>VWZQ01005445.1:6767-30343 GCA_013397015.1 Myiagra hebetior | reverse complement strand
GGGGGATAAAGGATGGAAAAACCAGAGTACAAAGCCTACAGAAAGAAACCCAAAAATTTGCTCTGAGGAGCTTTTCCACACCAATAAAATACAGATTTTTTTTCTTTTTTTTTTTGCATTTAAGGAATTTCAAAAATCCCCTCATTTTATTTCCACACCTTGCCAGGCCTAAAACATGTCAGAAAATTGGGAATTTAGCAAGGAAAACGCAGTGTCCAGAATTCCCTGCATTCCTTAACCCCTGGGTGCAAGAAGCAGCCTCTGGATGAGCTCAGGAACCTGGGAAGCTCCAGAATTCCAGAGGAATGTGTGGATTTTCCCAGGAAGCTTCACCTCTGGATTCCTGCTTTTCCAGCTCTTTCACTCACCAGGGTGAAATCCCAGTGTGGGCCTGGAGTCAGGAATGTGAAGGAGCTGCCCCGTCTCAGAGGGTACCTGGGAGCAGAAAAAAATAATTAATAGTGTTAATTAATTAATTAAATAAATTAAATAATTCCTAGGCTGCTGCAGGATTGAGAAATTCCATGTTTTCCACACCAGCAGCTCCCAGCACAGCAAAAACAAGGAACGGGGGAGTTTTTGGGAAGTGGGGAAGCCAAAGGATTGCCAGAATTTCCTCAGGAAAAGTTGGAATTTTGGATTCAAAATCCTGCTTTTCTGCAATAAAAAGGAGCCCTGTGAAAAAACCTTCCCACTGGGAATTGCAGGCTGCTGATTTTGATCCCAAAACCTCCCCAAAAAGAAGGAAAGAACAGCAATAATAGAAAATAATCGTAATTAATGGCCAGGTTAACGAAGGTGAAGCAAAAGGAGGCAACAAAGGCACCTCTGACAAGGCAGCCTTGGAGCTTTCCATGAAATTCCAGCCAGGAATGGAGCTGGGGGCTCTCCTGGAGCCCTTCCCTCCCCAAGGAAGTTGAAGGACTCACAAAGGGCCGTTTGTAATCCCAGCTTTGAGCAGGGCTGAGCCCGAGCGGAGCCGTTCTTTGAAGCAGCCCCACTTGAGCAAACAAATTCCACTTCCAACTTTCACTGTCTGCTGGATTGCAGGAATTTTTCCAGCCATAATTTAATTTTTTTTTTTTTTTTACAGCTTATTCCAGCCACGGGATGGAGGAGTTTTTGTCTCTTGTTGGGTTTCTGGATGTGGGTTTTTCATCCCAAGTTTGCCACGTGATTTTTTCCACTTTTTTTGGGTTTTTTGGGGTCAGGGGGAGATTCCCCCTTTGCTGTCTGGGATTTCCTTCCCATCCTGAGATCCCAGAGGATTATGAAAAACTCAGGAGTAACAGAGGGCTGCAAATCCTTTGAATTTCAGGGATTTGCTCAGGCATTTACTGCAAATTCACCTCAGTGAATTCAGTGCCAGCTTCTCCCTGTGGGAAGAGAATTCCTGTTGGTCTGGAAAAGGGTGGGCAATTCTGCTTTGGGGATTGGGAAAATTGAAATCCAGCAGCCAGAAAATCCTTTCTGCACAGCACAGAGCAGGAGAAATGTTGTGTGAAGGAATAAAAAACGCTCTTGGTGATGAGGTGAAGGCTCCACGTGGCAGCTGAGGCCTGTCCAGGTGAGTTTGGCAGAACTTCTCCTCCACAATTCCATGGTTTTGCTGCTCCTTGGCTTTTCATCCTCCTCTTACCACCTTGGGATGTGATTTTGATTCAAATTCAATGCTGAGAAGAAATCTAAAGAAGCTGAGCTGGTTCTGTGCTCATCCCTCTGGGAAGGATCAGCATCCAGGCTCTGGATTTTGGGTTTTTTGGGATGAATCAAAACTCCTGTGGCACCTGGAACCAAAATGCTGAGATTTCTACTCGCTTCATTCCCAATTTATGGGGAAGGAATGTGTCTGATCCATGTGAAAAAGCAAAGCAAAAGGACCAAAAGCACAAATTCCAGCTTATTTAAAAGCAGAGGGAGCTTTTCCTTGGACCTCACAACCTCCAGGTACTTTGGGATGAGCCTTTGGACACCATCCCTGTGGCCATGAAGCTGCTCCAGGAAGGAAAGTGGCATTTCCAAGAGCTGCATTCCACAGAAACTTCTGGAAAGGAACATTCTGTGGGATTTAGAAGAGTACATTCTGCTCGGGCAGAAAATCTGGGAATAGGATTTCTTTGGAATTTAAAATAGAGGCTGTTTTTTTTCCTCAGAAGGAAAAATCCCAATGTTTCACCTGAGGAAATTTCGGAGTTTGATGAAACTTTCCCTGATTAGAGATGGAAAAATAAAGAGAATTAATGCTCTGCCAGCTGTGCCAAAGGCAGAAGGGACAGAGCTTCAGACTCTCAGGAAGGCAGGAATTTGTATTTTGGGATGAAGAATATCCCAGGAATCTTCATTTCCAACCCCAGGAGCAGCCAAATCGTGGCCTGGAAGCCCCAGGAGGCTGGAAAACCACTCAAAGAAACTCCCAATCATCGATATCAGGATGATACAGCCACTATTCTTCCATGAAAAAAAAAGGGGGAATGACCACGAGAGGAATTAATCTGAGAATTTCAGCAGTTTTAGTTGGAGGGAGGAAGTGACTGATGGGATTAAGGTTCAAAAATCCCCTCGGTTTTTCCAGTCATCCACATGAGCTGGAGAGAAATTTCTCCAACTCCAGCACCTGAACTTTGTCCCTCGGTCACTCAGGAGGAGGAAATGCAGTTAATCCTTCCTAGAAAAGCTGTGGAACATTGGAATATTGGAATTTAAAAGTTCCCTTCAGTCCTCAAACCCCAAACCCCGATTTTCTGCTGCAGCAGAGCAGCTGCTCCTTCCTCCTCTTCATTTAGGGGGTGCCGGGATNAGAGCAGCTGTGGCTGCCCCTGGATCCCTGGCAGTGCCCAAGGCCAGGCTGGACATTGGGGCTTGGAGCAGCCTGGGACTGTGGGAGGTGTCCCTGCCCATGGGATTGAAACTGGATGATCCTTAAGGTCCCTTCCCACCCAACCATTCCATGATTCCATGATTTTCTCTTCAGTAGTTTAATTAGAGAAGTCAAATGAGAAGAGAGCGAAGCAGAAATGACGATGATGTTGATGATGATGACGATGATGATGAGGAGGATGCTGAGGCCCCACTCCAGCCCTGAGCACCAGGTGAGTGGCACCGGGCCCGGGTTGGTTTTTTCTCCAGCCTTTCCAAAGCCCAACTGAGTCACCTGCCCAATCCCACGTGGATTCCGTGCCCAGGGGTGACTCAGGATTGCTCAGGGGGCATCCCTTGCACAGGTCTGAAGCCAATCCAGGTGAGTTAAAGGTCATGGAGGACCTGGAATGATGCTGGAAGCTTTCCCTGCACCAATCAACGTGAGGAGAAGCAGAGCTGAGAGCAGTGCTCAAAACACCCCGTGATGGATTGAAACCCAGAACAGCCCGGCTGAAATATTTTGGGATCTGAGGAGAGCAAAATAAAGTGTCCAGCTGGTGCCAGCAGCTGGCTGGAGTTAATGGCTCTGTTTACTGGGAAGCTGTTCCAGGAGCCCAGCCCTGCTGTCACTGTCAGGCTCAGGTTGTGGGGAAAAGATCCCTTGGAAAAGATCCTCAAGGAGTCCGTCTGCAGCTGAATTTCCTTGTTTCAGGTGGGATGAGCAGATGAGAGGATCTCTCCTTCTCTCAGCAGGCTCAAGAGGAGCACAAAGTGTTAATTAGGGCAGGCTGATTCATATCCCAGAGGGATTCAGAAGTTCGGGGTTACGAAGGGCGATGACGGGAAGGCACAAAAATAAGTTTGGAGATGTAAAACGCTGAGGCAAAAACAAATCCCTCCAAACTCAGGGCCTCGACAGAAAAGAACAAACATTTCTGTTTTGGTACCCTCTGTTTGCTTCAAGAAATGAATGTTCCAGGCTTTTTACCAGCAAATCATGACACTGCCAAGAGTAAATCTTTCCAGAGGTTGCCACGCTGATGATCCATAGGGAATATTTTTAACCTCAAAAGAGAGAATTCCAGTTGGATTTTCAACTTCCAGGCTTAGAGAAGCAGCTCCTAAGGCTGAGAGAGAAGCCCCGAAGGCAAAACCTGTTTGGCAACATAGCAGAGGAGGAGATGTGGCCCCAATAATCTTAATAGAGGAAGTTTGGGTAATTAATAGATAAGGAATCGATAAAGGCGAGCGGGCAGCTTGATTGTTTCGCTTGGAAAGCAGGGTAGGAAATGGTCATTGTTCCCCACCTTCCTTGAATAAACAGCAGGATCCTCTTGCCAGGATCCTATGGAAGCACTCAGAGCACTCAGCACTTGGCCAAATTTGTCCTGGGAATTTCGCTCCGAGGTTGATGATTTACCTCGGAGCTGTGGAGTTCAACAGGGCTGCAAAAACACCCCTAAATCTTAAAGCTATTTGTCAAAAAAAGCAAATCTTTCTGTCGAGGATGACGTTGTTCTTTATCTTCTCCTCGCTTGTCCTCACCACATGCAGGTGGGGGTTTTTTGTACGTTGATTTTTGCTGGTTTGTTTTAAAAAAGGAGCGGGGGAAAAAAGTCATAAATGAGATTTTGGGGTCAGCAAGAATCCAAAAGAACCCACAAAGGGCGTGCTAGAGGAGCTCCCATTAGTCAGAGGGTGAAGCACAGCAGAGCTTCACTCAGCAGCTCCGAGCAAATTCCCATTAATGTCATTTTTCTCCCTTTTTCCTGTAAATCAGCACTGCCCAGTCAGCATCATTCGACAGCCTGCCCCCCTTTTTTTTTTTTCTTCCTTATTTTTGATGATTTCTCCAGGAAACTGCAGAAACACTTTGATCTGGCAGGACTCTGAGCCTTTTAAAAGTTCCAAAATACATTCTTCAGGCTGGGCAGCAATTTTGTGTTTCCTTCCCCTCTGACTTCCAACCTCCTCATAATTTTTTAATTTTTTTTTTTTTGGTGTTTTCAGAGCAAGCTGTTCTTAAATATCAACCAGTTTTAAGATGGTGAACAGAACAGGAATAGATTAAAATTAGGATTTTTGCCCCAAACAATCAGGCTACACCGGTGAATCCTGCTTGGAATGACAAGAACAGGAAAGCTCCACAAAGAGTCTTTTGAATTTTAATTTAAAGCTTTTCTGCAGGGGGAGTTTAAAAAAAAAAAAAAAAAAAGGAGTTTTCAACTTGTTAAGAGTTGATATTTCCACTCCACCAATATCCAGAGGCTTTGGAAGAGGCCTCCCAAGCACTGTGCAAACAAAGCCTGACTCAGGGCACTTAGGCTGGGCTTGTCACGGTTCCTTATCTTGAAAAGCTCCAGGGGAAAAAGCTTTGCTTGAAGAAATTTCTATTTGAAATACCGAAGAGCAAGAGAGAAGGACTCAATAGCTCAGTGGCTCCCAGGAAAATGGTGTTGGTGAACCCAGGCTGGAGTTCAAGCTCCCAAAAGGAAGCGGGATCCTTCCAGCCCTAATTCAGTTGGGAGCACAGCAGTGCCGGGTGGCTCCCTGGAAATGTGGTTTGAAAACTGCAATCATAAATTGCAGACTAATCCCAGTTTAGGAATTCCAGCGAGCTCAGCTTTCCAACAGCCAAACCATGGAAAAGCAGGGAGTTAAACCAGGGAAATGCCTCCAAGCAGGAATGGGATTGAGCAGCGCTCCCGGGGAGCTGAGAACTGCCTGTACTTTTCTGGAATTGCCATTATTTTGTTCTTTTTCTCTTGGAACAAGCTCTGCCTCTCAAAGGAAGCACCTCCAGACACTCTGGGCAGGTTGGAATTCGAGAGGGAACATCGGATTAGTGTTCAGTTTTATGGGATTCAGCACAGACTGGCCGGGAAGAGCGATTTTCCATGGCAGGAGCGTTTGCTCCTGGCAGCGATTGGAATATCCCAGCTCTCCTGAAGCAGCAATCAGTGAGCTCGAGATAAGCCCCAAGGAGATTAACCAGGCACTGATATCCCTGAATAATCACCCTCCTGACCTCCCCATTAACGGGCTCTCCACCGCCAGCACAGCAGCGCTTCCAGCCCAGGATTCAGGGATATCTTCCCACCACACACTTCCCTTCTGATCCCAAAGTTTTCCTCCCAGTTTGCCTTCACACTTCCCTCCCCCGCTGTGCTCCAAGTAAATCCAAAGCTCCCTGTTAAGGCTGACAGGCAGAGCTTTCCATAGGGGAAAAAGATCTTTGCTGGAGGGCACTCGAGGCTCCTCTTTTCCTCATATCCCAATCCCTTCCCAACTGCTCAGGTTATTCCAATGTTTGTGCTTCAGCTGATGCAGAGCAGCTCAGCAGTGACATGAACCAGGAAACAAAGGTCCTTTGTGGGATTATTTGTCCAAGGGCTATTCCAGGGAATTCATTTATGTCCCAGCTCTGCAAACATTGGCAGCACCACGTGAATCCAAGCTGGGAAATGTGGGATAACTCTGCAGCTGCACAGCCCATCCCTAACTGCCACTGAGCACCAGAAATATCCCAGAAATCTCGGACTCCTGAGAAAACAGAAATCCTGGAGGCCTGGAGCAGTCCATGAATCCATGGCCAGGCTGAAGGATGGAAGCATCACTGGGTAGGAGGTGTTGGAAGGACCTTAAAGATCACCCAGTGCCACCCCTGCCATGGCCAGGGACATTTTCCACCATCCCAGGCTGCTCCAAGGCAGGGACACTTCCAGGGATCCAGGGGCAGCCACAACCTCTGTTCCAGGGTCTCATTACCCTCAGAGTAAAGAACTCCTTTGTAATATTTAACCTAAATTTCCCCTTTAATTAGCACCCCTCACTCCTTGTCCCATCACTACAGCCATGAACCTCTTTGTGCCTCAGAGCTTTCTCAGTAAACATCTGCCTCCATCCATGCTTTGCTTTGGAATATGGCAGGAATATTTAATAAATAAATATCAGGAATATTCATCTCCCCACACAGGCAGAGAACTCCATTCCCAAGCAGGTAAGAGAGGACGATGGCAAGAATCCATCACTGGAAAGAGGAAAACTTTCCCCTGGTGTAAGAGACAAATGAAAGCTGCTGACAGGAGGAGCATCATCAGCTCCATGAGTAAGCACATTCCGAGCATCTGCCCACTCCCAGGAGCTATTTGTGTTCTCCTTTCCAGGGCTGTGATGCAAACACCGAGGAGGAGGAGGAGGAGGAGGAAGCACTGCTGACAAAATATTTTGCTCCTCAGCAGCCACTCGAGGGCCGGCGCTGCTGCAGGAGCAGCTCTGGGGCACAGGAGATGCAGAGCCCAGGATGCCCCTCCAGCTCCCAAATCCCAAATTTGGACACACCAGGCCCTTGTCAATCAGCCCTGAACGAGGAGCTTGGGGCTAATCCCCACGATTAAAGGCCAGGGCCAGAAATAAAACCCCAGGGACATCAGCACATGGCAAACCTCAGCTCCCCTTTTGCAGTGGGTGGCCGGGCTGGGGCTCCTCTCGGCTGGGAGCAGCAGCCCAGGCTCCCCTGTCACTCCTGCAGGGACGGTGACACCTCCAGCCAAGCATTCGGAGCTGCCCTGAGGCGCCTCTCGTGCTGCAGGGGCTATAAAGGAAGCCTGGCTGAGGCTCAGATTTAAGCAATCGGCTTTTAAGTGAAATTAATCTTGCTTTAAGAGACAGCGGCTCCTGAAATTTCTAGACATAAGGTTCATAAATACATTTTTGCCTCACTTGCTGGTGTCATCCTAGCTGGACATCGATAGCAGGTACTTGGAAAGGCTTAGAATAAAGCCTGACTAAAGATTGCTCGAAATAGTTCCCAAGCTTTTCAGCAATTTTGGTCCCAAGGTCAGGAGGGAGTTCTGTGGTCCAGAAAAACCACCAGCAGCTCAAATCAAATCAAATCAAATCAAATCAAATCAAATCAAATCAAATCAAATCAAATCAAATCAAAGCAGATATATTAGTGCAGAGATGTTAGAAAATGCCATGAAAGAAAGTTTAGGAACCTGGAGGGTATCCAAGGAGGAAAGAGAAAGGAAGCAAATGTTGTCAAATCCCTCCAGGAAAGCGCTGTCCCATAGAGACTGGATTTGGAGAGAAGGGATCTTCATGGGGTTTTTATGGAGCAAAGTGAAGCTCTCTGGGTGCTTTAATGAACCACTGACCCTTTAAAATTAACTTTACCTGACTTTTTTCATTCCCACAAAATCAGGCTCTCGAGGGCTCCATGTGAACGCTGAAATTTCCGAACATTTTCAGCCAGGGAGCAAAAGGCTCCGAGTCCAGCTGGAATCAGTGGGATTTAAACATCCCTGAGTGTCACCCCCGTGAGCCCCTTCCCCTGTGATCCCTATTTTGAGCATTCCCTGGGGAGGGTGGTCTGGCCAGAGGAATTCCAAGTGCCCAGAAGCCCTGGGAGCGAGCTCCACAGCCCTGCCAGCCGAGGAAGACCACGCTGCTTCAAATCCAGACAACTATTTTGAGAGTTCTTGTGGGAACCAAGCTCGACCCAATAAATATCAGGAGTTATCACAAGAGAACCCACAGGAAAACACACAGCGAGTGCTGACAGACACAAACTTTCCCCTTTTTTCGCTTGGATTTGAAATAATCCGAGGCAGCATTTTTCCTACTGCTCAAGGCAGCTCTGCAGAAGCCATAAAATTCTGTGGGATTGAGGTGAGGGAGGTCAAATCCTTTTTTCCTGCCCGTTTCAGTGGTGGGAACACCCCAAACTGAGCTGCAGGACTCCTGCCAAAAGCTGTCCTGGTGCAAGGTCCGTGTGGGATCAGGATGAGACTGGACAAAGCTTGGAAAAGGGGAGAGAGTTGAGAGAGGTGTCAGATAAAGCTGAAAACTCCAGAAGTGGTGGAGACTGGGACAGTGCAGGAAAAAGGAGCCTCCTAAACGTCAGCCTTGTCCTGTTCAGCACCCAAATCAGTGTTGGGAAGGGCACCTGGAGCAGAGGGAGACTTGTTCTTAGGGCAGCTCTGATGTTCTTAGGGAATTTCACCTCCCTGGCTTCAGCAGGGCTATAAAAAGCTGCCCTGCATTGCAGGCTGAGGGGGATTAACACTTATCCCACAGGAGAAAAAAGAAACGGGGCCAGGGGTAGATTTGGGCAGGAGAAGCCGTCTGGGAACGGCGGATGAGAAAGTGGAGCTGCGAGGAAAGGAGAAAAGGAGAAAAAGGATAATCAGAAAAGAGCAGGGAGGCAGGAAATGGCTGCAGGGTGGAGCTGGGGAATGTAATGTCTGCACAATTTAAGGGGAAAATGGAAGAGAAACAGGTCTGGGTGGGTGGGTAGGTGGTAAAGCAGCACCGAGTGACTTCATAATTTCAATATTTAACCATCACAAGGAGCTGAAGGTGTACTTTGCTCTCACAAAAGAGTTTGTTTAACGCTTTTACTTTTCCAGGCACGGTGCCTTTGGTTCCTGCCTTGCTGAATGATAGAAAAGTAAACAACTGGAGCTGATAGGGCAGGCAGTGCTGGCAGCAGCACCACAGTGACCCAGGCTCAGGTGACACAGGCCAGGGGCCACCCCAGCAGAGCTCGTTTGCCCCAGCAGGGTTTGCTCTGTTTGATTTATTCATTTAAAGCACTTTCATTGTGCACCTTGTGCTTAGGCAAGATAACTGCTCCCTCTCTCCAGGCTGCTTTAACCTTGAACCACCTCTCCCTTCTCCAAGGAGTTTGGAGAGTGCAGATTCCTGGATTTTCTTCTCCTGCAGCGTTTCAGCTTTGAATTTTGGAAGAGCTTCAGCCAAAGGTGTTGGGATCTGTGTCTGAGCTAAAGTTGCAGTCATGGACGCCCAAAATAAAACCTCATCAGTGTTTTCTGGCCCTCCCTGCCCCTCTGGGTGTGTTTGGATACTTCCTGATGGTCCTTTGAGAGCCTCCTCTCCTTCCTGATGGGGAAGCAAGAGAGGAAAATCAGCTCTCCAAGGATTTGGTTCAAGTCCTGGATGACATTTTCCAGTCTGAGATCCTTTATTTTATCCCAGTCTGGCCAATTTGTACCTGGATGGTGGAAGGGATCAACTTTGACTCAGGCTAGAAGCCAAATTCTTCTTGTGGGGATGAAAATCTTGGACATTATTTGGTTATCTGCCCATGGAGGTTCTTGGAGGCAGGAGAAGATAAGGGACAAAGAAAAGAAAGGCCTGCAAGGAGGGAAAAGAAAAGAGCTTGAAACTCAGACAAAACAAGAGCGAAGGATTAAGAAATCCAGGAAAACGCAGCAGACGAGGAACTGCTGCCTCCAGGGAGAATTTTATGGAGCCTGGCAGGGAAAAGCAGCTCAGGGGCCAAGGCAGACAGATGAGAAAACACGAGGAGAAAAAGGAGGAGAGTTCAGAGCCTCTCATCTCTTTCCATGGGAGAAGTATAAATACACCTGAAGTTTGTTTGCAGAGAGCAATAAAGAAGTTTTAATAAAAGCCTTCTAGTAATTTCCAGTTCTTACAACAAACAAACAAACCAACCACCCTCACACACAAAATAAATCTCCCAGTGCAGGGGGAAACTTCTTGTATTTAGAGAGGAGAAAGTCTGCTAGACACGGCCACAGGAAAGGCATTATTAAATCTCCCTCAGCTCAAGCAGTGGTTACTCACGTTCAGGAGAACATTCCTGGCCAGTTAGTAGGAAAATTAATCTGTCTGTTCTAAAGATCATTCCCCAAACAATTCCTGACACAAAGAAAATGGATTTAAGTTGCAGAACAACCTCAAAGCTGCCCCCTGATGTGGATGAGTGACAGTGCAACAGCCCCACTGCGTGTGGCTGCAGCGTGCAAGGAGATCATCGGCACCAAATCCAAATTAATGAACTCCAAAGCCGAGGGGGAGACCCGGGAATCGGCTGGAACAACAACAGCAACACAAAACCTTACAAATGTAAAGCTGGTTGGGAAAACAGGGCTTGATTCAGAGATAAAACCATTGCACTGTCAACACTGGGGATCTCAGCACTTCACTGCAGCCAGCAGCACCTTCCCCGAGTGCTGATAACAACACAAACTCCTTTTCCTGATCCAAATCCCCCAGGGAAGGGGAGGTGATGCCACAAACTCCTTTTCCCGATCCAAATCCCCCAGGGAAGGGGAGGTGATGCCACAAACTCCTTTTCCTGATCCAAACCCCCCAGGGAAGGGGAGGTGACACCAACGGCAGCTGCAGCCCCGGAGGGGGTGGCCAGAGGTTGGGCTGGGCTGTGGTTTTTGGGATTGTGCTGGAAGTCAGCACTTGGCCTCGGATTGGAGCTGGTGTTGAGCTGAGTTTGGAGCTCTGGAATCAGCGATATCCAAGGAATACAGCGATATCCAAGGCAGCTGCTGCCAGGATCACTGAGCAAAGTGCAAAGTCCCGTGGAACAAAGAGCAAGGTTATTTGTGAAGGAATCAGAGTGCAGGTCGTTAATTAATTAATGCTCTGTGGTGCTGTGGGTAATGTTTGTCAACCAGTTTAGAATGAAACGGTTTGGGTTGGAAGGGACCTTAAAAATTCCTCCAGTGCCATGGAAAGGGACATCTCCCTCTATCCCAGGGTGCTCCAAGCCCTGTCCAACCTGGCCTTGGACATTCCAGGGATCCAGGGGCAGCCTGGGCAAAGGGAAGAGGACTTTAAGGGACTCATGAACACAACTGGCATTAAAAAAATCCCCCTCGCCAGGAATGAAATCACTCGGACTCCCTGGAAAACCTCTTGTGCAGAGGTTTAAACTGAGCCAAGCTCTGTAACTGATCCTTCTCCCTGAGCCAGACATGGAGCAGTTCCAAAGTCTGGAGACCTTTCTGGCTGTGTGGGAGGGGAAATCAGCTTAATTGCACCTTTATGCAATCAACTTTTGTGGTCTCTCTGATGCTGAGGGTTCACAGATTCGGGGCTCTGGGGAACCACCCAGACAACTTTGCACAAGAGCTTTTAAGTGAAGGCACAGGTGAGGAACACTCCCAGCCCACCCACGTGCTGAGAGCCCGGAGCATCCTGGACACCTTCACTTGCTTTGCTTCCCTGCTCCCTTCTTTTGGGGCTTTTTTTTCCCCTCCCCAGGTGACCTTGGAGTTGAAAAGGTTCAGGAAAGGGACATGGCAGCAGCCAGTGTGGCATGGAAGGAGATTTAAAAGCAGGTTGGACAGGGCTTGGAGCAAGCTGGGATTGTGGAGGTGCCCCTGCCCATGGTAAGGGGTGGAACAAGATGAATTTTAAGGTCCCTCCAACCCAAATCCTTCTGTGAGTCCATAAATATTACTTAAAAGGAAAAAAAGTCACCTTGAAGTGTTGAAGGAATTATTTCCTTTCAGCCTTGCTGCATTTGACTCAGAAAAACGAAATCGATCCCAACCGATCAATTATTGTAAATACGAAGCTCAAAGCAGGAGTGAAATTCCAACTCTGAAGTGTCCTGGGCTGGAACGGGAAAGGAAAAGCTCTGATTCCCAATCCAGTGGTGACACCTAGAGGGAAAGGAAAGATTTCCCCGCGTGCGTGGCAGCTCCCGAAGGGAATCCAGGGGAATTGTAAAGCTCTGCCTGAGCCACCAGCGGCTCTGGAGTCCTTTGGTTCATCCTCTGCAGTTCCCTCACGAGGACTCAGCAAGGAGAAAGTGCTCCAGGAAAAAACAAAAGGGAAAAAGGAGAAGCCCGAGCCTCTTCCCAAGGGTGCTGGGAGGTCCCTGCCTTCCCAAGAACTCCTGTGGGATGAGTGGGATGCAAACCTTGGAACCTCTGGAATGATGCCCGGGAAGGGGAATCCTGTTTCAGCCTTTCCCACTAAACCTCCCCTGCATTCCCCACACTCAAGGATGGATCCCCACGTGGCTTTTGGGGGTTTTTAAGCTTTTCTCTCTCAGCTTTGCACAGCGTGGGGGAACTGTTCCACCTCAGAGAGAGACTCCAAGCCCATCCCAGCTCCACAGGAATCCAGCCTGGTGCTGTTTTATCCTTGGAATTGCCTGCTAAAACCTGCAGGAAAACCTTGGCTGGAGTTGTTCCTACACCTCCACACAAGGTGGGGCCCAGCTGGATTTGCAATTCCAACGATATTTTTGGCTCGATGCCTTTTATTTGTTGTTTGTTGTTCAGTCTGGCTTTTCTTTGGCTTCACCAAAATAAAGGCTGAGAATAAAGGGGAGCAGAGAACCACCCAAATGGGGCTGGGGTGGTGCTTGGAGGACTTGTTAATGCGTTTTATTCCCGTTTTCAGAGCATAAATCCTTGTTTTGAGAACTCCTTGACAAGCACAGGGTGCTGCTGAAGGAGAAAGAAATCCCCTTGTCCACCTGAGATCCATCCAAAGTCTGAGGGTCAGGGCTGGAATAATCTGATTTTTTTTTTTCCCCTCACTCTTAAAATTACTGGGAGAGCCTCACCTCACTTTAATTTCTGGGCACACTTCAAAGTAACCCGAAATAAAACTGCTGTGATCAAACCTTGCCTTCCTGTCCAGTCACAGCTGAAGACGAAGCTTTGGGCAGATAATTAATTCCAATTATGGCAGCACCTTTAATGAGCTGCTTCCCTCCTCACCAGGATGTGGGAAGTGTGGGACCACTGCAGGTAAAGAGATTTCCTGGGATTCCAGGTGTGGAGAAACCCTGGAATTATTTCTGTTTCTCACAGCAAAGGGCTGAAGTTCCCCAGCTGAACCGACCAAGTTAAAAGAAGAAAGAATGGATTTAGACATGGAAATATCCCATGGAACTGCAGCTGCATCCCAGGAAATTTGTATAAAAATATGGGAATAGAAAAGCTGGGAAGAAGGAGGATGGGCAATTAAGAGGACAAACTTAATGACCTTTTAAAAACTTACCCTTCCTTCCCAGTCCTGTTATCCCAGTAATTTCTGGGAATAATTCTTCCTTCCATCTATTATTGCCTTATCTCTGCTTTCCTTTCTCGGGCAGTTAGGAATTTTCCTTCAATTTTTGTTGCTTGATGCTCCCCAGATCCCAAATTTCCTGCAGTTCCTCTCAGGTGAGAGCAGCGAGGCAGAAATGGAAGTGTAAAATCCTCTGACAGGAAAGGAAAAGGAAAGGAAAAGGGAAAAAAAAAAATCCCAAAAAATGCAAAAAGTGATGGAAGTCAAATAGGGGCAAAGTTTTTCCAGTATCCAGAGGGGAAATCCTTGGAAATCAGCCCAGATAGGAACATCCCATGGCAATTAAACTGCCTGGCACTTGAATTTAACCCAGTTTAGGGTAAATCATGGAATATTCTGGCAAAATCAGGGAATTTACTGGGAATGTTGCCACCACTTCCAGTGAGTTTCAGCCACACTTTGCTTTTATATCTTAGGTCTGTTTTAAAAGATTTTCTTTTTTTGGTGAAAAACTCACCACGAAAAGAAATGCAGATCAGGAAATGAAACAGTAACAGCAACTTCTGAGCACCAAAAACGTCTGTGAGAAATTGGGTGGTTCCAGATTTATAAATGTGGATTTAAACTCTGGTTTTTTACCAAGATTCCTCCCTCATTCCTGAATTCCCAGTCACTGGCTCCCAAATTTATTCCCACAGACAGCACCATCCACTAGAACTGCCAAGAGAAACCATTTCCATCATCATCATCTCACACAATATATAAATAAATATTTATTTTTAATTAATTATTCCCAACTCTTTCTCCAAGTCTCCAGCAAAGATGNTATGTACAGAAATGTATAAAAAATTTAAATATTTATGTATAAAAATTTATTGCATTTATAAAATTAAATCAGGCAAAGACTGAGGAAATCTTTCTTTTCGGGCAATAAAAATTTCCCTCCTTACCCTGAATATTTTAAAAGAAGATACTGATGAAACAATAATATTTGTTTCCCCTCTAATATTTAAAAAAGCCAAATTCAAGTAAAACATCACCCTCCTGAAGACACGAGGAAGATCAAGAGGAATTTTGCATTTCTCTTGTCCTTGTGTTAAAGAAACTGGAAACTCCTGGGAAGTGGAAGAGGAGCTTGGCAGATTTATTATTTCATAGGAGCTGCAGGGAATTTTAGAGCTGGGAATCTTTTGGATTTCTGGAAAACGATCATTTGCTCACATCCCATTCCCAACAATTAAATCCAGAGGAAGAAGGAATATTTTGAAATCCTATAAATTGGGTTTCACTTGGAATAACTTTGGGGAGACAAAGAAAAGTGAAAATTGAAGGAATTCAGGCAAATCTTCCTAACCCAAGCCCATGGGAAGCCTTGAGGTCGGGGCTGATGTTGGGTGGGAAGGGAACATTCCTCAGGGAGACCTGCCCTGGCCACAGCAGCAGGATTTTAGGGATTGGGGGCTTTTCCTTGGCTTTTCCCTGCAAAAACAGCAAGGCCCATTCCATAAGAACAGGAATAATGGGAATATTTAAGATTTAAAGCTCTGACACGGGAAAAGTGTGACCCAGCAGCAGAAGCTGAAGTTGTCCCACAAGTTTTCCGTGAGTGGAAGAGCAGCACAATAATCTTGTGCTTTTCCCATCATCCTGAACAAAGTGAGGAATTCCTTCCTCCTCCTCTCTTCCCACTGATGTCTCTGTAACTCAGGTCACAACAACAAAGTGCTCACACAGCTTGAGATATAAGATATCTCTGTAACTTTCATATCAGTAGAACCCAAATCATGGCTTTTATCAATAGAACTTGAAGAATATTAACATAACCTGAAGCATAACCTTCTATACTTATATAGCCTAAATCATAGCTGTTACTGATGTAGCCTGAATCAGAATTTCTGTACCTATAACCTGATGTTTATAACCTGAATTATAACTTCTGTACCTATAACCTGGTGCTTATAACCCAAATCAGAACTTTTGATACCCATATAATCTAATATGAATAACTTTTTATCCAATGTAATGGCTGGTATGTCGTTAACTCGTTGCTTAATTGCGGAATACACAAAAAGAGAGAAAAAAAACCCCCAAAAAACCATACCAGGTGTGCAGTTTTAGAGATAAATAAGTGTAGTACCAATGAGAAATTGGCAAGCCAAAGCCAATTATCCACAAAACAAAGAATTTAGGCCAGTTAAGACCAGATGGACTGAGGAGCACTGTAACTGTGCATGCCCCAAAGCCAAAGTTGAAAAGTTCAAGTGTGAAGAAGATTTTAGAAGCCTTCATCAAACACCCCCGAATTGGGGAGGTGCAAGCAAAGTGCAAAGAATTCTCTAATTACCATGAGATCACGCTGTGTAAATTAGTTCTGGTGTGTCTGTGATGATGCTGGAATGACACAGCAACACGAAGCAAAATTCACTGTATAAATTTACCCCAGCACTGGACAAAGGTGGGGAGTCAGGAGGAGAAATCCCCTCACCAGCAGCGCTGCAACAAACAAACACCTGCCCTACAGACACCGAGCAGCCTGTGGGGATTGATTTCCAGCCCATTTTTCAGCCATCACCACCTTTATTTCTCCCCAGTGCTCCCTTCAGTGGTGCCACACTGCCAAAATAACCCCAATTCCACCCCGCTGTGCAGAGGGCACCTGCTGCAGCCTCTCCCTGACAGGCAATTCCACAGGTTAACAACAATCCTGCCCCTTCCTGCCACATCCCAAGCTCCATAAATCATCTCCAGGGAGAGCAGAAGGGTTGGAGGCCAGCACTGCTCAACCCTTCAGAAATTTGCTCAGCTGTGTTTACCAGAATTGATTTTCCCTCCTTAGGTGTTGGTCTAAGGGGAGTTTAAACCCCTTCAAAAAGGGCAAACGACAGGAATTGATGGGATATTTAAAACTCAGGCTAGACCAGAGCAGGATCCCGATGATCTGAAATGCTCTCTCCACATTCCCAGATGGTTAAAACTCAATTTTTTACAATTCCTTTTTATTCAGTAGGGAGATGAGTGCAGGGCTGTCATTTCTGGAGTAGAGGAAAGGATTAAATAAACAAAACCAGGTCTCTGACAGGAAAAGATGGAGCCCTTAAACTCAGCTGATGGTTTGGATAACCCAGGTCTGTCTCTCTGGTTTATTCCTGATTTAAAGTCAGGAAAACTCCTGCACACTTCCTCGGCATACCATATATAAAATAATTCCTAGTTCTCCCTAAAACAGATATTCTCTGCACCCTCCAAGCCCACTTTGGAGGATCCCTGGATATTCTCTCACTTGCCTGATTTCAGGGAAATGATTCCCATCATTTGGAATCAGCCAGTTCTCCTGGATTATGAGGATGAGCTGCTTTTCCCTGCAAAAGCAGCAGGGCACAGTCCATAAAGCTCTTGAGCACGTGGGAATCTTTTTATGAGACCATTGATTTTCATCTCTTTCCACGGCAAATTCCAGGAGATTTGAGATCTGAACCAGCAGCTGTCAGACTTGCTCAGGGGATCTGGGAATGTGTTTAGGCTGGGAGAGATGAGGAAAACTTTTAGTAGGCTCTGTTTTGGGAACACCTCTGAGCTCCACTCCTGTCCAAGCACAAGTTTTTATATCATTTGTTGGTTTGGAAAGAATATTTTAACAATCTGCCTCAGACACCAGGAGAGCAATACCCAGCTCTGCTGCAAGTACTTTTGATGAGGGAATTTTTTATTAATAACTACTGCAGCTCCTCACGACGAAAAATCTTCTCTGGGTTTTTATTTCAGTGGATAAAAAATGCATTGAGGGGCTCGTTCTTATCATCAAGGGACCATTTTTACAGGAGAGATGCTCTCCTTGTTTTCTGACATCCCAAATCCATCCCCTTTTTGAGGCTTTACCTGAAGGACCCATTCTGCAAAGCACCTGCGATGAGCTTGCCCTGAAAATATTAATTAAAGCAGCACAAACTGGGCTTAAACTACTGGATGTTGAGGATAATGATTTGTGAGGGAAGATAATTATTTGCTAAGTGTAGCTTGACTTCTGTTTTACAAGACAATAATGAGCAGTCTATCATCAGCGTGAAGTAATTAAAAGCCTGGTGTTAAGACAATCAACATTCACACCGAGGGAAGTCGAGTGCCCAAAGGTTTGAATCGCTGGCTCCTGGCATTTTCAGTGGAGGTTGGGAAAGCTGCAGCATTGGTTTAAAAATAACGCCATTTTACAGGTGTTTTCTTCCTCCCACCCTCATCTCATCTTTCCTAAGAGAAAATTCCTTTTTTTCCAGCATCACCAAGCACTGAGAATAGAAGAGATTCCATGGGCACTACCAGCTTTTCCTAGAGATTCTCGTTCAGCAGCCACCAGGACATGAAATTATCCTTCAGCTCGGTTTTTAAATTCTGCCTCTGTTTTAACACATTTCACACACCTAACAAAAAACCCAGGAATTCTTTCCAGAGCTGCTCACACCTTCCTTGTCCCGTGGAGAAAAACACCAGGTACGAGACAGTTCTGCACCAAAAATTGGGAAGAGGTGCTCAGGAGTTCAGTAAAATCAGGATTTCATTCCAGTTAATAGGATTTTAATAAACCCTGGCACTCAAAACGTAGGGAAAGAGAAAAGTGACCTTAAAATGTTTCACTGAACGTCTATTCTATAGCACTAGAAAATGTCACAAGATCACAGCCAAATCCACTCAGTTTTAGGGATAATTTCTTCCCAGCCCTCTCCCAGTTGCTGGAAAATTGTGGAATTCTTGTGCCAAGGACAGCTGAGGAGAAGCCCAAGGAACAAAGGACACGAGTGGGGTTTTAACCCTTAAAAAACAAAACCCTTAATTTTTAAATNTTTTTAATTTGATTTTTTAAAAAATCCTAAAGTATCAATAGTCTTTTCCAGCAATTTCAGGCCAAAATATGGATTTATAATTTGGGATACTTTGGTCTCCTGGGAATTGTTTGAGGCCTCTGGAATGACAACTGCCTGCAGTGCTGGTGTATAAACCTCCAACACTCAGAGCCAGACACTCACAAGCTGCTTTTGGGAAAAAAAAACAAAACAAAACAACACAAAAACCCACTGGTAATTGGAGTCTCTGGACATTTCCTGCAAGCTTGGAGCTTCCAATTATGCTCAAGCGATGCATTTTAATAACCACCTTCTTGAGGGGAGGAAAAGTTTCCATTTAGGTGAACTTTGAAGTGATAATGGCAACGAAAAGTGGGTGTTGGTACTCTCTTCATTAGGCTCTCGGCAGCCCTAAAAAGTCTGCTGGAGCAGAGCTTTAATCCCAGCCAAGATCAAGAGCAAACAAACATTTACTGCAGAAAAGCCGTAATTAAGGAGAAGAAAGGCAAGAGAAACATCGGCTTCAAAAGCACTTGGCCCTCACAGCAGTGTTGGGTCAGCGGCCAACAAACAACTGCCTTTAATGGGATAAACGTGGAAAGGGAATAAATCAAAGCCGATTGAATTTATTGCAGATTGCGCAGGTGATCAGGGAAGATTTTTTTATATATTTAATTATATAATTCAGGAAGGACTCTCTCTCTCGAGATGCCTCGTTAAAACCAATCCTGCTCCTGAATGGAAAACAAATTCCTTGCTGCTGCTCCAGAAACAAAGCTCCTGCACGGGATGGGATGGATTTTGTTTCATGTTAAACCCCTCAGTGTCTGCAGGCTGCCACCACAAAATTCCAGCTTTTTCCCTTCCTCATCCCTGCAAGCCTTATCCAGCAATCCCACGGCCACAGGGGAAGGTGGAAGAGGAAAATTTGATTTTTATAGGTTCAAAAGCAAAGCAACTCCCTGGTTCCCCCTGCAGCCACAGTGGGGCTGGAGGGTTTGGGGACCCCACACCCCCACCTCGGGCAGCAGCTCAAGGCTGAGAATTTGGGAGAAAATCCATCCCCTCTTTTCTCCTGCTCCTTCGGCAGCCTCGTGGTTGATCCCACCAGGAGGAGCTGCCCAGCTTGGCTCTCTCAGCCCCTTCTTTCCCACCTTCAACCCTACAGTGCCTGCATAAAACCCCTTTTAACCCTTGTGTCCAAAGCCAGCCAGTTAATTGGGGTTAATCTCATTGGAGTAACTACTGAGTTGATGTTTGCAGGTGTCAGAGAGAGCAGCTGGCTCTGGAGAGAGATAAAAAACAAATTTACAAGCTCCAGGTTTGCCTGGGCTTGGAGGGTTCCTTTTCCCAGCTGGAAGGAGCTGCTCCAGAGCCATTCTCCAGGCAAAATGCAAGTGGGGGTCAGGCAAAGTGTCTGGGGCAGGAGAGGCCTCAGATTTATTTCCATGTTTTCCCCCAGGAGGGAGCCCTGGGCTCTCAGCTTCACCTGGATTCACCTCCAGATTAGAAAACCGGGAAGTTGGGAATGAGATTAGAGAGCAAACAAACAAATCCTAAAACAAAGGGTCTTTTAGCTGTCCCAGATAAAGTTTTTTGTCATTTCTTTGGTCATCTCCTTGCAGCCAGGGATGGAGGAGGGACAAGGTTGAGAGAAAACCACTCATCCACTCGTTGTGCTGGAGATTCTGGGAAAAAAAATCTGGAAAAAGAGGGAATGTCTCCTTGGGAAAGCCATTCCTTATTCTGCCTTCAGCACTGCCCACTCTGCAGCTTCCTCACCTTCACCAGAGCAATTACCTCTCACTTTTCTACCCCAAAACGCGATGCAGGAGCCGCAGGTGCATTGCCGGGGGGGAAAGGGATAAATAGAAAATTCGGAGATGTGCAAACCATCCCCAGCTGAGGGCAAACATCCCCTGTTGGGAACTGGGTGAAGTCACCGTCTCCAGCACGCTCTCAACCCTCCCTCTCCTCCCTTTTTAGACACCACAGACGAGGCTGCCCACAAATACCCTGCCCCGAGCACAGCCCTTCCCACCTCCCTCTCTCCGGGAAGCGTCAGGAATCCTCCAGCAGCATCACAGGAGTGAAATTCGATGCTTTGTGTGCGAGTCAAAAGTAACACTTAAAAATACCGCACCGAAGCAGCAGATTCGAGACGCTCGGGAATGCTGCAGCGCTGAGAATGCGAGGGTGCGAGGCTAATAAAGGGAATTACCTCGCCCTCCAACACTGCGGGATGGATTTTGGGAATCCAGAGGCTCCCGGAGCTCTGGCTGTGCCTCGACTTGAGATTTGACCAAACTCAGGCTGCCCAAACCCAGTGTCAGGTTACAGGGCTGGGGACAAAAGCTCCTTCATGGATGTGTGCACACATCTCACAGCGTTGTGGCAAACGAACGGGGGGCTGAGGTCATTTGTTGTGCATATATTGAATATATTTATGGCTTAGCGGGGAGTGGAGGCCTTTCCTTCAACCCAGTCAGGCCCTTGAACACAAGGCACAGATTTTGCACATTTGGCTGAAGTTTAAAATCTAACTGCTTCCAGATTTTGGTCATCTCCTTGCAGCCAGAGATGGAGGAGATGACCAAAATATATATATTTTAATTAAATCTATGTAGTTATTTAATTAAATGTATTTTAAAATTAAAATTTATTTTTATTTTAATTATTTAATTAAATCGAAAACACCTATTTTTTTAATAAAAAAACCCAAACAACCAACCAACCAACCAAAGAAAAAACCCAACAAAAAAACCCAAACCCAACAAAAAAACCACCAAAACCCCACACCCTCTGTCCCAGTTTGCCACTTCTTCCCCAACAGCTGAAAGGATTAAACAGTTTCAGTTCTGTTATTGGTGGTTTGCAGCACGATGGTTGGGGAAGGAAGCAGCTCAAATGATGCCAGTTGGGATTTGGGAGATCCCATCTGGATACTGGGAGCAGCTCTGGGCTTCCCAGTACGAGGGAGAAGCAAGTGGAACAAAAAGATGCCCAGGATTAATAAAGGGACTGAGAGCAGGGGTCTCAGCCTAGGTGAGGTAAAAAGGGATTTAAGCAAGGTAAAAAGGGATTTAAGTGAGGTAAAAAGGGATTTAAGTGCTGTTTACACGATCTGAAAAGGAGATCAAACCAGAAACAAACCCTTCCACATGCACAGGCTGCAGCATGGAAAATTCCCAGTGAATACAAGGAAAAACTTCCCCCCCCGTGAGTGTGGTCAAGCTGTGAGAGGTAAGAAAAATCCCTGTCCTTGGGTGAGTTTTTAGAGCTCACCCAGCCAATGCCAACCTGACCTAAATTTGAAGTTGGGCTGGAGACCTCCCAGTTAAACTTTTTTATTACTCTAAACAAGCCTCGAGCAGCAGCACCTCAAACCTCTGCATCACCAGACCACAGAGGCGCTGAGCTGGCAGCACTTTGCCTGTGAGTGTCCAGATGAAAGATTAAAACCTGTAATTCTTATCTGCATAAATTCCTGCCTGAGCTTTACCCCAAATTTCCTCGGCCTCTCCCACACCAAACAAGCCTCACACAAGCAATGCTCGACCATCCCAAACCGCCAAAGCCTTCAATTAGGCTCTGCTGTTCAAGCGTGCTAATTAGGCAGCTACAGTTTGTTTCTGTGAAAACATGTATTTTTCAAAGCTTGTTCAACCCTTCTGCCACCCAGAACTCACACAACGCTTGCAGAACCCAAGCTCATCAATGCTTACTTTGCTTTCATCGCCTAATTAAGAACATCCACGGCAGCCCCTGGGGAATTTCTCCGCGTTTCAAAACGAGGGACTGCTCCACTCACCTTCCTCTCGCTCATTTCCATGGAAAAATGAGGCTGGAGGAAGAGCAGGAGCATCTCTCACCCCTCCAAACCAAGCTGGGATGCAAAGGCTGATCCCTGACCATATCCAGGAGTAAATTTCTGTCCAAATACAGCATCTGGAGGCAGAAACTCTCTGTGCTGAGGTAACTAAAGCCACTTCTGTCAGATATAAGAGGTTTCTGTATCACCTGCACGCTTGGAGAAGTCACAGGCTAACCCTGAAGGCAACAGAAAACCCAAACTTCTGCTGATCCGGGTTTGCCAAATCCGAGTGAGCAGGGGATGGGTCACTCAGGGGTCAGCTGCTGATAAATTCCAAACACACCCAGGTAACATTTTGGGGTCAGCACAGACAAGCTGAACTTCAGGGTAAATTATTTCCTGCGTTTCTTTCAGGGTGTGACCTTGGGAGAAGTCTCTCCCAAATTGGATACATCAGAATAACAGTAACAGACGTCTCACACAGGGGTTTAAAAACCAGAATAAAGGCAGGGCTCATGCTGAGGTGGATCTTATGCCCAGGAGAGGGAGATGATCCAGTGCCCTGGCACAGGGTGCCCAGAGAAGCTGAGGCTGCCCCTGAATCCCTGGAAGTGTCCAAGGCCAGGCTGGAGCAGCCTGGGACAGTGGGAGGTGTCCCTGCCAGGGCAGGGATGGCACTGGATGATCCTGAAGGATTATTCCAACCCTTTAAAATTCCATGACAACAGCAGCTACCACCCCCTCCTCATTAGGGAACAAGCAGGGAAAGCTGTTATAGCCTGGGGAAAGAAGCATCCATCTCATGAGGCAGAAACGCAAAGGATTCTCCCACAGGCCGCAGGAGAGGAATTCCCCTTCGGAGATGGGATGAGGGTCCCGTCCGGCGGACAGGAGGGAACTTCCCTGGAAAATCCCCTCATAGCCGGCCGGGTGTTCCTTTCACAAGGCAGAAGGGCAACTGAAGGGACCCTCCTTAGGCAGGAGACCGGCGGGGCCTCCTCTGAGGGCACCCACACCCCGCGGGGCACCCTCAGCCCCTCACGGGAGGACGCGGGGGGATCGCGACTCCTACCGGCTGCAGGAGGAGGCCACGCCGGGGGTTCCGCCCGCCGGGGGGGAGATGCTGGCCCTACCCCGTCGCCGCCCAGGGGGTTTCTGGCCCAGGGGCTCTGCCTCCATGGGGATGGGGCCCGGGAGCGGGGCTGGCAGCGGCAGCGGCGGCGGCGCCTCAGCCCGGGCAGAAATGGCGGCGG
>VWZQ01005444.1:385171-426559 GCA_013397015.1 Myiagra hebetior | reverse complement strand
TAAATCAAAAGAAAGTGCCTCATGGCGGCTTGTGCGAGGGAATTCCTTAAAAATCCATACAACAAATCTCTTGAGGAGGCTCTTTGAAAATTTCAACTTATTGTAAACAAGGGAATCTCGAACTTGGACATAAAACTCTTGCTGCTCTACAGAAAGGCGGTTGCCCATTCTGCAAAGCACCCACCCGCAGCGTCTGAAAAGGTAAAACTAAAAGATAATGAGGGGGGGTACCACAGTTTTTCTTACCCTTCCTGGGTCTCTTCTCGGGGAGGGAAACAAAAGGCAGACGCTGGGTCCTCCTCTGAAGGGGATCTTCAGGTCCTGGTTCAGGAATGGGGCACGCTGTCCGTCCTGGATCGTTTCCTGAAGTCCCACCCCGGGAGCACCGCTCTCTAAAACGGAGCATGCTTCACATGGGGAAGCGACAGCACCTGGCGGTGGTAAGGCGTACAGGGTCTGATGGCAAAAGTCAATGGTCCCTGGTCCCTGTTCGGGCGCCACTTGTTGCCTGGCTGTCCTAGCTGCCCTTAGCGAAGGACGCCGGCCCGGGATGGCCCTGGACACCTCAGCTGGCCTTGGTGCTGCAGGCAAGGCGGGGCTGGTTCCCGCAGAGGGTGGTCGGCTCCACACGAAGAGAGGCAAGGCGCAAANAATGGCAGAAACTTGGGGGTAGGAACAAAGAACATTAACCTATGAAATTTACTGAACCTCAGAACTTTCTAGAAGGAGAGGCGGCAGTCTTACACCTCAGCCTCGCCCTCTGACACACCCTCAGATGCTGATTCATCCACCCATTGGATGTCGAGGGCATGAGGGACAGTGGTAGACCACGACCCAGGGCTGGGCTGAGGCACCGGAGCAGAGTGGGGAGGGGGAGCCTTCTTGAGACTTCTCGGTGTGGCAAACCAGACCATATCCTGGCTAGAAATTGCCGTGTCTGGATATTATCGCAGTTGGAGCCACTTAAACAGCATTCAGAGTCAGTGCTGAGAACTGCAGTACTGCAGCCCTGCATAAATTTCTGTTCCTGGTATTTCTAGAAGCAGTTGCAGAAGGTTCTTGGGTTTTCCCCCCGAGCCCCATCTCAAATATCATAATTTTCCAAACTTAATCTCGCAGACTTCCTATTTGAAGTGTGCTTTCTCTGCTGATCACAATGTTTCTCAGTTAATAAACTGTGTGGTACACTCCACTGCTTTTCTGTTTTGCTGAAGAAATGAGAAGTATGTTGTAGGAGGTCATAGCGTAAAAGCTTTTAGATCTGGCAATAGTGAATGTATTGCATACGTGGACATCTGCCTTCAGGTATGTCCTGAACGATGCATCACCTTTAGACTTTGGGTTTCACCAGGTTTCCTCAAGTAATGTATTCATTTTATTTACATGCATATATTTTTAATACATTGCATTTCCAAAAAATGTAAGTCCAAAACCACCAAGTTTGAAAACCCCAGTACCTGGCAGTGCCAATTTTACAAGAATGCTACTGTTCAGTGCAAAGACGTGCAGTCATGTGCTGTTCTGACTGGAAACCAGCAGAATCAAATACCTGACTTCTATAAGGTGCACTACCTGAGCAGGCAAGTAGCAAATCTACATCTGTCCATATACTAACTCAAAGGAAATGGGCAAAAAAATGCATATGTTTTCTTTTCTTTAAAGGATTTTGTAAAAGGAAGTAAAGCTCTAGCATGGACTTATTGCCGGGGGTCACCTCAGGAGCACAGCTCCTGCATCAGCGGCGTCATCGACCTTCCTGCAGACACGAATGTCTAGCCAAGGCTGCCGATGTCAGGACTGCGCTGGCCCAAAGCACAGGCACGACACCCTGAGGGGGTGAGATGTTGTAGTTCCCAAATCCCAAAAGCAAAGGAGGCAGGAGAGGGTCTCCATCTCACTTCCAGAGCCTTATTACTGCAAAGGAGTCAGGGACAGAGAACCAAGGGACAGGGTTTGGCAAGCAGTTTTATATGGGGGGTAAACAGGGGGGGAACGAGGGAAATTAGCCAATGAGGAAACAGCTCAACAGTAACAGACAGTAAGAACAGCCAATAATTTGAGAAAAAGGGAGGGGATACAAACAAGTGCCCAATGAGGACACAACTGGGGGAGACCTTTCTAGATTGGGGGTGCGGTTTAGACTGCAGCCTCACCCACAGATGTCCCCTCAGACTCTGAATCACTGGCCCATTGGAGGGCTAGAGCCTGATGGGCGTTGGACTGCCAAGGCCCACTAGTGGGCTGGGCCACCGCAGCATGGACTGGAGGTCCTAAGAGACACTAAAATAACTAACAAAATTTCAGATCTCAGTTTTGCTCTTCTATGATTTCTCATTGGAAAGGTGTATCTCACCAGTTGAGAATTAGTGTATTGTCTCTATCAAAAAGTGTTTTATTTTGGGTAATGGTATTGTTTGTATCGGGATGGTTTCACTTAATGTGTTAAAGTAAAAAAGGACCTGAGCTGGAGGGAGGTATTTCCTGAAAAATCAGATTTCATTCACTGCCATGTATTGAATTGCATTAAGTTTAGGGAATAGCACTATCTTTTTTTTTTTTAAAGACTGGCCTTTGATCTGTAAGCTAAATATTCTATTGTAAAAGTAATGTATATTGATGCAAGCCACTGTGTCTGGGCCAGTGCTGCACCTCCCCGAGTGTCCGCCACAGATGTGGAAGCCTCTGGAGTCCCAGTCCGCGGCTAGCGACCCTCAGGAGGGGCTGTAGAGCCACCATGCAAACACCCACAGTCCCAGGAGCGATGATAGGGTCAAATGCAAGCGGCTATGTCCAAGTGCGTACACCAAAGACGAAGAGACAGCGAGGGGTCTTTTGTATGTGTTCCAGCCCAAGAGGGTCCAGGGACAAAAAACATTGGCAAGGGAGGGTCCAGGGGTTTTGTGATGCACAGACCTAAATAGTTTGCCCTTGCATATTAAGTGGAGTTAATTGTTGTTTGTTCGCAAAATTCAATTGTTGTTTGTTCACTAAAACTTATACTCATCAATTATACTCAAAATCGAAGTTAAAGGTTACTTACCTGTTTATTAAAACTACAAACTCCTGTAAAAACCCCTATCCAAGTTAACTTTATTGTTAGTTCATAAAGTTTTACAGAAGTTTAAGATGCTTAATGTTATTTGTAATTTGATTGTATTGGAACTACTAAGAGTTTTAATAGTTTTAACTGTTTAATAAGTCCTGAAGTCCCACTTCAAAGATGGACTCTTACAAGCCAGGGACTGTATTCAGAACTCGTTCGTTGCTCTTGCAAGTCGCTGCCATGGAGACCTGGGATATTAATGAGGACTCTTTCCCACCTCAAGAGCCAAATTACATCACCCCTAGACCATTGGTGGATGAGACTGACCTCACCATAGAAGACCACCAATCACGAGGGACTCTATGGGTGGACTTGTGGGCTGTAATGGGTGGAGACACAACCCTATAAAAACAGCTGATGTGCTGTAGGCACGGCTTTTTCACTGTGGGATAGCCTCGGTGAAGCCTGCTGCTGGTGCTGTGGCCTCTCCCTATAAGGGACACTGGTAATTTCCTCGGCTTCAGGATAGCTGAAGCCAAGCCAGCAGCGCAGGCACCCTACACTGGGGACTCTTAGCCAACCTGGCTTTAAGAGTCTCCAATCCCTGCATTCCTGGGGAATCAGCTTATCATTTTTCTTTTCTTTTTGGTGGATCCTGGAATTTTTTTTTCTTTATCCTCTTGTTAATAAACTTTTAAATTCTTTTTTTTATAAAGTAAGAGTTTGTCTATTCCTGACAGCTTTTATAGGGGTGCAGTTAACCGATCAGGCTTGGGCAAAGGGGAGGGGAGAATACAAACGGACCAACCAGAGACAAGGTGGGAGGGAGCAGGGAGAGGGGACCAATGGAGTATCAAACAACAGAGAACTTTCTGGAACCTATACATATTCAACAGGGTAATGCATATTCAAAGAGTCATACATAGAACGGGGTGGGGAAATGATGAACTAATCGTAACTAAGTAGTTAACACACAGGTCTGTGGGTGCTCATCTNAGATGGACTCTTACAAGCCAGGGACTGTATTCAGAACTCGTTCGTTGCTCTTGCAAGTCGCTGCCATGGAGACCTGGGATATTAATGAGGACTCTTTCCCACCTCAAGAGCCAAATTACATCACCCCTAGACCATTGGTGGATGAGACTGACCTCACCATAGAAGACCACCAATCACGAGGGACTCTATGGGTGGACTTGTGGGCTGTAATGGGTGGAGACACAACCCTATAAAAACAGCTGATGTGCTGTAGGCACGGCTTTTTCACTGTGGGATAGCCTCGGTGAAGCCTGCTGCTGGTGCTGTGGCCTCTCCCTATAAGGGACACTGGTAATTTCCTCGGCTTCAGGATAGCTGAAGCCAAGCCAGCAGCGCAGGCACCCTACACTGGGGACTCTTAGCCAACCTGGCTTTAAGAGTCTCCAATCCCTGCATTCCTGGGGAATCAGCTTATCATTTTTCTTTTCTTTTTGGTGGATCCTGGAATTTTTTTTTCTTTATCCTCTTGTTAATAAACTTTTAAATTCTTTTTTTTATAAAGTAAGAGTTTGTCTATTCCTGACAGCTTTTATAGGGGTGCAGTTAACCGATCAGGCTTGGGCAAAGGGGAGGGGAGAATACAAACGGACCAACCAGAGACAAGGTGGGAGGGAGCAGGGAGAGGGGACCAATGGAGTATCAAACAACAGAGAACTTTCTGGAACCTATACATATTCAACAGGGTAATGCATATTCAAAGAGTCATACATAGAACGGGGTGGGGAAATGATGAACTAATCGTAACTAAGTAGTTAACACACAGGTCTGTGGGTGCTCATCTTAATCACCAGGGGAGATATCAAACCTTTTACCCAGCCCACCATGAGTTTAATGCTGCGGTTCAGCCCTGTGGCTCACCAACAACTCGGGCAGTGGCAGCCACCGCCACAACAATGGATGTTGCAATTCAGGCAGTGAAAAGAAGAGGAAAAGTGATGCTAGCACTTCAAACAGTGCCTGTTGCTAAAAGTTTACATCAGAGGAAAATGGAGAGAGTGGAGGTGATGTGCATCTCTGCCACCAATGTGTCAGTGCCTCTGAACATGCCACTTTCCTACCCATGTTCTTACTGGGCCCTTAACATGGACTGATGGACTGCTGTTGGAACCACCCTGTCCGTACTCCTCCTTGATTCTTTGGGAAGGGGTAGTTGCAGTTGGAAGTGCAAGTAGCATCCCACTCCATCTAGACAGAAAACAGATGCATAGCTCCTGCACCTTCTGTATTAAATGGAGGTGAGAACTTCAATTGCAATAGCATTTGCCACCAAAGGACAGAGTACTGTGGACTACAGATGAAGTGGTTGTAGGAAGTGGGGACTGCTGAAATACAGACTGTCTGGCCAAGGGCACTATCTCCAGAAGAGCTCTCCTCACCTAACAGCTATCACAAGGTCAGATCTCCATGAAAGAAAATGCCACAGTGCATACTGCCTGCACAAGCAAAATTCAGCAGCCCAACATGGTCAGAGAGGGCTGGAGGTGTAGGAAGGGTGAAGACACAGAGCTCAGTTACTGTCTGTTCTTTCCCTATACTGATGCTTTGCAGGAACAACCAAGAGTTGCAGGAACAGGTCCCAGCCCAGTATGCATGGCTCCAGGACAGCTCTCTCTGCTCCCTCATTCCCCTACCCCACGGGAGGATGTGGTCCTCATCTATTGCTTTTCTCCTTCTGAGGGGCCGTGCACAGAGGTGGAGGAGTGCTTGAAGCCATTCTTCCCACAACATCTTCAAGGCATTGTCCCACCTCTGAAATGGTAAAGGCTGCTATGAGTATGATTACGTGTGTGTTCTCTATTGTAAAAATGAGCTTAAACATAGGGATTCCAAATGTCGTAAAAGGCGAGACAACTCTTGGTTTAAAATAAAACATAAAACAATTCATTACAACTGGGAAAAGTACAATTTCTAAATAAGAATTAAAGTCCAGGAACCGCAGGATCCAAGACACTTGAAGCCAACACGGCTACAAACCCAGTGCAGGAACTCGCAGCTCTGGGTTCGTCCGGGCTAGTCCCAAACAGTATAACTAATAAGGCAGGCCTGAAAACCGCAGTGCTGCACTGTTTACCAAGTCTAATCCGAGGCGAAAAGAAGCACTCTTGCCAAGTGTGAGGAGATTTTATACCCCTTTGGACCCTCCCTTCTCTGCCCACAGTTCTGCCTTTGAGCTCAAAAATGATTGGTTTGGTCTTTTTAAAGTCTATATGATAGGTCTTTGGGTTAGTGGTGATGTGAGTCCTTTTGTCCAATGGCTCGCTTGATGCTAGGGGTTCAGTTGAAAGGTGACATCACTGGCTGTTTTGGCGGGCAGCTCCCTCATTAAAATTCATCGTTTCCATGGAGCTCGGTGACAGGTCTCCTAGTGTGGGCTAAATTTAATCATGGGCACTTGTGGGGTTCTCCTTTCTGAACTACAACTTATTAAAAATATTATTATACAAACATTTTTGATAAACTTTGAGTCTTTGCTCATTTACAATAATGTTATAAACTATTTGTAGAATTATAATATTTAATAATATTGAATAGGAGCAACTTTGCTACTTTTAATTTGATTACCTAACAACTTGGATAACATTTTAATTAACTTAAGTAGTTAACAACATTGATGCAAAAGCCAAACTATTACTTTATGTATAACACACGACCAGGATGTATTTGTGATAGGCTGCAGGCACCAGCAAAAGATCAGTAATTTTAGTTGGAATTCATGCTATGCAGACCATTTCAGCCAGTGTTGAGAGTTTGTTTTGTGACAGCACAGAGATTTCAAATAGAATCAGTGAACTACTTCCTACATCTGGCTGCAGCAACTTTGAACTGGTTTTAAGATACCAGTATTAATAAGGCTTTAAATTTTCAGCGTGTGAGATTCCTTTTGTTCCTGCACCATGGGTGGCTGTCTGCACAGCATCTCAAGGCTTCTGGGCTCACACAGACATCAACTGCATGTAGTAGACCTACCCATTGTCCTACTGCAAGGACAGGCTCCTCATTTTGCGGCTTGGGATACCGGTCCCATGTTGAGGCATTTGAAAGTGAGACATCACAGCACACAGCACTGCAGAGCTTGAGCCCTGTGAACATATTTCCAATATTGATAGAGCTTCTGACCTTGAGACATTCAAGGGTAAGAATGTGAAGTGAACTCAGAAAATCCAAACTTGTCTAACCATGACTTCATGCAGTGGTTCTTTTACCCTTGTGTTTCCCTGTAAAACAGCGATGTTAAAAGAAAATAGTTTTTACCACTAGGTGGCATTTGAGGATTGTGTTTGGTGGTTTTTGTGGTTTTGTTGGTGTGTTTTTTCTTTGCATTTTTTGGTTCTTTTTTTTTTTCTTTTTTGTGTGTGTGCGTGTGTGTGTTTTGTTTTGTTTTTGTTTAGTTGTTCTTTTTTGTTGTTTTTATTTTTTTTAAAGCCCTGAAACACAGAATTGAAAATTGCCTGACTAGGCAAAATGGATTGCTAACCTAGTTTCCTCTCTCCCTCCAGCTTCTGGAGAGAGTCACTGAAACTGGCTTTTGGCTATTTCTTGAGGTGATCTGATCTAAAGGCTGCCAGAAGAGTAAAGGAACAGGACTTGCCTGCTGTGTTTATAGGAGTTGGTACCCTAGAGAGATTGAATCACCTGCTTCTGAGAGACATCTTCTTTCCACCCTTCTCCTGAGGAATCTCTGCTGCTGGTAGATACCTCTATCCTTAGTGCTGTGGAGTGAACAGATACCTTAACAGAGACACCCGAGTTGCTCCAAAGTCACAGTGTTCTTCGCTGAACTTGCTGTTGATGCAGAGGAATAAATATGGATGCACCTTTCTTGCTGTACAAGAGATAACATTGCCTGCATTTTGTCGTTACCCCCTGAACAGCTTGTCTCAAACAGCACATGCACGTTCAGAGCATGTGTGAGTCACCATCCACCTGCGAGCAGGGACAGGTCATGGGGACAGCATCAACCTAAACTCTTTCGTTTTGATGCTAACTTTGCCTACTGTTTTATAAAGGCTATTCAACACATTTTTTTTTAGCGGCATAAAGCTTCCAAACATTTGACATCTTTGCTTAGTGTTTGCAAATAAACTTTGACAACTTTGCTCAGCTGCAAAGGCAAAAATAGATTAATGCAGGAAGAGTCAAAGTAGTAAATGAAGGCTGGTCTCTGAAGACAGCAGAGTTCAGTATCTGGGGCCCAGGCTAAAGATCCCAGAAAAAACAGTATCTGATGCTAATGACGCCAAAATAGTTGCAGCTAACCCTCTCTGCAGTGCTTCATCCCCATCCCAGAAGGATCCCACTGGCATGACAATCTTGGTGGATTTGTTAGCCTGTGTCATGCATGCCCCTTTGTCAGTGCAGCAGCAGGAGAGCTAGTTCTTTTCTTGGGGTGTGGTGTTGTGGTGTCCAATGCCTGTCATGTGTTTGCATCCAAGGAGCATGCCTTCCCACTCTGCTCTTTCCAAGTACCTATGTGCAAACCCACTTCATCCTCTCCATCTACACTTCTGCACCAGCCTTGCTGACATTTCTCCTGCTCTTCACCCTGGCCTCTGGGAAACCTTAGGCTAACAATGGCCAGGCAACGACATAGAAGTGTGTGGTTTGCCTGCACATTGCCTACAGGGCCTTTGTCTGCCTGTAGCATGTCCCAGAATCAAAGATGACAGTGCTTGTTACAGGAAGAGAAACAGTCACACAGCAGTCACACAGGTCAATAAAAAGCAGATGGCTAAAACCAAGAAAACTGCCTGCATGGGGTTTATATCATATGATAGCAGGACAGTAGCTGTGGCCATCTCTCCATGGCTGATCACACAGTAAGAACATCAAATAGGGTTTTACACCTGTTTGATCAGCAATGCTTAAATATTAGTAATTGCTATTAATAATACTATAATATGTACAGTATTACTTATTACATATATTTATGGAAGTTGCAGTATTCCCACTTTCTTTCGTCATGCTACAGGTTGCATAGTTTTTAAGTTCTGGTTTTAGTAATGAATCAAAAGGAACACAAAAATACTGGATGATGTGAAGGTGTGAATTTGAAACAAAGAAATTGCTGACAATTAAAAAGCTCTCTTTAAAGGAATTTTTCTTGCAAATGCGTTACTTTTCCATCTGGGTCATTGTGGGGGAAAAAAAAAAGCAAAATAGATAGTTTTGTGAGGAAAAATAGAAAGCAAAGGAAGCAAACTCATCACCAGGTTAATTAAACTGGCAGATTTCTTCCTGACTCATATTTCATGAGAAATTCTATAGGTATATAATCTGTTAAAAAGTAGCTGGAGTAGTGATCCCAAAACTGCTGTAGTCATTTATATCCATAGACAGATGCATGTTACTTTTCATATTGCAACACTATTATGCTGAGGCTCTAATTAAGGACAAATCAGGGCTGACCTGTTTTAATACATATGCCATATGAATTACCTGACATTCCGCTGGAAGCCTCATGAGTTAAAATTATCTCAGTGGCTATATTATCTGAATTGGAGCCAAATGGAATTAAATCTAGATAAAACAAAACAAAAAAAAGGTCAAATTTTAGTATTAATTATAAGATAATTAAATGAGAACCAAATGCAACTCAATGTCCAGGCTATCAGTAGTTTTGATACAAAGCCAGATTTTTAATTTCTACATTTCTTTGGGTTGACATAGGCAATACATCTGATTTTTATCTAGTGTATGGGTTTTTTCTGCAAAAATTACCATCTTTTCTATTCTGTGATAAAGTAACATTTAGGATTGGGGAGTTTTAGCTTTTTTCATTCTCGGCAGCCTCTTGAGTCTGATTCATTCCTCACATCCAGAACAGCTTCCATCCCTTTGGAACAGAACAAAAGTTGTGTCAGATAAGCAATGTTCAACATGATATCCTGTTCCCAATTATACTCCTGTGATTTTCCTGTGGTTTCTCCTTCTGGGGGCCCATTAGTCCTGGAAGAGAACATTCAGGCTGTAGTATTTTCAGTTTTCCATGTGAAACAGGTCTTTCAGTATAAGCTTTAAAACTGTAAGTATAGTGTGAGAATTTGTATCTGCATTAAACTTGTATTTTCATGTCACACACACACGTGCAAATTGAAGAGGGTTTAGGGCTTTTATCATGACAAATGTAGAGCTTTTTGAGTCACTCTATTTAAAGGGGCATGCCTTATTCCCCCCACATAATCTTCATCAGAAATATTTATATTGTTTTCCCAATATATTCCATCAAGTCCTAAAACAGATCAAGAATAGTATTTACTGCAAAGAAGACACAATGCATGACTAGGAAGGTTGTACTCTCAAAGGGACATGCTGTACTTTGGGTCAATAGCTGAGGTTCAGCTCACCTCCAAAAACACTGCTGACAAGCCAGAGTAGGGAGATGTAGCAGGTGTTTCCAGAGGGTTTGCTCTGCATGATGGTGAAACTTGTGGTGTTTCTTTTTTCACCACCCTGCTTAGTTGGCTTCCCAAACATCAATAAATCACAAAAATCAGTGGTTTTTGATATGAGCAGAGCTCTGAAAAAGTTCTATTTTGCTCTGTGTTAGAAAAGTGCAGCAAGTAAGCAGGAATGCATCTGTGTTTTGAAAACAGGAAGGCTAGCAGTGAAAATTTCACAAAGACCATGGTCTCAAAGCAGTCCTCAGTTCATAGGGCTTTTTGTCTTCCCCAGAAACTATTACAATGTTTTGTTTCCACGTGGAGATTCTTCTTACAAATCAGCTGCTTTGAAGCCTTTGGGTTTACCAGGCTGTTCTTTTTAATTGGCATCTCAGGGTGAGTATGTAAAGAAACATGTAGGAGAAGGCTGTTCCCCAGGTGGTAATAGCTACTTTTCTCTCTTTGCCAACACAAATACACTGAATTTCTTTGCTAGAATTATCTTGATATTGACTAGCCTATACTGTTTGTTTTCCACTGTGTTATTCCCTTAAATTTCTGTTGAGATTTACATGTGCAAATAAACAAGTCACCACAAAATTTCTGTCTAGATCCCCATCAGCTGCCAAGCATGACAGCTGCCTTGTTATTAACCACACCAAAACTCACTATTTGGACTTCTTGTTCTCACTCCAGAGTGTCTGTTTGCCTGCCCAGTTTTTGAGGAGTATGAGACTGGCTACAAGTGAGACCAACATAAAGCCAAACTTCTCACTGTTACTGCAGTTTTTGATATGTGATCCAGCTACTGAATTAGTGTTGACAAACCAACTTTGAAATAGTAGCAAAACTGAATGAAAGCCTAAATTATATATGAGGCTGCTAGCTTTTTTTCTTTCTCCTTCTCCCCTCTTCCTTGCTGCTAGCGTTGCCTGTGCCAAATCATTCAGGAGTCCTCAGATGGGGCACAAACACTTCTAGAAGTTGCGGTTCATGCCCATGATGATGTTCAGAACCCAGCTACTCATGTCAGGAATACTGTAGTATGAAAGTGTAGTGCTACTCACTGTCATGTCTCTGTTCAAATGACTTCTTGGTCAGTAATCAGTCCCAGCATCATAATTCTGGTGAAAACATCTGTATTTTTCCTGTGCGTAATGAAAGGGTTAAGGAGATAATTTTATTACTATGTTGCCAGTATAAACTAATCACGTCTACCCTGAGGGACATACTAGTAGCTTTTCAGATGAGAGGGGAAAAACAATCTGCCCTGTGCTAGCTAGATTTTTCAAGATATTTTTACAGCAAACAATTTAGCTTTTGCCAAAGTAGCCATGAGGGACAGAGAGATAAAAATACTGGATGGTTTTGATGTGAAACTGGGCAAGAATTAGGAACTTATTAAACAGCTATAATGTACTGAGAAATAAATATATTCTCAAGCCATTAAAACTTTCAGAGGGGCTGGATGGCTGCCAGTGGCAAAGGTCTGTGACACTGATACGCACATCCTTGTCTAATAGCTCTTCAGAGAAAACTGGAAAATTTCGTAACACAGAAATTCTTCCTTATAGTCAAGCATCTCGGATCACTTTGTTCCACAGGGTGGTGAAGTTTCCCCCTGGCCACTTTCCCCAGTCTTTCTGATACCCTTCGAGGTTATGTGAAGGAGCTGGGAGCTGGACTGCCAGGCCTGACTACAGGTGGTTACAGCTACTGGAAAAGATCTTCTCTGAAAGGTTCAGGGCTAATACCTGAGGCCAGGGGCTAGCTTGTTCAAAAGCTGTCATCAGCAGCTGGAAATCTGGGCCCTCAAGCCTGGATTTGGTGAACAAAAACTGCAAGGGAAGTCAGTCCCTCCCACAGGAGTGGAGAACTGACAGAGCAGGTAAAGGCCACAGCTGCAGCAATGGCTTCGTCCTACATGGCCCCAAGTCCTCAGCCTCTGCACAGTTCTGTGAGTGCCTCTGGCATATGCAGAAATTGAATGGGGAAGGGAAAAGCAGGTCCTTGGTGGTTCTGTGCCCCTCATGCTCTCACCTTGGCACAGTCAGAGCCAAGAGGCACTGGCTCCTCTGCCAGCTGCCCACCGCCCCGGGATAAGGGTGGCCAGTAGGGTCCTTCCTTCCTGTGCAGCAAGGCCGCAGGTACGGCCAGTGTGATGTACAAGTGAGCTGTCCTGGGGAACTGTGCTCAGGAGTGTCCCCATGTGTGCTTGAATTCATTAGTGTCGCTGCAACCGTGCTGTATCACTATGCAGACCCCCGCCAGTTCCTCCTCAGCTTCTGGAGTTACACAAGCAAGCCTACTCCTTCCCTGCCCTCGCATAGCTGTCTGCGAATACTGAATGTGTGTGAGAGGACTCTTAAGGCTCTTGTGCCTTTTCCTTCTTGAGACCAGTTTTCTTGAGATGTTGTGGTAAAATTTTGAGATTTGTATTTTTTTCAGGGATTTCTAACAAAATTTGCAGAGGGGTAGTATTTGAGTACTCATGTGGGCTGCTGAGATGCTCTGTCTCTCAGAGAAAACTTCTTGTCATTAGGGTGATGTGCAGAATCTGTTGGCCATGAAGAATTGCAGCTCAGACCTGAGCACAGCATGGTTTTGTCTTTGGACTCCGGAAATATCTGTCGCTCTGTTTCATCCATCATCCCCAGGTTTTATGGAAAGGGCTGTAGTTCTCTCCTACTTTTAAACCTCAAAACATTGCAGACCAAGCAGGGACTAACTTGCTGTAAGTAATTAGCATATTCTTATTTGCATACATTCCAGGTCTTCACTCAAGGAAAACCAATAAATTATCTTTAGCTGGGACAGATTTAAGGTAAAGCTAGCTCTTGCTTCTGCCTTTAATGTACTTGGATCTGGTCCATGCACAGAAATGTAATTTAACTTGGGCAGGTATCACAGTACCACAGCTGAACAACTCCTAGAACTGGTAACAGACACCACCAGGGCTAGCACTGTGCTTTGTAAATAAACCTGCTTGTTAGCAACCGCTCTATAAATTGCTAATGCAAGATACACTGTACAGCACAGATAAAGCTTCAGAGGCAGATCTTATAAAGCATCCAGCACACACAAGAAACAGCTGCGATATCCCTTCAGTTGCTTCCCTAACCAGATTAGAAAGCCCATGCTGAGGTATTGAAGACGTGACAGACTGTGAGTCTGTCTTCTGCCTTTGCCTACTAGTTTAAGCACATTGTGAAAAGTTTTGCATACTTCTCTTCAAAACAGCAGATGAAGTATAAGTTACATATATGGATCTTATTTCTTTAAGTTATCTCTATACAGAATTGGTATGTAAAGGTGGTGGTATTCACAAAGGATTGACATTCAGAGTTGTCCTGTGAATAAAATAGAAACTTCTTTAGTATGTAAGTATATGGTGATTCTTAAGATTCCTCAGAGATACCTGACTACAGTGGTCGAAAATATGATTGTTCTAGTTTGTTCAGAAAAACCTTTTGATCCTGCGAGGTGCTGGTAGACTGCAGTGCAAACATATGCTACTGGCGGCATGATTTTCCAAGGTGATAAGAGCTTATTTTGCCCCTCTGGGTGAGCCCCAGCCTCTGGCCTGTGAGCACAAATGGAACTGCAGCAGTTCTAATGGGGTCACAACAAGGTGAGTCATTTTATAGTCAGGCTTGAATTTTCGATCATAGCCAGAAAATCTGCCAGTCACTGATTGAAAGAGGAAAAGAGAAGGCTGGGTCAGGATTTGGAGGGGAAAGGAAGTTTCTGTTTCTATAATCAGTGGCATTTGGTGCACAAGGATCTTCCAGGTCACAAGAAATGAGAAAGAACAGTTCCCCTGAAATGTCCCACAGATGCAGAAAATTGGCAGAAACCCAGTAGAACAGTGTGTGGAAGAACACATCAGTGCAGGGTGAAGGTGTCTGTAGCTGAGAGAAGGCATACTCTAGACATGTAGGGCATGAGCAGTCACTGCACATTTCGTACAAGCCCACATGAGCCAGTGCAAACAGTTCTGTATGTACTAAGTTTACTGAAAACATGTTTCCATTATATAAGATTCCACTCCAGACTGTCTCTTTTTTCCAAATAAAAATGCAGGGTAGCTTTAAATTCATCTTAGCTATAAGAATTTTCAATTTTTTAATGTTCAGTGCTCCATGCAGATGTTATCAGCACCTATGACTCATATATTCAGCCACCATGGTAGTGGGTCATCGTAGTGCTCCACAAGTTACATATTTTTCCCTGTAGCCAAAAATTAACTTTGCCAATAAAATGCTTCATCCTGGAAAATCTGATCAAGTAAATGTCTTTCCCCCACAATGATTGTTCTATGAAACCTGTTACAATATTTTTTTTTAAATTTAGAGCCTTGGAGGGTTCTTTAGGTGATGTTTCCCCTTGGAGTCGATTAAGGCAGCATCTGCATTTTTCTGAGAAGGTTTTTAGGTGAAATGAACCAGAAGATTGCTACCAAGTAAACATTCATCTCTACCTAGAAATGGCCTCATTACTCAGCAGGTTATACATTCATTACTGGTTCTCATCTTGAGAGCATGCAGAGTCACCTGGAGCCTCGTCTAAGTGTTTTAGCACTGGCAAAAATGGGTATTAATGATTGGACCTAATAGGGCCCCATTGTAAGGTTTGATTTGAATGCCACTGAGTAACTGGGCTACCTGGAGTTGACCTGCCTGAAAATGTCAGCCCAGCATGTGACTATTGAGAGGGTTAGGCACGGCTGTTTCGATTAGTCATTTTATGACTCTGTCCCTAAATCCGTCCATTCAGACTTTTTTGGGCTTAAAGCCAACTCCAGCTGCTCAGGCTGGGAACTGCCTTCTCTTAGGAAGACCGAAGGAAATTATTTGTGCTGTGTCTATTTGAATCAAAGATCAGCAGGGGAGACTTTCTTCCCATCACGAGTGAGTTCAAGGCTGTGGGTGACAGGTAGGCCACCACTGTAGCTTATAATGACTCCAGTTAAATCCCCAGCTGCATACTTTAATTGCAAAGTTTAAATTAGGATATTGTACAAAGAGGGTTCCAGATGTAGGTGTCTTGCTTTCTTAAAATAATCCTTAAAGAGCAATCACATGCCTAAAGCTCTATGACATGGTAAAACTTTTCTGTCAAGCCATGACAGGTGCCAATGGGCTATGCAGTATTTGAATGCAAATCTGACTCCAACTCTAACACTTAAAAGATGCTGTCTCTTGAGATAGCCATCTCTGGAGTCATCCCTCTTATTCAGANTATATATATGTTGGGAATGCAGTGAGAGCTTAGACAAGTCCTACCTTAGGCTTAGACTTCTGGCTTTATTTGAGGTGACCTGCACCCCAAATTTCTCTCACTTGCAAGTTCTTAAGGATGGCCAATTAAGTCTATTATAAAATGAATTATTTTTTGAGTAGACACAAGATTAGCAGACAAAAGATTTTAATAGACTACTTACTACCCAGGATAAACAAAAGAGCTACTAGTAGATACACAAACTGTACATGATAAAGTTATCTATATTACAGCTTGTGAAGAAATAGTATAGATTTAGGAAATCAATGTAANTTTCCCTGTAGCCAAAAATTAACTTTGCCAATAAAATGCTTCATCCTGGAAAATCTGATCAAGTAAATGTCTTTCCCCCACAATGATTGTTCTATGAAACCTGTTACAATATTTTTTTTTAAATTTAGAGCCTTGGAGGGTTCTTTAGGTGATGTTTCCCCTTGGAGTCGATTAAGGCAGCATCTGCATTTTTCTGAGAAGGTTTTTAGGTGAAATGAACCAGAAGATTGCTACCAAGTAAACATTCATCTCTACCTAGAAATGGCCTCATTACTCAGCAGGTTATACATTCATTACTGGTTCTCATCTTGAGAGCATGCAGAGTCACCTGGAGCCTCGTCTAAGTGTTTTAGCACTGGCAAAAATGGGTATTAATGATTGGACCTAATAGGGCCCCATTGTAAGGTTTGATTTGAATGCCACTGAGTAACTGGGCTACCTGGAGTTGACCTGCCTGAAAATGTCAGCCCAGCATGTGACTATTGAGAGGGTTAGGCACGGCTGTTTCGATTAGTCATTTTATGACTCTGTCCCTAAATCCGTCCATTCAGACTTTTTTGGGCTTAAAGCCAACTCCAGCTGCTCAGGCTGGGAACTGCCTTCTCTTAGGAAGACCGAAGGAAATTATTTGTGCTGTGTCTATTTGAATCAAAGATCAGCAGGGGAGACTTTCTTCCCATCACGAGTGAGTTCAAGGCTGTGGGTGACAGGTAGGCCACCACTGTAGCTTATAATGACTCCAGTTAAATCCCCAGCTGCATACTTTAATTGCAAAGTTTAAATTAGGATATTGTACAAAGAGGGTTCCAGATGTAGGTGTCTTGCTTTCTTAAAATAATCCTTAAAGAGCAATCACATGCCTAAAGCTCTATGACATGGTAAAACTTTTCTGTCAAGCCATGACAGGTGCCAATGGGCTATGCAGTATTTGAATGCAAATCTGACTCCAACTCTAACACTTAAAAGATGCTGTCTCTTGAGATAGCCATCTCTGGAGTCATCCCTCTTATTCAGAAGTGTACTTACATACTAAATATAGAGACCAAAATTATAAATAAAGTGAATTTTGTGATCTGAATGAAGTCAGTTGTGGTTACTGGTTTCAGAAAAATGTGGATATCTCCACTTTTCAGCAACAATATCCATATAGTCTGTGTCTGATTATGGGATTGAAGAATAATTCAAGTCATAAGGGATCTCCAGTAGTCCTCAGAGCAAACTCCTGCCCAGAACAGAGAGCAATGAGGTCAAACCAGATCATACAGGATTGGTCATGTTACTTCAATGTCCATCAGTCTCTGCAAGAGTTTTGATCCTTGCCGTCACCTTCTTTCCTCCTGTACAATCTGAGGGTCGCACACAGCAAGGTGGTTGGACTTGATGATNTCACTCAATTCCTGGGAAAGTAACTCAAGACAGGCATCCCCATTTTGAGGAAAAGTCCCCACACATTTCCGGGGAATGTGTGGGAGACTTCTGCTTTGTGGAAGTTTTGTGTAGCTTTTATAATTTGTAAAGTGTCTGCCAGTCAGAAATTCAAGGCTTATCTTTCTTCAATCTCCTTGCAAGGGAAGATGTTTATCGTTAGCTGGGAATGCCACCTCCATGGCACCAGAGATGACTCAACTACCGGACACATGTCCAGCTTGGGTTCTCTCACCAATTAACCGATTCATGTGAGGGGGAAAATGCCCCAAATTATTGCACCAGCTGATAGACAGAAAAGATAAGCTCTTCTGGGGTAGAGAGGAAGTCCTGCTACAATACATTAGCAAAATACTGGGAAACAGAACCCAAAATGCCTCTGTGCTAATTCATACCTTATTAAGTTGGTTCATTTCATCCTTAGTTTTGATTCTTGCCTCACCACCTTTCCTCAGCCTGAAACAGGATCTCACAGAGTAGGGTTCTATTTCTGCATTAAAAAACATTTACAAAAATGTGCCATATTTTTGCCACGTAGCTGTCACTATAATAAAATATCTCAAAAAATAATTTTTTAATATACAGCAGAATTGTATTTCTGAGTTGAACACTAGTCACAGATCTGTATCAATTGACTTGCCAGCTCTTCCACATATGTCTTTTTTATGTTCTCAAATACAGACTTTCTTTTTGGTGTGTGTGATCAAAGATGTGTGTTGTTGATACTACAGTCCAGCTTGTCAGTTGTTTACAAAGTTTTATGAATTTGCTGCCTTATTTCAGTACATCATTAATTTTACTTGGAAAGATCTTAAATAGATGATCTTACTCTTAGACCCTTTGGAGAGATACTTCCATTTATTAATCCATGAATGGTGTATCTTTAATGAAATACCAGAAGAAACATTTCCAAATCATCACCACTCCTTCCTGTCTTTGCAGAAGTCAATCTTTGACCAAAGTGGAGAATGAACTCCACGCTGAAGCAGCCTGGGTGCCCTCCCCTCCTGCTTCAAAGATGCCTTCAAAGACTTGGCTCCCAGATGCCTGCAAATAGCAGTGTTAATGCCAGAAGTTACCAGTGCTGGAAGTTAGGAGAAAGCAGTCACACAACTTCTTTTGCCTATTCTTCAGATTCTGTTTACCAAGCAAGCTCTCATCTTGGGCTGAAAGTATGACTCAGAGCGATGTGAGAAAGTATTTCAAGAAGCTCATGAGTCTTAATCATTATACTCCACCAGATGTCAGGGAGCTCTCAAAGTTTTTCAGAGACAAAACTCCAGTTCTTATCCATCTGCTCAGGACTAATTAAAATATGGTCTGGACAAGACCAAGATGTATGTTGAATAACTTAGCATAAGAAGAAATAGTGATAGCAAGGCAACTTCTGTGAAACAATTAGCACTCTTCAGGCCACAAACATTCAGAGCTGTTGTTGCCATCCTTTTGCACAGTAACTTTAACAGACAATCCTTTTGTCTCTGTGCTTATGAGGGACATCTTTAAATGGTGCCACTACTTTTAATATCTATCTGCAGTCCCCAGAAATCCATTTTGGACAACCAAGGCTGAGCTGAGCTGCCTTAGTGGCTTTTGCATAACTTTGCTGCATCATGGTGCTGGCTGGTATGGAGAAGTGTTGTAGGTTTGTCACTGTGCAAAAGAAGACTGTGTTTGCCATCATTGCCTAAAGGCAGGAAATACGGAAACAGCATCCAGGAAAAAGGGAACAATGGCTGAAGCAATAATCTAGAGGAATTGCACTCAAAAACAGAGTAATGGAGGGATAGTTTTTCTCTAATAGGAGTTAAAGAAGACGCTTTTGTCTTTAATTGTTAGTGATAAATCAAAAAATATCTATTTTTTTTTTTAATACCTGAGAGAGCAAGTAGTCATGATAGAAACCCTTACATAAAATCCAACTTCTAAGTATCGAAATATAAAGGGTTGTTCAGCCTGGAGAAAAGGAGGCTCAGGGGACACCTTATCACTCTCTTCAACTACCTGAAAGAAGATTGTAGCCAGGTGGGTGTTGGCTTCTTCTCCCAAGTAACCAGCACTTAGATGAGAGAAAATGGCCTCAAGTTGCACCAAGGGAAGCTAAACTGGATATTAAAAATTTTTTTTCTTGAAAAGAGTTGTGAAATATTGAAACAGGCTTTCTGGGGAAGTGGCGGAGTCACCATCTCTGGAAGTATTTAAAAGACATGCAGATGTGGTGCTTGATGTGTGGTTTAATGGTGGACTTGGCTGTGCTGGGCTGATGGTTGAATTTCATGATCTTTAGGGTCTTTTTCAACCTAAACAATTCTATGATTCTATGGTTCTAAATAACTATTCAAAGTGAAAACAATCTGTATTATTTCGTACAATGGGCTAAAAAAAGAAATATAAATCACAGAGGATTCACACTGAAATTTCATTCTGGTGACTCAGATAGTTGTTTCCAGAAGAAGCCCCATACATAAACTGTATGATAAGAGAAACATAACTAATCATTTTTAAAACCTGTAAATTGTAGAGACTCATTTCCCCCTCCTCCCCTTATCTGCTTCACAAATGCCATCACAAAGCTATCACCCAGCAAGCAGAGCAGGTAGCACTGCAGAAAATATGTGCAAGGAATTGGGAAGCAGGTGCTATGAAAAAATGTAATTGTACTGTATAAAAATATTTTTCTTTCAGGACATTCATATTCAAGTGACAGTTACATCCTAAGAAATACAGGATATTTTTCTAAAATGTGGAAGTTAAAAGTTTCTCTGCAAGATTCTATTTAACCTGCAAAAAACAGGCTTGATTTCTAGACTAGCTAGTGAACATATGTAGCGGTTTACCAGTTTGTTCTGTGGAGTGTTAAGACTCTGGCATAAAACAGCAAAAATGAAAGACGTATTTTGTAGGTCTTGGGAGAAGCTGGTGTGAGGGCCAAAAACGGGAAATGAGGGAAAAGCTCTGCATTCCTTTTGTTAGCTCTGGGACATTTTATTTGGATTTTGACTGATCATGTTTCGTACTTTATACATGATCTTTCTCCCTAAGGTACAAATTGTTAAACTCAAGGGATTCACAAGGCAATAAATAAATAAATTATGTCTTCCACTGTATAACTAATGTGATATATTTAATTACGTGAAGTTACAGCCTTAGTTAATTGGTTGACAAAAATACAATTTTTAAAGCCTTTCCTCTGGATTTTTTCATGGAACTGAGGGTGTTTGTGTTTTCTTTAGTTGCTTAATAATAAAAGGCTTCAGAAAATATTCATCACGAGAATAATGACTATTTGGAATCTGCATTTTTCTTTTGAGTCATCTTTTCAAGGGAGACTTACATACATCTTACCAAAACATTTCCCATGATTTCTCCTGGGAAAGGTTCACTGCTGCATGTGCTGCCTCTACACAATTGCTTGTGTTTGGCTCTTTAGGGAGCTAAAACTGAATAGACCAATTTCAGGGATACCTTGATGACTGGTAATGCCTGAATATCAGTAAATACAGGTCTGATTTAGGGTTTTTTTTTGTCTTAATACCTGAGAAAAGAAGCAGATATATAAAAACCTAAACACTATGAACTCATAAACAGTTAGTCTCATGAACATTTGAGTGCATTCCAGAGACATCATTGGAGAAGTGGCCTTATATTATATTTGCAGGATTTTATTTCATTTCAATCCTCCTCTATTCTTGATTCTTCAGAGAATCCAAAGACATCAACTGGGATCTGAGGGCTTTGTCATACATTAATTTGAAATTTGGAAGGACTTTCTGGTTGAGTCGTAACCTCCAAAGACACCTCTTTTGCAATGCCAACAAGCATTTCCCACTTCCACCACATAACACTGTGAACCTCCTGTTTGAGTCTGTCCAACATTTTCTGGCAAGAGCTAGGAAAAAAAAAAAGGTTGCTTTTATCCTGCCTCATTTTCCTGTTCTGATGTGCAGTGTTGCCTCTGTGTGGGTGCTGGGAAATAACCAAGTGGGATCTCCAGTACCCCATCCCAGCTGATGAACTCAGTCAGGCTCTTCCTCAGCAGGAAAGATGGATTTCAGAATGTTTTTCCCTAACAGCTGCTTCTGCTGTGATGCAACCTGCCAGGAGCTTACGTAGGTGGCTGGACCAGTTACCAGAGCCAAGGGTTTCAAGAAGTCCCAGCATATGCCTCTACCCCCCAGGAGGGGATTTGTGTTTGCATTCATAGGCAAGTAGAAGGCAGGGGCAGGTACAGTGGCTCAGCTTGGGGGACCATGCTGGTTGTGATGGAACTGCCTGCCTCACTTGCCAAGGGTAGCCAGAAAACTCCTATGGACCTGAGGAGGCTGGGAAGAAGCTGGAAAGTGCAGTGTACCAAATACCATCTCTAATTTCTTCAGCCTTTACTGTCTGTCCTTCAAGCCAATTTAATTTAGCCTTGAAGTGTAACTAATATTAAGATCTGTTTCCTGTGCAGAAGTTGCCTTACCTGGGGATGCATGGTTCTGGAACCAAAATGCCTCTCTATCACCACAGGCTTCTTGCTACATGGAAAGTTTGGTTTGCAGCCCAGGAAGCTGAGGTGTTGTTCAGAAAGAGGATAAAATGGCTGTTTTCCTATCACTAATGTCAAGGTCATGACTAACATTTCCTTTTCCAGGAGTATGGTTCATTTGTCTTCAGTTTCTTTTCTCTGACTGCTCTAGAACTATTACAATGGTGATTTCTGTTACTTTGTTAGTGACTCAGTGGCTTTAAAACGGGACTTCTACAGTGATGTTATACTAATATCTAATTGAAAATGTTTTAATTTAAACCTGAATTGTGTTGACATTTTAACTTCACCTCTGACTCAAATAATTAATACATTAAATGGGCACTGAAATATTATAAACAGCTTTGAATATTATATTATATTTGAATATCATATGCAGTTTTGAAGTAAAGTATTTTAAATTGAAAAAAAATTAAAGCTAATTGAAAGTGACATATCTTTCAGAAATTCGAAGTAACAGTTCAGATGCTCTAAATACCAACCCCCTTCCTTCTCCCCAGCACAAAAAGTATTTGTTTCTTTTAAACATCAAAATGTCATGAATGTGCCTTTCAACCGCATTTGTTAAGAAATGCACTGAGGGGTGGTTAGAAGTAAACATGAGTTTTAAATGTTCTTAATTGTTTATCCTGCTCATTGTACAGTCTTGGAGCTCATTCACCCCAAACGAGAAAACAAACAACAGTTATTTCCATGACTCACAAGCACTCAGAAAAAACATGGAGAGTTTAGATATTAATCTGAGATTTTCTTGCTCCTTGAAGTAAAAACATATTCACAGCTAGTACAAAACCACTTTGGTCATAGCTCTTGTCATAAAGGACAAGTAGTAATTGCATTCAGGAGCTCAAAATGTTGGTGCTGCTGTTGGCTCTTTCTGTTCTTGTACCCCAGTTTTGGTCTTTGCCATGCAATGGACAAGACATCATCAAGTCTTTCGGTAAGACAAATAGCCTGATCTCTTCCTTTGATAGTTAAATAAGATTTAGGGGCTGGATAGAGACATTTACTAGCTTTTTAATTTGAAAACAATTGCTATTAATGAACAGCTTTCTTACAAAACACACAAACTACTTTTCATTCCCATTCCTATTCTTCCAATGCAGTAAAAGGCATCTGAAAAGTCAAGAATGGTTTTCATGTAATCAACGTTAATATCTATTAATCAGTTGAGAGATTTGTTAAGGAGCAGTCTCTAGAGGAAAGATGAGGGGGGCAGCTGATGCATCCTTTTGACTGTGAAGCCTTAGACAAGACAAACATGCAGAGACCATGGGAGGGAGCAACAACAAAGACAGAAACCCCAGTTCTGTTTCTGGCATCTCTTATTCTCAGCTTCATTGCAAGCAAAATCCAGGTGTAAAACACTTAAACCTGTTTTTCTGACTTTCTCTGGTCTCGCAGGGTCATATGGAACTTTTAAAGTCACCCATCTTACGGATTTCTTGGTCAAAAGCTCAGCTCACTAGCAAAAGATACAGACTAGGGCATGCTCAGAAGAAAGTCCACTAATGAGATAAAGAAAAAAATGTCTGAGATGAGGGGGAACACTCATATCTCCCACCCTGTTGAGGATACAGCTGTCTCTACAGGAGCTGGCAGCATCTTGCTGAACACAGTGGCCAGTTCTGGATAGTTCCATATGGTCACTAAGGCTACGCCAGTCTGGGAACACCCAGGACATCTGGGTCTCCAGGCTTTGTGGCTCTGTGACCTCTCCAGAGCATACCTGGTACCCCCCAGCACATTTGACATAGATGCCCCAGACATCGGCTTCTGTAGCAATCTCAGCAAGGCTGGTGTAAAGGGAACAGTAGAGGTGGGACAGCATGGAGGTAGCAACTCTTGTTGACCTCGGCAGGATGACATCTTCCAACCATGTCTGTTGTCTATTTTAGTATTGGAAATGTTGGTTTGACCTGCAATCATAACATTGTCTAACAGCTCTTGTCCCTTATGTCTGAGGGATGTCTGAGGGTACAAGTCCTACTGGTGCCTGATTTTTGGCCGGGTAAGCTAGTCACATGCAGGCTGGTCCATGCTGCCTGAAACCCTGAAACATGCCCAGGTTTTGTACTGAAGAGATCTGGTACAGATCAGAGGCTGCCAGCAGGTCAACACTTGCCCAGACTGATGGTTCATCAGCCCTTTTGGGTTGCTGGCACCCTCTGGTTAAATGATATAAATGTTTTCAGTGAATCTCAGGAGTCAGCATCCAGGATAATAAATTTATGCTATTCCATTAACATATCCTCCTCCTTTATAAACTTAACTGAATTGCCAAAAAAAGGGGAAATTATTTCTCTGTGTTTTGATCTCACCAAATGAGCTGTATTTCAGCATTGACCCATTGTATTTCAGATTTGACCCATAGATTTTTCCCAACTTGCTATTACCTTATTTGATGCATGCAAACTCAGGTTGTGGCTTAGAATAATTCTATACTATCTACTTGAGGCATCTTTGTTGCTAAAGTCCTGTACCACTAGACTCCAGTTCCTACACAGATATTAAAGTACTATCTCCTTCCACATTATTCAAGTATCAATAAAAATAAATGGACAGAAAACCCCAGTATCATTACAGCTAAAAGATGATCTCACTGTGTATCCCTGCAATCGTTCTCTTTAAGCCAGCATGGAGGGAAGAAGGGTTGGGGATTTTGGACCCTTGCTGGGATCTCTGTTAAAGACCAATTTATTTTTCGTAATTTAATAGACAATGTTGAAAACACAAATATCAGTGGGATAAAAAATGGTTTATGTAAGTGGCAGTGGGAAAACTCTGTGCTAAACCAAAGGTGAGACTAATCCCCTAACAGAGAGGAGTGAGTAATCACGGCTGAGTCAGACAGAGCAAGGTTCCACTGGGTGCTGAGTGCATCCATGAGAAGCTGAACATTTCTACTCCTGTGACAGTGGTCACTACAGGCAAGGTAGGACCTGTGTGAGCACCAGAACAATTTGGAGAAGACAAGTGAAAGGGCTGCTTGAATTTCTAGAGAAACCTGACCCAGTGGCTTTTTACTGTCTGTGTAATGAGAATTGCCACTGAGCAATATATTACTGGGGGTAAAAATGCTCCATGACTGTCCTGCAAAAAAACCCAAAAAGAATCATTACTATGCATTTCTTTTAAAAGGCCAGATAACCTGTTTAAGAGTGCTATTAAGCCAGGAACAGTGTTATCTAGAACAAGAGACATATTTCCGATGCTCAGCTAAGATTGTGCCACTTTATAGCTCTTGTTAAAGGTGTGCAACATCAGGAGTTTAGTATGCCATTTCTCAGGGGAGCCATTTGCCTTATGGTATTTGCAGCTTGCACAAATAGAGGATGAGAGGGATGTTGATTCTGAGTCTCTTTCCTAGGTATAAATGCTGAAGAAAACAAATCAGATGGGTGGCTAGACCCCAGAGTGTGCTCTGAAGGTTGCAAAGGGAAATAATCTCCTTTAAAATATTCCATTTGCAACCTTCTGCCTAGTGGGTTGTCCCTGGAAAGCAAAAGTGTTTTCCGAAGTGCCATCAGATCTTTAGTTATCTGTTGTTCCCAACACACTGGAAAGGCTCAGGTTGTTCCAGCAACCTGTCACTGCCAGAAAGGGGAGATTGTGTTTTCACCCTGTCCCAGCCTCAGTTACTCATGCCTGGCCCTGAATTGCAGTAACTTACTGAGTCCTTTGCTAAACTGCAGTGTCTCGCTGGCTTGGCAGGGAGAGATGTGACAGGTTCTCCATGTGAGTGGCACAGAGGAAGGTCAGACACACTGGCAAAGCCAGAAGAAGAAAACAGGACGACATGAGCAGTGTGACTCCAGCCTCAGTCACTAGCATCCTCTGACACCTCAGAAGAGCAGACAAAACCTACTCTTTTTCTGGCTGCTTTTATTTTTAAAGGAGAAGTAAACAGCTTCAGACCCTCTCTTCTCCCAGTCTCTACCATCAGGAAGGATGATGACAATGGTGATATGAACACAACTTTCCTGCTGCCTTCATTTGCTGGTGTGTCTGTGTAGGCTCCTAGCAACTCCCCTTGGGTAGTTTGGGGTCTGTGTGCTCCCTGGCAGAGTCGTGGTGCTCACTTACCTTCACTGCTCCTGAGGCTTATCCAGTCTTGAGGGGAAAAGCAAAAGGGTGAAAATAAACCACACTACAGATTCCAGTCAGATGTTCACTTCTAAACACAAGCTTGACAAATAATGCTCTATCAGTATCAATGCACATCAGTGACCATATTGTTCAGCCTTGCATTTGGGAGTGTGTTCCAATTAAAAGCAAATCACTGAAAGAGACTTTCAAATTGGTTTCATTGAAGAAGAAGAAATGAAGGGAAGCTACTTGAGATCTGACAATAGCTGGAGTGATTTGTAAGCATGAAGCACGCAAGATAACATTTAATTAACAGTGGCAAAAATAGAACATCACTTTGAATTTACGTAAGTTCTCTTGTTCTACATATGAGCAATGCCCTTTCTTTAAGTCTCTCTTTTCAGAAAAATGTATTAACCCTCCATTCCTGTAGATGATATACCAGTCACAGGTTGGGCAGCATTTCTCCTCCCTTTTTGGAAGATCTCAATACTCACATGTAGGGTACCCAGACAGTATGTACCAAAAAATCTCAATCAAATAATTTTGTCTAAAGCAGTGAAAATTACTGTTTGTATAGTAGAAATTACAAATAAATCCTTGTATCTGACTGTGCAGACGCTTCTTTATTAACTGCTACATGAATTTGAAACACCTCTATGGCTTAATCAAGTATTATGTCCAGAGAATACGGAGAAGCTGGGATGCCTACAACTCGGGTGACAGTCCTGGGTCCCCTGCTCAGCAGAGCCAAACAAACAGGGTTTGCGTGCTAGTCACCTGATCCATTTTGGATACCTGCTGTTCCCAGGCTCTGTTTCTCCCTGCTGACCAGTGAGAGGGCCCTCACACCGTGGATGACTCCAATTATTCAGTGAGAGAGATCTTGAGAGGGTCTTGGCTCACAGCACACCTCCCAGCTCCATTATTACTCCAGTAATCACTACAGATGGGAAACCCTTTCCCACGGCCCCTGCTCAGCACACTGGGTGACCATGTTGCTGTCTGCATGCAGTTTCTACCCTGCATCAGAACGTCAATGTTGAGATGCCACTGAAGTGGTCATTAGGTTTGCTCCAAAACCCTCTCCAACTCATCTGGCAGGCTGCATCTCCCTTCGCAGTGAAGCTGGGCAAGTTGCCTCTCTAAGGACACTTTTCTCGCCCACCTGCTTTGAGAGTCTGTGATAGTAGGCTGATGGCAGAACAGCAGCTGTTTAGTAGGATCCATGGTGCTGGACAGGGTGCCTACCTTATTCACTACTCCTCCAATTCCCTTGTGATGGAGAGGGTGTTTTAGACCTAAGAAACAACTGGAGAGACATATAATGCTGAGTAGCCAGGTTGTGGCCTCCCTGTCCATGGAGAACTCCACCCTTCACTGGTGAGGGCCCTGAGCAACCGGGTGCAACTATGAGCAAGTGCCCAGATGATCTCCTGGGTCGTCTCCAGACAGAACAGCCCTGAGGCTGCAGCCCGCAGCGAGCACGCGGCTCACTGGCGTTTGAACACACCTGGTTTTACTCTGGTTTTCAGTTCTGCAAGCTTACTGCATGCTATACTACACCTCTGTGAATTAGAAAACACCAAAGCTAGCATATCCCAATATGAAAAACAGCCATAATTAGTAGTAATAGTAAGTTGTGCAGGAATTAGTAGTTAACCCACTAGTAATCAATAACTAATTATGCATGGCAGTTAATCAATTCTACAAGAAACATAAGCATAGGTGGTATCTATTTGTGTGATCTTATTACTCAGAATTAAGCTGTGCTCCAGTTTTTGTGACTGTTGTTTTAAAGTCGCAGGCAGAACTGATGGCTTTTCAATTCTGGGGTTTCCTAATCACAACCCTGAGTTGTGATGAGCCAGCTTGGTCTTTTCCAAATTATTTTCCTTTTGCATTTCATGCAATGCAGGCTCCAAAACCTACTTGACTTTGATGTGTCCTCTGTTAAGTATACAAATACACACTTGTCAGAATTTTCCCCTCCTGCTCCACTTTTCTTTAGTAAGACTAGTAAGGACAGCTGTCCAAATCAGCCAAGAGATGGAAACATACTTTGATGGATCATGTTCCTCAATTAAGCTGATTTTGGATGAGAGCAGGCCACAACCACTGGGACAAATCTCCCAGGATTCAGTCTAATTCATTCTGAATTTTAGATTAGATCATCTAAACACCATTTCCATTGCATCCTCACCTCCCCACAAAGTTGTACCATTCTCTGGCTGTAGAGATTGACAGCTCAGGTGGGCTGAGAATGAGCAGATTTCTTATTTTTGTTATCCCCATTATCTGTGTTCAATCTAACTAGATTATGATAGTACACACACAGCAATTTCCATGTTTTGTGAAGAATCTATTTCTAACATGAAAAATACTGTATTTGGAGAGGTAGGGCTGATATAGCTGTAGTGACAAATGGATCAGCCAAAAACAATCCCCTTCCAAAAATAGCTACATGTTTGGATGCAATGAGATGATAAATGTGGGTGTCACCTGCATTAAGAATGGACTTTATTATGCAGGGATGGCTCTGTGAAGCTTCCCAGATTTACTAATTTTCTGCCTCTTATTTTGAGGATCCAATTCTTCCTTCTAAGCTGGTCTTTCATATTTTTCATCATCACCTCTACTTAAAAAAAACCAGTGTACTTTAACAGGAGTCTTTTTTCACCACTAATACTAGTAATACTGCTTCTTCCCAAAGCTTCAGCTCAACCCAGGAGCTTGCAGCTGCTGCACGAAGACAGGGGATTTTTAGTACAATAAGAAACTGCCTACACATTCCCAAAGGTGAGGCTGGAGCTTGACTAATTAAACAGTCAGAGACCCTGTTTGGTTATCACTTCATTTGGGACACTTCATTTCTGGCTTCCAATTTACTGTTGTATCTGGCAGGACTGAAGGAGGATTTACTGTAACTCAAGTTCAATTATGGCAATATAAGAAACATGCCTTATCAATCTCACTCACCTTGCAAACGGGCCAGATTTCCAAACCAAAATATTTTTAAGAGAAACCAGAAATTTGGGTCTGTGTTTGGACCTCCTTCAAAAGGTGCCCAGTTTAATGCTCAGTTTACTGCAACACCTGAATTTGATCAGGATTGAGACCAACAGCTACTTAGAGATATTGCTGACTTTGTCATGTCTTGTATCCTCACAGAGGTGACAACAAAGTGCTTTGAACATGCTTGTGTCCTGTCTGCTTGGTGCAGTCCTTGGGCCCAAAGAACTCATCAGGAGAGTACTTTTACCTTGTAAATACAGTCTTCCTAATTCAAAAGGTTGTGAAATCTTTCCAGAGATGTTAGGTTTTGATTGTGTCCCTACACATCCAGCTCCATATCGAAGGGCTTTTTGGGATCTGCAAAATCCCCATGGAGATAGTTCTGATATCAGGAGGGACCTGTTTGGCTTGCTATGGTTGACAGCTGTAGGTCGTGGAGCTGCATGTGTCCAGCTGCTGCTGAAGCACGTCAGACTTCTCACCACTAGAAGGGGTTTTGGACTGGGGGGAAGCCAGGTAGGATCAGCTGAGACTCTCAGCAAGTACCCTCATCAGCGTAATTGAACTTCTGACATCTGAACAAGCTGACAGAAGGAGTCATCACCATCCAGATTCTTTGAGTTAGCCCAATCTACTGTACTCTAAATGTCTGCTGGTATCTGTCAGGTAATTAAAGCTGAGTTTTCCAAAGACAGTGATTGTTCTTCAGACAAATTATTATGATTTTTTAATCATCTGCCATTATGATAATTCTGTAATTTTTTTTTTTTTGTGGTGTGGTAAGTACTCAGTCATCCTCTCTGCTATTACCTCATAATGTTTTAATAACTGAGCTTTATGTAATGTTTTATTTAAATGTATGCCAGTGCCTCCCTCTAGCTGCACTGTGGTCAGTGGGCCCTGATGCTGGTCAGACTGAGTGAAAGAGCAGCTTCTGCTTCTCTCCTCCACAAAAGAGAGTCCTCCCTCACCACCAGCAGTGGGAAGCATCCCAGGGTAGGAGATGTCCTGTAGGAGAAGAGCCAAGATTACCCTCACTTGACAAGTTTGCTCAGTCTTCCAGGAGCACTGTAAAGGGGGAGTCTGTAATACTGTGGTCCTCTCTCATGGGGCTCCAGGAGCCTGGGCACGGCAGAGCCAGGGATGCACCAGGGAAAAGGAGGAGAGCTGGGGTGCTGTGCCTGTGAGCTTAAAGTTCAGGAGATGTTTCTCCTCCAGCTTTGGGGCATGTCAGTTCCTGGCAGAAGCAATGAGGCACTAATATGGCTTCTCCTCTAGGCCCTTTCCCTTCTTCATAGCCCTCCTCTGGATGCTCTCCAATAGCTTTATATCTCTCTCACATTGTGGCACCCAAAGCTGCTCCCAGCACCTTGAAGGAGGTGAGGCCGCCCCAGTGCAGAGCAGGGCAGGACAATCCCCTCCCTTGCCTGGCTGGTGATGCTGTGCCTGATGCCCCCAGGACACGGGTGCAAGGGCACAGTGGGTGCCAAGTGGTGGGACATCCATGTGCCCTTCATGAAACAAGCATCATGTGCTTGACCTGAAGGACATGGGGTCTTCAAAATGCTGTGTGAGTCCTGATGAGGACACTGAGCACCAGTATATAGATGGAAGGCAAATTTTGGTTATAAATCTGCTTGCTTTCCTGTTAGGGGCAAAGTTATAAAAAAAAACTATTAGTCAACACTGTAATTGATGGTTTGATGGTAATTTGCAGCAGCACGGTACCATGAATATCAATTTTATTCAAAAGAACAGATAATGAAAACTTTTCATTTTGTAGTGACTCACGTGTAATACACTGCATTTCCTTTAATAGGAAATGATGTGCGTACAAAATCCATAGTTGCTATGATTAGTTGTTGCTGATCTTTAAAGATAAGAAGCAAAGTGGGGGGAAAAAAATTGAAAACTGTGTCAATTTATCAACAAGAAAGTTACTCAGATACCAGAAGTAATGAGTCTCTGAATAAAAATGACTATAATGAATCACTTCCTTGAAGTATAATTTAGCTGTGTTTAGAACTGAGTAAGTACAGCTTTGCGGTCCTAAGAAGTGTGCATTTCATGAAAGCAAGTGAAATTTCTTAGAGTCATTAAAAATTAGTTTGATCTCCGTAACATAATTGGTACTACATATATTCCAGTGAAGGACAATGGAATTCAGAGCTTTCTGTACCCTATGTGCAAAAAATAATGTAGTCTCTGCAGATATATAAAATCTACTTGGCATGTGAAGCCAGAGCAGTGTGATGGCACTGGAGATACATTTTAAATTTGCAGGAGCAGACATTAGGTGGGAAGCAGGTTATATAGTCAAGCACTTAATGTGTTCTGCAAATCTACTTTCCTTACTATACAGTTTCGTGCAACTCCTCCCTAGCTATTGATCGAAACTTCACCACAGAGAACAGGGCCTGATTGCACAGACTCAATGTTAGCAGAGCAGATACTCAGAAGATGTTTTAGAAGTTTCTTAGACTGCCATTCAGAAGGACCAGACTTAGTGCTTATTTTTATTGTCAGTTGTGAAAGATAAAAATCAACATAATTTTAGCAGAAAAACTTCAACTTAAAAAAATTATTGTGCATTATTACAGGGAGTTGCACATTACTGCCAATAAATCTATGATTTTTTGTTACTGCGTTATGAAGAAAGAATCCAATTCTGGAAACAGATGGTCACTTCACAAAGCAAGAAATCATTGTAATATCTCACTATTGTTAGTCTTTCTAAGTTAGAATTGTTCTTCTGAGTTTTTATCTCCGAAGACCGAAATCAATAGAATAGAAGAATCGTAAAATATCCTGAGTTAGAAGGAAGCCACAAGAACCGAAGTCTAAGTCCTGGCCCTGCTCAGGACATCCCCATGAATCACAACAGGTGCCTGAGAACATTATCCAAACTCTTCTTGAACTCTGTTGGGCTTGGTGCTGTGACCACCTGGTGACAGGTTCTGGAGAGCCTGTTCCAGTGCTCAACCATCCTTGCCCTCTGGGTAAAGAACCTTTTCCTGACATCCAACCTAAACCTTCCCTGTTACAGCTTCAGGCCACACCCTTGGGTCCTGTCACTGGTCACCACAGAGAAGAGATCANCCCTCTTGGCTGCCAGGGCACTGCTGACTCACTCTTAACTTGCCATCGACCAGGACCCCCTGGTCCCTTTCCATAGTTCTGCTTTCCAGCATCTCATTCCCCAGTCTGTCTGTACATCCAGGGTTGCCCCATCCCAGGGCAGAATCCAGCAGTTGCCCTTGTTAAACCTCACATGGTTGGTGATTGTCCATCTCTCTGATTTGTCAAGGTCTCTCTGCTGAGCCTCTCTGCCCTCAAAGGAGTCAACAGCTCCTCCCAATTTAGTGTCGTCGGACCAACTTCAATAAAAGATTTCTAATGCACCTTACTTGTTGAAAATAACCCTTAATTTCCAAGTTGGTTTTTTTTTTTCCTTAAAAATCCCAAACAGCTTGAACAAGTCTGTATCTGTTCCTGTATCAAGTCCTCTTTTATAAGGCTCTTGGCTGAGATTATCTCAGTTCATTAGAGTACAATGCAAATAACAACAGGATTGTGGGTTTGATCCCAGTATGGACTATTCACTAAAGAGTTGGGCTTGGTGATCCTTGTGGGTCCCTTTCAACTCAGAATATTCTGTGGTCTGCGATTGCTCCGTGTTGGTGGGTCCCATAATAATGTTCCCCTTTCCACTGCCAAAAAACTTGTGACAAACATTTTTCAGTTGACTGATTTTTTCAAATGCTTGGAGTCACTTCTCTAGGGACAGATTTTTTTCTCAGTACATCCAGAATATTTCCATCTTCTCTTCTGAATAATTTTAACAACAAAGACTTTGCAGTCTCTGCATTATTATTCACAGATTTTGGTTATACCTGGTATAGATGGAAAGAAAAAACCCAACATTTCAGCTGAAGAATTGTTGCATGATTTTAAGTAGAAGAGTTTTCATTGTCAAATCTCAATGGATCTGAGATTTTTAAGGTGGGAAATTCAGCCTCCCTTTGGCCAACTCACTACATTTTTTTTTCTGAACAGTCACCCTGGATTTAATATTAGCCCAGCAATGTAGGAGTTGATTCATGACCTGTATCCCTCTGGTTTTTTTTGCAGTAAGAGTTGCTGATTACTTCCTTTCCCTGCAAAGAACAATTTTTAACAGTAGGATCTTTAGTAGATTTTATGGTGCTGATGAGTTTTTCAGTCATTGCTTGAGTTTTGGCCAGCCTGTCAGTTCCAGGTCTGTGGTTTTCTTTCTAAGTCTAGCACAGTGCTCTTGTGCCATGTGCTGTTGTGGTATTGTGACACCTTTTATATCACTTCCTTAAGGAAAAGTCAGTGATGATGCTGAGTAAAAAAGATGAAGAAAAGTGGTTTATTCTCAGACATCAGAGTCTGCACTAAGTCTGTCACCCACACCTTTCCCCGATGACTTTCTGGGTTTTATCATTAATTGTGAGATTTGATCATTTTACCTGCATTGATGAATGACAGGATGTCTAAATACTGGACATAGAATTTGTTATCAAAGCCAACATTTCAAAACACTTTCCCTTCAAAGACTTTATTGAATTTTTTTTAGGGGCTTGATTTCTTTCTTTATTCTTGGTTGGCTTTCCATTTACTGTCATCCTCCAGGCTACAACCTTGCTAACTGATAAGTTCTTTCCTTGTTTCTTTCAACATATATTCAAGTTATTGACATATTTCTAATCCCACTTTTTTTTTTTTACTCAGTTGCAGATTTTCAGTTGCCTTTTCTTTTTCTTGCAGTGCTTTTATTGTCTTTTTTTTTTCCCACTTACGAGGATACTTATTTCCTTACTTCTCCAGTATTAAACTCTTGATGATTCATGTAATTTGACATCCAAGAGCTTACTGCTTGAGACTGAAGTTCTGCAACTCCTGAAATTATGAGGGCCTCCATAAATGCACATACACAGATTGAAGTGACTTGATTTACTCTGTGAGTTATATCTCAAAGCACAGACCAGAGAATGCCTGGTTGTCTGGGATCCAGATTGTCTAAGACAGCCATCAGAGAGGAGTGATACCATTGATGGTGCTGCCTAAATTTATTTTGATTAAAAGACAACCAATTCTGAGAAAACCACTATATACCTGAGTATTATCCATGAAACAGTATCAATAGATGGTGCTGCCCATCATATGCAGAGTGCTGTTTTTCATTCTCCTTCATCTATAGCAGTAAGTTTTCTTACTAATGAAGTCCACTTCTGTACAACATGGAATGTGAAATCTCAAATTTCTTAGCATTAAGAATCTTTTCTACAAGGCCTTGGTGTTTTGGAGCTATTTAATCCATGCTAGCATTGAAAAAAAGTACCACAGGGAGATGAAAGGTGGAAAATCCCACTACGAAACTGCATGAAGCAAAAGACTCTGAGTTTCCTTTCACTGGTGACTTAGCCCTCAGCTGTTGGATCTGAAATCTGTTGCTGAAGCTTCAACCCCACTGTTTCCTAGTGACCAAGGTGTAGTGTTTTAAAGACCTCTACCTTCTCCCAGTTTGAAGGCAGGTATATGAATGGGAACAGTTTGACATAAGATCTTATTCCCAAATGGCACAACCCAGAAACTGCACTGAAGGGTGCTTAGGAAAGGCTGATGGGACTACTTGCAGTTAGGGCCACCCTGATGGTGACAGGCACCCAGAAAGGATGAGCTGAGTGAGATGTCTGGGAGCAAAGATGCTCTGTCACTTCAGGTTTTCTCAGAAAAAAAAAGCTTTTTCATTAAGCCCTGTTTTTTCTCTCCCTAATTGACCAAATCTGTGGCCTTCTATGATGGAGTGACTACGTTAGTGGACAAGGGAAAGGTTATAGGGGTTATTTATCTGGTCTTCTGTAAAGCCTTTGACACAGTCCCCCAGAATTCTCCAAACTGGAGAGAAGGATTTGATGAGTGGATTGTTAGGTGGATGAGGATTGGCTTGACAGTCACATGCAGAGCGTAGTGGTCAGTGGCTCAGAGTTCCAGTGTACATCAGTGATGAGTGGTGTCCCTCAGGGGCCTGAACTGGGACCAGTGTGATTTAATATCTTCTTTAATGTNAACAAGAGGCTCAGAGGGATGGAGCATCTCTCCTATAAAGATGGGCTGAGAGAAATGGATTTTTTCAGCCTGGAAAACAGGAGGCTTAAGGGTGACCTAATTTTGGCCTTCCAGTACCTGAAGGGGCCTACAAGAAAGATGGAGAGAGACTTTTTACAAGACCACGCAATGACAGGACAAGGGGCATGGATTCGAACTGAAAGAGAGTAGGTTTAGATTAGATATTAGGAAGGAATTCTTTACTGTGAGGGTGGTGAGACACTGGAACAGGTTGCCCAAGGAAGCCCCATCCCTGGAAATGTTCAAGGCCAGGCTGGCTAGAGCTCTGGGCAGCCTGGTCTGATGAAATGTGCTGCTGCCTTCAGTAGGGGATTTGGAACTAGATGAGGTTTAAGGACCCTTCCACCTCAGGCCATTCTATGATTTTAGGATTCCAGGATTTGATGTTTTTGATGCTGGGTGGTGACACCAACACTGCCAGCACTTCAGCAGGGCTCGGAAAGTCCACAGGGGTTTGCATAAGGCTGGAACAGGGATGTAGTGGTCAAGGAACCACCCACTCAGAGACCTGAGTCAGGGCTGCTTCATGTTGTGGAGTAGCCAGCAGCACTTTTGTCTATTTTCTTCGGAACAAAGTGAAACATTCTCACAATCCCCACTTTTTCCATAAACAGAGCCCTACAGGATGGATATGCTCACCTGAGTCTGACCAGTCCAGCAAACACGTCCATTTGTTCATGAATCTGTCACAAAAACAGGGCTTCCAAAACCAAAAGGGGGAGTGTCTGAGGCATCCTGTGGTTTTCACCCTGTGGTTTCAGTCATGGAGGTTAACTGCAGAGCTGCTGAATAACCAAGACAGTTGATTTTGGGTGAATGACTGTGAGATTAAGAGCCATAATTTAAAGATTTCAGGAATGCAGCTGAATTAATTAGGTTTCACCATTAATTGAACCCTGGAGGAAAATCTGTTTACTCTTGTTACTGCCAGGTATCACTCCCAGAAAACATACCAATCAGTCCTTGTTCTCAAAGCTAAAACACAACTCTGGTCCTCTGCTGAGCTTGTGCTTCCCAGAGCTCTTCAAGGCTGACACTCCTTTTCTGGGACAGCAAAGGAGTGGAAACTGGAAGAAATGAAACTATTTTTTCATATCCTGGCCTTCACAGGCCAGCAGGATACCTGACCAAAAAGTCTGAAGGAGGGAAGGTACCAGTAAGCGTACTGCTGAAACTTATTCTGTGTGGAGGTGTAAGCAACCTAGACAAACCAGATTTTTGCCCATAATAGTTCATGGTTTTTCAGCAACATGTCTTCAAAGTTTTAATTTCCAGAGAACTGTACAAAACTTAGGAGTTTTAATCAGTATGTTAAAAGACTTCTTCAGAAAAAATACAACATAAGAACTCTTTGCCAACTCTTTGAATGCATTTATTTATGTTTGGATTTGTGTAAGGAAGTCTCATGCTATAAATTTTTATTAAAAACATGTCATTAGAAATAAATAGTACATTTATAGTCATAAATAAACCAGTAGTTTTTACGCACACTAATGTTGCTTCCTCTTACAAAACTGGAAGAGTATTTCACCATCTTTTTTTGTTTGTTTGTTTATACTTGATATAAAAGGATAAAGCTGCTGCATGAAGTTTATATTTATTGTGGGTTGCATATATCCCCAGACTAGTGTTTCTGTCTATTTTCTTAATAATATTTATACAGGAAACATACCCTTCTATTCTTGCTATTGATTTTGGATATGGTAAATGAGCTTAAACATTTCAGAAAGAGTGTAATGATAATAACAAAGATTAATACATTTGCTGCTTTTTCCTGCTTGCTCATGGGAATGACTGATTTGTATGAAAAAAGAATTACACTTCTAGAAAGGCTTGACACCACCAGCTAGTTAAAGGAAAAAATACATTCTTATAGAACCTTATTAGCTATGTGAAGATGTGTGTCCTAGTTTCTCAGATACTCGGAAAGCAGAATTCCTCAATGCTGTTCTCCTTTCTTGTTTCTGTTTCCTGCAGATCAAGTTGGTGATACTCAAATGTCACACGGTTGATATGTTTGCCGCTGGAGACCATTCGCAGCACAGTGTTGTCACAGCCAATCTTCATTTGGGCTAATTAGGGAAAAGAGATATAAAGGAGATCCAAAGAGACATTTATTGAGAGAGAGTGAGGGAAAAGAGATATATAATGATGGGAATTATAAAGCACTGATACATGCAATTTTGGAAATAAAGCAGATTTGCATGTAGTAATGACCGGCCGGTGGTGATATTGCTGATTAACCTTTGCGTTTGTTAGTTCTGCTTTACAGTGTTTGGGTATTTAATCAAGTATCCTTCCCTCATGCAAATGCCACTCCACATCTATGTGCTACTGTTAGATACCATGAGTGATGAGTAGGGGTAATGGCACTCTGTCCTGAAGATAGCCAATATTAGCAACATTGAAATGTTTCCGTTTAGAAGGATGAGTGGGTTTGTGTGTTAGGACGTTCTTCACAAGAACACACACATGTGAGAGTCCCATCAAGACAAACTCAAGTGGCAGTGCCCAGCACAGGGACTCACTCTGGGGGAAATCAGGTGTACCACTAACTGGTGCTTTAGATAAGCCATTTGAGTGAAGGCTTGCCAAAGCCTTTTTGTTTGGGGAACTTGGAGCACCTTCCTCACCTGGGGAGAAATCTGGTATGTCACTGGGAGAGCAGGAGCTGCTGAGATGGATTTTCACTTCCTTCACACCACCAGGAAAACACATTTTAATCTCATTCCAGTGCTCCAGTATTATCATTCAACAGCAGTTTCCAGTTAAATCTTTGAACAGTGCCTGGACTGCTAAGGTGTGGTGTGATGAAAGGCAAGGGAGACCACAAGGGCCTGGCATGTTCCTGCTCTCCAACTCTGTGGAAATGCCACTTCTCCACTGCCCGGTTGATACCCCTGAGATATGACAGGTGTGCCACAGGAGTTAGTTTGTCATATCACTGCCACATTTTGCAGTCTGCTGTGGAATATTAGGGAATCTGGAAATTCTTATTTTCATGGGGAAAAAGATGTCCCTGTCATGCACCGACATGATAGTGGAACAGTTTCAGAGCCCCAGCAGGGTTCAAAGTAGAGGATGGGAGCTCTGAGGCTTTTGGGGTATGTATTACACCCGCAGCAGAAAAGGCCCGGGAAACACAAATTAAATGAGACAAAAGCTTCTTAACTGAAAATGTAACAATCTGCCTTCATTTTTTATGAATTTCCAGACTTTTTTATGTGCTGACATTCTAATATTTACTTTTGTCATAGGACAAGAATTTTTAAAATATGTGTAATTTAGCCTTGTCATAATGATTGCTGAAGGGGCAAATGAAGGTGGTCATGGCTGTGCTGTAACACACAGCCAAACAGCTTGAATAGGTTTAGCTCTCATGTTCTGCTAGATGTGAAGTTCACCAGTCTAGCAGGAAGTCCAGGGGTGTGTATGGGTCTCTGCATGTCTTATTATGATTAATTATTTTATTATGTGGAGGTAATTGGAAGAAGGAATTCTTACCAGACCCATGAAAGGAGTGACAGAGGTCAGCTAGAGGAAACATCTTGGATGGGTCTAAGCCAGCTCCTCCAAGAAGCTCTACAAAATCTCCCACTCCTGCACAGCCTGCAGATGGTTTCTTAAAAAGGCAGAGGCTAAAAGTTATTTACCGTTTATCTACAAAATGTAGCAGTTCTCCATACATGATTGCAGCCAGCAATAGGGGTTTTAGAAAACCCCTGTGCTCAAAGCTGTGCAAAATCAGTTTCTCATCCTCAGCAGTACTACCTTGATATGACATTAGTAAGTTAATTTTCTTAAGGGATTCCAAGAAAGACCTAAGTAGAGACTGAAAATTACTGACACATAGATGGTTGTTGATTCAACTGCTTATACTGCAGATAAGCAATCTGGTTCTGGATGCTTAGACATTATACCAAATTAATGCAGGCATGGGCTGTATGTATGCCTACATTCAGCTGGCAGGCGGGAACTTCAGTTCCACTATACCATACTTACTCCCAAAAAAATGCTAAAATGCACCATTTTGGCAAAGTTCAATTAAAGTAGAAAGTAACAAAAAGAATATTTTTGTCGGAAAACAATGGCTTACTGTATATTAGACCCACAATTTTCCTGAAATGAATGTTGCTTCCAAAATTATCTTGTATGGACACCTTGAGCACCTTTGGGCTGTCACCCCTATGCTGCTATTTAAGTGCCTGGTTTCTTTACTTCCTTTGCTGTTGTCCCTTTTCTGCCCACCACTGAATAAATCAACTAATTCACTCACCCATCTCTCAAAGCCTGGCTCACTCAGACACTGGCAATCTCCTTGAAGAACTCAGGCTGCCAGACTCACTGGCAGGAGAAGACAAATTTCCTTGCTCTATTCTTTTGGATATTTTGGAACTGGCACCTTCTTAGACCTGCCAGGCACAGGTATCACCAACAGCTCCTGTCATCATCTATCTGTTTGTCACCAAGCACCAAATACCCCAGGTCAGAGCAGATGGAGCAGAGGATGCTCAGCATGTGGAGCAGGCAATCAATTGTGAGCACGTTTGTATTTTCTCTGTGGTAATACCTTTCTATCTAATGTCTCCTTTCTCTCTTCAGAGAGTTCGCTGCTTTCATTAATTTAAATAGAGACAGACAGCTCTCAGGGAGAATGCTCCTTTCTTTATAATGAAATCCTTATCCTTTGTTATGGCAAGCAATCATTACACGCATTAATGGTACTTTGCATAATTTGATTGCCGTTGCAACATTGCAGAGGCAATGGCAGCAGAGACAGCCCCAGCTCTCTTCTCTGGGGAGAAACAAGAGCCCTCAGCGTGCACACAAGAGGTCTGGGGCACACGTGCCTTTGCAGCTAGTGCCACAGGCTATCCCTGCTTCACCCCTTCTCTCTTCCGTGCCCAGGAAAACTGCACAAGAAAAAACATTTTCTTAGGAAATAAAGAACTCACCTTTAAAAAGAGGCCATTTAAATGTCCCAGGATAAGATCAGATATTTTTATCACCACTGGGTAGATTATGGAGAAGCTGCAGTTCCTGTGCTGGTGAGGAATGACCATGGTAAACCTTCCTGAGGGAGTCTGAGAGATGACATTGCAAGCTGGGACACAGGAAAAGGTACAAAAGTTACGTGTCCAGTCATCACTGCATGTAGCAAAACTATGTAATTCCAGTACCAAAAAAGCAGAGATAATTTAATTACTGTGACTTACAACCAAATGTTGAAAAATATGTGCGTGGCATTTTCTGAGGTTCTTGCATAGCATTTGGTCCTTAAAAATTCCCTCCCTGTTGTTTACTACATAGCATGAGGGCTGGCAGAACTTGAGGGTGAAGCAGTCAATAGGAGAGCTCGCACCCCAAACCTATATGTCAGGGGCTCATGCTGTCAAGCAGTAATACAGTTTATTTGTTTGAAGGAGGCTAAACACAGGAGAGAGGGATTTTGTTTAGTTTTGACAGCTTATTGCCTGATATTGCCAGCAACCCCCTAAATGCTATTCTGTTCCCCTTAACTGGACTTCCTTACCCTACAAAATATCTCATTGAAATGAGAGCATGATTTTATCTTTAAGTTCATACTTATGAGTTCAGGTAAAGGAGTAACTTATCATCTATGTGAGCAGCCCAAGGGATCATTGACACAGACCTTAGGCCCTGCAGCTGCTTCAGCAGGACAGTGAAAGACACCAGCCACCTCCAGCAGTTGAATACAATAATCACATCCATGGGCATGAAGCCACACCAGAGTGGGGACCCAGCTTGCAGGCTCAAGTCTGAATAACTTGGAGTAAGGACAGGGCAGACATTCTGTCACTTTTTTTTTTTTTTTGTCATTTTGCATGGTTAGGCAGATAAATCAGACTGGCCTGAACAACACTTGTTAAATGTCCTGTCCTCTCTGGATAAAACAATTCAAGTGAGGCACTGGAACAGGTGGGTTGTGGGTGCCCACTGCTGGAAGAGTTCAACACCAGGCTGCATGGGGCCATGGACAACCTGGTCTAGTGTGTGGCATTCCTGGCCGTGGTGGGGGGGTTGAAACAAGATGATCTTTATGATCTCTTTCAACCCAAGCTGTTCTATGATTCTGTGATCATTTGTGCCTTGCCAGCTCAGAGTCTTAGGGAAAGAACTTGCAAATAGATTCTTGTGATCAT
>VWZQ01005444.1:340758-373437 GCA_013397015.1 Myiagra hebetior | reverse complement strand
AAAAAAAAAAAAAAAAAAAAGAAGCCCTCCACCAAATGAAAACTGCAGAATTACATCATTAGTGCAAGGGCAAAAATAGTTTGGCTATCACCTACCCAAGGCATCAATAGTTCGATGAGATGGAACTCTCCAGCCCCATGTCTCATCCAGACTCTTTGCTCAGCCACAGGGGTCTGTTTGCTACTGCTGCTTGATGTCCCCAGCCAGAGATGAGGATTTCACATCTTTCTGCAGCATTCTCAACTTCTTGCCATTTTTCAACTCCCAAAAAACAACGTTAAATAGTGCTCCAGGTGGTTCAGCTGCTTTTCTGCCCTTTGTAACTTTTTTTACCCACAGATCTTTTTCCTGCCATAGCTTTATTCTGTAGTGCTTTTCTGAGTTCATGCAATTGCTGGGAATTTAAAGTCAAAGCAATACACTGAGTTTTAGGGCAGAGTCCACTGACAGATATTTGAAAGCTGTACTGTGTTGATTGCTCTGCAACCCATGCAGTCAAACAGGACCTGAGAGGACAGCTTAGAATTTAAAGCAAACATACAACAGGAACATTTTCCACTGTTTTTCCCCCAAAGACCTGGGCTCTGAGCAACTACTCCTTCTGTCTTCCTCTTAGCTGTCTTGTTGCAATATTTGCAGTTTTACAGACATGTCCTTATTTAGCCAACCAGCTTACAGAAACACAGCTTTCCATTGAAGGCTAATTTAGAGTCTCAAGCACATGTTCTCAGCTGCTGCAAAATTATGCCACTAAGTGCAATAGGCTCTGTCATTTTACATCAGCTGAGAATCTACTTGCAAGGGCAAAATAAGTGGATGCAGCTGCAGTTCTCTTCCTTGGGAGTTGCCCCTTATACACAACTGATTGCAGGTGGCTGAGAGTTGGTATTTAAAAAGGACAAGTTTTTGGTGTTTCTTTTTTTGAAAATATTTCTGCTGAAGTTCATTCATGTGCTCTCTTTGATGGCTGCCCAGGACCTGTAGCCCACCATACTCAAACTCAGAGGAAAGGATGTGGACAGAACCTGTTTAAAAATGGATTTCCAGATCATGAATTAAACATTCTCTCTCATGCCATATCATGTGGCAGAAAAAAAGATAAAATTGAATATGTGACCCTTTTTTTTCTTCAAATAATACAGTGCTATTCAACAGACTTAATTATCCCTAAAGACATATGTAATAATTGTTGGCCTGCCAATCAAAGCCCTTATTAGACATGTGCATGATGTCACATCGCAGTCTAAATCTTAATCTAAATCTAAATCTTCCTGCCAGTCAAAAATCTTTATATAGATCAATCTGATTTCAGATACAAGTTTCGTGTGCGACCTTTTGTCCAACCTTTTCCAGGCTGTGATCAAAGGGGAGCTGGATCTTTTGTGTGTGCTGCTGAGCTGGTATGATGGACTCTGCGCTGTCCCCAAGAGTTTTTCTCCTGGCCATGCTCTGCTTTGTGCTGTGGCATGGAGCCTGAAAAAGGGTGTACCATGGGTGGCTGAGGGATGTGGGGTGGACCTGCATTGCTACAATTGGTGGACAGCAATTAATGATGTTGCTGGCTACTGGAAACATCAATTCTGCTGAGGTCTCCTGGGGTCACTTCTCTTTCCCTTCCCACAACCCCAGGCAACTTTGTCTCTCACCTTTACAGGGAGAAAACAATGCTGTAGAAGATTATTATCCCATTGCACTTGATACCTTCCACACTGCTTGGGATTATTATCCCATTGCACTTCCACACCTTCCGTTGAAAAGTGGGAAAGGTGGTGCCTTCCTGCTGGACCTAGCTGGTAAGTCACAGTTTGGAGGCACAGCTCCATTACAAACCCCTTGTCTTCATGGTGGTGTCATCCACCCGGGATTGGTAGCTGGATAACGAAACTGTTGAAGTTATAAATTTACTAACAGGTAATGCATCAAGCTTTGTGTAGCCAGTTGCACTGGCACTTCAAGTCTCTTTTGAACTGAAATAAAAGCAAATGGCAAAGGCTGAGGCTTTCAAGATAATGGAATTTATCTTCTGCACATCTGCTCTTTAGATGTCAAGCAAAGCAATTTCACAATATATAGAGAGGATCTTGTCTGGCATTGTTGTGTTTTTATTGGTCTTTGATGTAACTTAAAAATATTAGGCCATACTGTGGCGTTCAATTTTCTGCAGATCTTTCAGAGAGCCTAAAAAAAAAAGGAAAAATATCTGTAATTTGACATCATTACTAAAGTTGAGGGACTCTGGAGAAAGCCGCACAGCAAACTTGATTTGGATGTAAAACCTCATAGTGCTTCCTAGACTCATGAACTACAGAAAGACTTGAAGTCAGCAGGAAAATGTCAGTAAACAATGAGAAAAAAATCCTGCGTTCAGGTTTGAAGGAGACATTTTTCCCTTCTGAGAGAAGGAAAACCCAAAATGTTCACATCTTCAGGACATAATGTTCATAGTGAGGTTGGCCTTGCATGCACCATCATGCACAGCCAGTACAAGTGGCTTTAGTGCCGTTTTCCTTCCTGAACAGTGCCTACAGAACAGAGGATTGCTCACAGTTTTTTCTGGTTCAGAAGCAATTCAAAATTTTCTGGTGATCTTCATGTGTATTTCTGACAGGTGATGTCTGTTAGTGGAACATTAGTTGGCTCCTGCAGGAGAGGAGAGAGAGAGGGCTGCTGGTGCAGTGGGTCAGCCCATAGTTAGCCCAAGAATAGGATGGCAAGTCTTACTCCAGGGCCCCACACTGTGCAAAGGCTTTGTGAGTTTCAGCTTTTGAATGTGTTTTGTGCATTTTCTTACTTTTCTGCTTGGTTTCCAGTCTTTGTGCAGGAAGGATTCTTCTTTAAAACTGACAGAGTTTATACGTTCGTCCTTGCAGTTAAAACAGCAACTAGAAACACCTGATAGGACAAGCCAAAACCAGTGATTTACAAGGTTTTATAAAACTTTGTTGGAAAAAAGATCATTTGAGTCATTCTCCTCTGATTCACCCACAGCTCATGTGCCAGTAAGCCTCTTCCACAGAGGAATTAGGATGAACACAATACCTAGTAAATGCAGATGAGATGGCTCTGCTGGCCCTCTCTGTCATGGCAGTGATTCTTGCTGCCTGACTCCAGGGCACATTGCTGCTGCCAGCTGTGACCTAGCATAATTCTGCTATGCACATGGGCTGCTGCTTGTCCAAGCATTCATCAGGGATGGGCAGAGGGTTTATGAACTTTCTGGATCTTCTTTCCAAAAAGCTTCTTGCTCAAATGTTGTAAAGAAGAAACTGGTTTTTACTAGCATAATCTTATTCCCTTTAGCTTGGAGTTGAAGCTTTAGACTGCTCTTCATTCACTTCCCCTTGGAGGACAGCGAAAGGCTTAGAAGCTAACAACAGTCTGGGACCCATGAGAAACCATAAAAACAATCTCATGTTTTCTTGCTGATACTTCTGCCATCCTTGTCTAACACTTGCAATGATATTGAGGTGCATGAAATTAAAAGGGACAAAAAGTTGTCCAGTTGTTGCCAGTTTTACTTTCATACTTTCTGCCATGTTGTTCTAGAAGATATTTTGTGAATCCTGGATAACTTTGTCACTGAAGGGTTAAAGCATGCTGCGGCTCTGTCATTATTGCAAAGTTTGCTTTTTTTCTGGGATAACACCATTTGGTGGTGACTCCTTCCTTAGGATGATGTCTGCCTCTCATTACATTTATTACACCCTGCAGAACCCCCTGCTTATAACTGGTTACATATTCTTAATCATATATAATTTCATACGATTGTACATTTTACTGAATGATATTTTGAGATCTGGGAAGGAGACACAAGTGAACTACATTCCTCAAATGTTGCCTAGCAGGGCACATCTTCATCGGGGAGTGGTTTTGTAATAACCTCTTACACAAACAGAAAATCTTAATTTAATTCAGATGCCCTTTATTATAGTTTAAGTTACCAACAAAATAACAAGGAAATAAGAGAGCTCTCCATGCAAGAAAAAAATGCCACGATATCCTGAGGATTTTCAGGGCTTCAGAAGTACGCTTAAGTCAAACAGGAGTGTGTAAATACTCTTAATTCAACCCGAGAGCAAGCTAACACTGGGAGGGGATGTCCTCTCTTTGCCTGGCCCTGGGGTCCAGGGAACCCCTGCTTCTATGGGGTGGATCAGTGTAAGATGAAATCATCATTTTTCCATGCAATGACTCATATTACAAAGTTGTACCCTGGAATTCCATCTAATTAAATCCTCCACAAGTGGTCCTCTAAAAGACCTCAGTTTAACCATGCCAGAGGAGTGAAAGCAGAAGGCATTTACACATTTCTCCCAAAGACCCAGTCCTTCGATCAGCCCTCTGAGCAATTTGCTGACTAAATCTTCTATGTATTTGAATGATTTATCATATGAATAAATTAATTTATGCCAAGTGAAGAGGTTGACTACTGGGATGCAGTAACACCAACAATACAAAATTGAAGCTGGGGACATAGAGGAAATGAACCTGTAACAATGGCAAGCAGTATTGTATGCTCAGGCAGAAAGAGACAGATGTGACCACATCTGAAATACAAGTGTGGGGAGCAGCATCTAAAAAAGGTTTTAGAATAACCAGAGCTGAGCTAAAAAGAGTTGGCTGGTTTTGAGCTGCAAAATGAGATTATTATAAAATGACTGAAAAATAAATTGCAAGTTTTATGTCTCATTCCAAATTTTTTCCATTCAGAAAGTATATAAGTAACATTCCCATGCCTTTTACTTTCCACTGACACTTAAGAAATAGAAGTCTCAACTCCTGCCAAATGATCTGTCACCCCAAGCCCTTGACCTGGGCAACTGATAAAGGCATGTTACAGATGCATGGAGCGCAAAGACTGGAAATATTAAAAGCCGGATCTCAAGTAGTGTAAGCTGGCAGTGGTCCAGCTTACACCAGCTGCTGATCAGCTCCATAAATGTCTTACAGCAGTAACAGTTGGAGGAATGATGGTTTGCATTCACTAAACACCAATGAGGGCTACCTAGCTAGGCATGCTTTGCTTGCATTTGTGGCCAGGAGATTAATGACATCGAGGATTTTAAAATCCCTCTTTCTTTAGCTGTTCTTCAAAGAAATCATTACATGCCACAGTCAAAGTAGCAACCAGAATGACAAATTCATTAAAATCCACTTCGTTGTCCTTATTGGAGTCCAGGTCATTCATAATTTTATCGACCAGGAGGGGGTCCTTCTGGCCCTAGACAAAAAGAAAAGTGACTTAGCTGTACAGATCTTGAATGTGCAATTCTGACACACCTGGCACCACTGCTATGTTATGAGACTGATGTTATTAAATAAAAGGCTGCATCAAATATGCACCTGAACAGTAATTACATCTCTAGTCACTACAACTTCAGAAACTAAAGAGTGCAACCCTTAAAAGGAATACAGGTACTAAATAGGCACTGAAATAAATCAAACAGATTCTAGGAGATGCTGAGCACAGATCCGTTTTGACAAGATGGATCTGTGAAGTGCATTTCTCTGTACCATCCCTTAACAAACAATACTTAAATTTCCAACAGGCTACTCATAAATGGTCATATGATATATCCATTCATCGCATTCAGAAATCTCTGGTTGGCAAACAACACATCCTATTCAGTGGGTGCAAGAATATTGAATCTCATAATAATAAATCAATAGCCAAGATTAAAAGAAAATCCAACTCAAGGAAATGGATACAATGTAAAAAAAAATCCTGCTGGTGGTCATAGGGTCCACAATAGTTTTTACAATTAAGAGGATACATAAAAACATTATTATTAATGCTTATGATTCCATAAAAGCATCCATTCTGTGTAATGTAGGACATAACAAACATGCAAAGAGATACTCAGATCAGCAGCTTATTGTTGAAAGGATTTCCTTAGCACCTCTCTGCAGGGCACACAAGCAGCAGTATTGTGTGGCCAGTGTGCCCAAGCTACTTTCCTGTCCTGTGAGAACTGGTTGCTGCATTTAATTCTTCGATGGACTTATCTATGCCCTATTATGAAAAACACACAAATGAAAAAACTAATTGGACTTTATTTGGTATTGAATTTGCTACTGCTTCTAGGCCGGCCTAACCCTCCTGCTCAAAAGCACCGTGGAGTATGCAGAGTGCCAGTACCCATCTCTGGTGCCAGTGATACATGGGAGGGCACTGGGGCTCAACCACCCTCTGAAAACATTTCTCAAATGAGACAATTGACATCAGATTCTTCTGTACAGCTCCACAAAGAACTGTCAGCTGAGAGACTGTGACAGGATGGACCTTGCACAAGGAGATGCTATTCCTACCCAAGCACTTGGATAGCTGCTTAACCCACCCATGAAACAGTCACTCAGGAGGTTCAGAAGCTGCATCTTACTGAAAGGAAGTCAGTGAGCTCACTGGTGAGAAGCTCCTTGAGTTCTCCTTTACTGAGCTTGTATTTGTCTCCTTCTTTGCCAGAGTAGTGATGGAAAATCCTGATCAAGGTGTCCATTGCATCCTCCAGTGGTGTGGTCATAGTAGTGAGCAGGAGAGCTGTGGGGCAAAGACATCATCACTGACATTGCCCAGGAGTCAAACCAAAGGCCAGTCTCTGGGAAGGAAAGAAGGGCCAGGTAAAGACAGAAATTGTTACCAGTATTGAAAATTTGGGCTTTCAGTTAATACATCCTGTTGGCTGTGTGTGAGCAAGGATGGATTATATAAAAAACCCCATTGTCCTGAGCTCAAAAGCAATTGCTTCAAAAAGGTAAATGGAAAGGAAGCATTTTTATTTAAGAAAATGATCTACTGTGTATCCATTTTATAAAGCTACTGTAAAAGGAAATCTTTTGTACCCATAACTGAAAACACAGGAAAAATGAAGCCATACCTTCTTACCTGCTAATTTAAAAATTTTCTTGAGAAAATGAGTTCAACAAATTCCATCTGCAAAAGTGAATGTGCATTTATACAGAAATCACACCAGTTTAAAGATGATCAGAGGAAGATCACCAGCAATAAGGACAAGTATCATATTTCAATTTATCCAGTCTTGTTTGCTTGGGCTGAGCCTTTTTCCTATAAATTGCCTGCAGTAAACAGACGTGAGCTGGGCACTCCCAAGGTTTGCTTCACTGAGTGTACAGTAAGAAGGTACACAGGAAGCAACACCAAGAAAACAGATGGAAATACAATTACTTGCAAAGTAGTGGACTCAAAAAGTAACTGAAAGTAGAAATCAGGTGTAAGTGAAACATGATGTTGAATAAGCCATGGAGAAAGATTAAAAAGCCAGAATGCACTTGAGGGTAGGACTGGAGTCCTGAACAATATCATAATTCAAAGGTTAAGACTTACCTGTTTCACAGGCTAGCAGAGGTGCACGCAAGAAAATACCCAGATCACAGAAGGTAATGGCCACCTTCCTTTCAAACCCATGCACAGGCTCTTGTTTATCAGGTTGAGAGGGTGGATTACACACATAGGGACGGACGTATAATTGTACAGGGATGACAGGTCTTCTGTTTCCCTCTGCATTTGCCTACTCTGTTCAATAAAAGCCTCTTGCTGTAACTGGGTCACTAAAATATTCACCAGGCAGAATAAAGGGCTGCATTTGGAGCACATGGGATACTTTTTATCATTTGACCTTTTATAAATATGCCCATTCAGGGCCTTGAAGGTCAAATTAGAAAATGCTAACAATCAGCAAGTCTATATGAAACAACTTTCCACCATTTTCAAAAGAACACTTTCTAATCTGCCTTTCAGCCTAAGTGCCTCAGTGTTGGCGGCCAGAGTTCAAAGGCACCTGGGTACGTGGGGGTAGACTTGTAGGTGAGTCTGCCACATATTACTTGAGACATCTACTTAAATTGTCAGATATCTCCATACACCTAAAACATTGTCTCTTGCCAAATGAAATTCTTGCTGTAGTACATGTGTCCTCAGGAGGAAATCAGGGAACCAGTTTCAGTGGAAGGTGTGCCTGGAATTACAGTGTACACCAAACAACAGTCTTGACTTCACTTTTAGAGTCCTGCATAACAACTGTAGTCCAGCATCTCTCTCTGAATAAATGACCTTTCCCCAGCAAGGCAATAAGTCACCTCTGCCCCAACCCCAGGAACTCTGTGATGCTGGAAGTGATTGCTGAGGGATGCAGGAAACAGCAGCTTCATTGTGGTAGGGTCTACTTACCACCCAAAATAACAAATAACCACAGTTTTCATGACAGACACATGAAATGAAAAACTGCTTGTGAGTTTGCCTGAGGGTTTCCTTTCCCTCATGTGTGTACCTGCTGCACACACATATCCAGTGAGCACAACTGTGCAGATGAACAGGACACAGAGTTGCAGCTTCTTGTTTCATTCCAGCCAGAGGGAAAGAGAATGAGGTGGGCATTGTTTTTAGCTCTGAAATCCTCCAAGCACTGCTCAGTACCACCATATATCTCAGCCCAGACCCCGGCTTGCCTCCTGCACCTTCAGACATGTTTCTTCTGCCTGTGCTGTTGTGACAAGTCTCCATAACCTGAGGGGTCTTGTGTGGGCCTCTGGGACAAAAGGGAGGGAAGGAGGGGGTGGAACACTAGAAATACTGGATCCCAGTGATAAGAGAAGTGACCATGTGTCAAGTGCTATTTCCAAAACAGGCAGGTTGTTCTGGCTAGAGGTCCCTGCGGGCATGCATAGTGCTGTGTGCAGGGCATCACCTCCAACCACCATCCCTGTGGCCAGGAGTGCTCACCAGGGAAAGGGCAAGGCAGTGCTCAGGGACTTTTTATTAAAAGGTAAGGTGGAAACCAGAGGAACAAGAGGAACATAATCTCCCCTGGAGTCAGAAGAGAGTTGGGGAGGAGAGCTGCCTCTGTGCCTCTTCTGTGTTTGGGGAAAGCTCATGGGTGTCTGTATTCGTACAGGAGTTGTCCCTGTGCTCCTGTAAGCACTGGGATCCAGCTGGATCATATAGAGCATGTGGGAGAAGAACATGAGTGAAATCAGGCACAGCACATCTCTCCCACTCAGTTCTGGGAATCCTCTATGTCTGCAGATGGTAAGAGAAAGCATGGAGCCCCTTATGTAGCTACAGCCACAGGGCTCTGTCTTGCCTGTGATTCACTAATAATTGTAACTATTGCTCAGAAATATTATCCAGATAAACATCAAAATACTTGGTTGTTTTTCGTTGTTGGGTTTATGTGGGTTTTTGCCATTTATTCAACAGCATCTTCACCCACAACCAGAAAAAAAAACCAACCACAGCTGAGTGGTTACGTAAGCATGAAATCCTTCTGTTTGCCTATATATTATTACACTGATCCTCTGGCTAATGAATATTGCAAATTCATTATCTAAGCAGAGCCTACAGGAGGTACAACTTCCAGGAAGCAGGTGTAAACTTTCAGAGTTGCCATCCTCAGGAGAGAAGAAAGCAGGGTTTCCTTTATTATCTCCAGAACATCAGCTCAATAATTTATACAGTGATATAATATGTGCAGACTCTTTCTATAGCTACTTCCACTCCAGCTAATTGTGTAAGAAACCTTCTTTTCCACACTAGTGGGTGACATACACATGGAACAGCTGCACTGAGCTTGTTTGTCAAGGGGTCCACACAATTTGCTGTGTCCAGTCTTTTCCTCCCTGGCTAGCGAAATCCTTCCAGTGGCTTCAGTGACAGCAGATGTCTCTTAACTGCTATGAAGGCAGGTGCCAGCACTGTCTACTCAAAATTCATGATTATCAATCACCTGTTATATGCTTCCTCATCCAATACTCCAGCACAATCTGATTTAGTATGGTATCTAGTTGGCACTGAAAGTAACTAAAGTCAGCACAGACTGCAAAGCAGCTCAGTATCAGGCCAAGACCCGACTGTGTGTCAGCAATCACCATTCTCCCACCAGTCCTCACCCTGCACTCTGGTTTCCAGTAGGCTAAGCACAGGAGCAGCACCAGATGTGGTTGACAGAGGATGTAGGACTGCATCATGCCTGTTAACATGGTGAAGGATGGTGCCTTCTTCATTCATGACCAAACATTGTCCATCACAGCCGGCCAAATCACAGCAGTGTTGGTGGGAAAGATCCTCTGGAGATGCCTAGTCTCACTGCCTGCTCAAAGCTGGATAATCTTCAGCTTCACACTAGACAGACACAGTTTTGTTTAGGTAAATACTAACAACCTCCAAGGATGGAGATTTCACAAGTTCTTGGGTAACCTGCTCAAGTGTTGCACTACCTCCCTGGGGAAGGCAGCTGCCCTAATATTCAACCTGAGCATCCCAAGCTAGAGTTGTGAGTATTGGCCCTTTTTGCACCACCTACCACTACCACAAATACTTTGACTTTATACATTTTGTTCAAATAGTCTTGACTCCTCAAACTCAAAAATAAACTTGAAAGCAGTCTAATCATAATCTTGACTCCTCAAACTCAAAAATAAACTTGAAAGCAGTCTAACCCCTGACTCACCCAATCTATTTCCACATTTTACTGTCCCCTTCATGTAATGTTCTTGACCCTTACACACTGTCCCAACTGTGCCTTTCCAATGAGTATTTCAACATTAAAGTGTGCACTGCGGAAGCAATGGCTGTCAGAGGGTGAAGGGCAGAGTTTTCATGGGGCCTGGCACAAAATCTCTCTAAGGCTGAATTCTGCCATCTTTTCTCAAGCAAGTGATAGGCTAGCTAGGCTTATGCAATGAGTCAGTCACTGTGACTTCCAGAAGATGATCAGAGGGCTGGAACCCCTCTCCTGTGAGGACAAGGTGAGAGACTTGAGGTTTTTTCAGCCTGGGGAAGAGAAAGCTCCGGGGTGGTCTAATTGTGGCCTTCCAGTACCTAAAGGGAGCTGATAAGAAGGCTGGAGAGGGACTTGTACAAGAGCATGTAGTGACAGAGCAAGGGGTAATAGCTGCAAACTGACAGAAGGTTGGTTACATTCAATATAAGGAAGAAATTATTTTCTGAGAGGGCAAAGAGGCACTGGCACAGGTTGCCTGGAGAAGGTGTGAATGTCCCATCCCTGGCAGTGTTCAAGGCCAGGTTGGATGGAGCTCTGGGCAACCTGGTCTGGTGAAAGGTGTCCCTGGCCATAGCAGATGAGTTGGAACCAGGTGATCTCTAAGGCCCCTTCCAAACCAAACTTTTCTGTGATTCCAGGATTTCACTGGAGGCTGTTGAGAGGAGTGGAGGTTGTTCCTTGCCCTGTAAATCTGCGAAAGAACCCAACAAGCACGACTGTTTCCTTTTACTTTAGTTAGGGTAATGTAAACATGCACCCAGCTGGGAGGCTCTATGGTACTGCTCCTCCCCTCCTACTTGCAAATGGGGCAGCCAGACCATAGGCAGAAAACCTTACCACTGGTCTCAGCTCCTCAAACAACTGAGCAGAGTTCTGACTTGTTTGAAAGCAGTCTTTGATGTAGGTCAGCAGTCTTCTTCTTCTTCCGCAGCTAGGAAGGAGCTTTGACTTATTCACCAGGATTTTTCCTTGATCTCTTCTTGAGACAACATGACACAAACTGCCTTTAAGCCAGAGCAGTTTATAAAGTGCCATTCTAAGCCACAGTAAAATACGACTCAGCTTAAGTGTGAGAATCTTGTTCTTAGGGCATCTGGCTTTCAACATTTGCCAGAATGCATGTGGGGAACATTTTCTCAAAAGTAATTATTGTACTGGGAAAGGCAAGTCAGCCTCCCACCCACATCCTGTCATTATTTATTTTTCCCAAACTCTTACAGCTCTTGGTATGCACATATTTTGAATTAGTGTTGTAACCCCAAAGCAGGAAAAGGTGAGATGGGATGCAACACTGCAAGGCTCTTAAGGACATTTATACTACACTCTAAAAATCTTATATTGGATTAGAGCTTGGATTAGACTGGAGAGTGTATTAAATAGATCAAGGAATTTATGAGACTTACATTTGAATCAGAAGTTCTTGTTAAATTATAATGAGCATTTTCTCATTTTAGAATTGTTAGCATTTTCATTGGTGGTTTGTTTCCTTATCTGGGTGGCTGATTGATTTATTTATTTACATCAGGAATGGCTCCCTCCCCTACAGGTTCCAGCTCACATCTTCAAAACTGCTGTGATCCCAGGGGCATCAGAATAGCAAAGAACAGTTAAATAAATGTCTTGCTAGTAGCTTTTAGCACCTGGTTTTGGTGGTTTACTCTCCAGGTATCTTTTTTAATGGGTTACACTTCAAGGGCTCCTCAACTGAAGTGTGTCCTTATATTCTCTGTTGAGTCCCGTTTTGAACAAGTTACATACCTCTTTTCCAAATACATAAATTACTTTTTCACTGAACTGTCCAGCTCATTGAACCCTGCTTGTTCCCATAGTGGTCATTTCTCTTGTGATATCCACTTAGGACACAAATTGGAGTATTGTCTGTAATTAAGGTACTGACTTCAGTTATCACCTATTGCTTCCTTCTTCTCCTCATAGAAAATCGCTCACCATTACTAGCTTGTGAAGGCAACATCAAATTGTATATGAATGTACTGTTACCTGTAAAATAGTGTAAAAAACTTTCATTAACTCTAAACTGGAGTTTAGAGGTATTTCTGGCTACAGTTCTTTCTTCCTCTTATTGCTCTGAAGTAGACGGATCTATCCATCATGTATCCATCATGTATCAGCCCAGAAATGTATGATTTTAATATTGTCTATCTATGCCCAGGAAGGATTCCAAAACTCTGTAAAATATGCCAGTGTAGATGGAGAATCCAAGCCAGCTGTGGCCCAGGTAGTGGCAGGGTCCCATTACTGAGCAGCCTGGTAACCAGAGACCACGCACCCAGTGCCAGCTGGCAGTGGCAGCTCACGTTACAGCTGGTGCTTGGCAATACACCACCACCTGAACAAAGCCAGGACACTCATTCCCCTGGCATTAGATCCGCCGATCAGTAGGGCAAACCCATCCCTTGGGCATACGCTAGTTCTGACTGACTCCTGTTTTTTCCTAATTCCAACTCATCAACATGCAGCAGCCTTCATCCTAATTCACTCTGATGTCCAGCTCCTTCCACAAGGTTTTTGCAGCTAGGTTCAGGTTATGCTTCCTAATTAGTGGACCTCTCTTTGCAAGGGGTGGTCCTGTGTCCGAGGATGGTGAGCAAGTCACCCATGAAGTTGTAGTGGTAAGAAAACTGTACACAGATTTTCCAGGATCCTAGGTGTGTTGTTGTGTTATTCCTGCCTCAGTTCCTCTTTCCTGGTTTCTAACTATTCATACAGCAGCTGTTACTTTGGGAATGGGACCCCAGGGCCTTGTGTGACTCTCGGCTGCCAAGGAGCATCTCTGAGCAGTGAGGGCCTCTGGCCCATGTAACTACGCATTGGTACCTGTGCTTGGCTATGCCATGGTGTGTGGGGTGCCCACTACAGCTCCAGATGCAGAGCTCACCACATCATTTCCATCTTCTCTACCCTTCCTGTGAGCTCAGGTGGGCTCTTTTGCAGATGACTGGCAAATAAACTCACACCTTCTTCATCACTGGTGCCAAAATAAATATTAAAAGATGCAACAGGAAAAAAAAAGCATTCCAGATGAACTTGATTCAGTATTTCTGGTCATTACTGATGTAAAATCAATATAGAAAAATGAGGCAAATATAGCGTTCTCTTAGTCTTTGTGTAGGAATAGTCTTTTGGTCTGGGGCTGCCCCTTAGTGTCCTGCTGAAGAACTGCTGCTTCCAGATCTCGAGCTAGCAACAACTGCCAAAGCTGCGGGAATCAACGGAGAAAACTCCTACCTGTCTGCTCCAAGGTGCACGTGGATGTTTCACAACTGCATTACTACAGTAAGCTCCGTGCAGGGGTCAGCATTGTCAACAGCACACCAAACAAGAACCATTATCATTAAAAATTACAGAGGAAAGAAATAACCATTGCACACAGCCTTGTTAGCTAGAGGTATAAACTCTGCAGAGAATTTAAGTACTTAATACAGGTCGGAGTTAAAATAATGGGATTTATGCACATGATTTGCTGAAGTCAGGCTCTGTATTCCACTAATGACCCTTAACAACTCATCCCAAACTTAACACCTGCAGAAGGAAAAAGAAAGTTCAGAAGCTCTTAAGGTCAATGATGCTATTTGGAGGGTAAATGTAAGAAAAGATTAGAGCAATGTAATATTCTGCAGAACTGTTACAGGAGCATTCTGCAAATAGCCACGAATTCTTGTCCAAGTGCAATGGGATCAAGAAACTGCAAGAGGGCATCGAGAGCCAATAGATGGTGAGGGTATAGAAGGAAGGCTTAGAAAAAGGATAAGGCCATAGCAGAAAGCCTAAGTAAGTATTTTGTGTGTGTTTTCACTATGGTGGAGCTTGGAGAGGTTCCCAGAGGATGGAAAAAAGAGATATGTTGAAGGCTCTGTCTCAGTCTGAAGTGAAGGTAGAAGATGCTGCAGGACCGATCCTCAAAACAAGATGTAACAAGCCAGGGTGGGATGGAATGCATCCTGGAGCTCTAGGGGAACTTGAGGTGGATGAAAAATGGGAGCCTCTGGCTCAGGATCACAGCAAAGAAAAGTGGTTGGTACAATGCAAGTGCTATCCAGAGGGCTGATGAACATTAGGTCTGCTGTCATGTTGGATGAAGAGGTAGAGACCCACCTGAAAACCAGAAGGGTGGGAACATGACTAAACACAGTGCACTGGGGAAAAGTAAAGATGAGTCATAATGCAAATCTGCTGGCACTCCCTGAAGGAGTACATGATGAGTGACCTCCTTGATTACTGCCCACCTTGCTCCCAGAAGGCATTCCTCACTCTTAAGGAAATTAGGCTGCCATGGGATACAATGAAAAGAATCACACAGAAAATGTCTAACTGAAAGAAAGGTAATAAAGAATAAATTATTGGGTTTTAAAAGTGAACAGCGCCATCAATGGAGTCTCACAGGCATCTGTTCTGGAGCCAACGCTACTCATTATAATCTCTGGTGATTTTGGAAAGCAAAGGAGAATGAATGGATACTTTTTTGTTGTTGATACAAGTTACACAGAGACAGAAGTTACAATTCAGCTGTGAAGGACGGAGAAGGACCTAATGAAATTAAGTGATACAGTGTTAGATAAATTCAACATAGAATAAACACAAAGTGTCATGGGCATATCATAAGCTCTGAGTTTTCTATGAGAATTCATGAGAGAGATCTTGGGGCTATCGCAAATGAAAATAGTGGTCCAGTAGGAATTTGAGAACAAACAAGACTAGGAGAGAAATGGAACACATCAAACCAGAGGTGTTTTTATGCCACTAAGTTAAAGGGAAGCCCATTTATTCAACCCTTCCTTCCTTCTGTAGGAAGACCTGGTGGTCTTCCTACCTTCATCTTACGTTCAGTACAGCAGAATTATAAGAGCAGCAAAGGAACAGCTTCTATGCTAGAAACAGCTAAATACTCAAGACATCTCACCCTGCAGGAGCATGTAACTGGGAATGTCAAATAATTATATATACTCAACAGTGGCACAGAGAAGGTAAGAAGTAATTATTCATGGTGCTTACAGTACTCCCTGTATGTTCTTATAGCTATTACAACTGCAGCTGCTCTGAGGGATCTGCTCTAGAGAAGTGAATTTCTGATGGTACTAGGAAAGGACCTGGACAAACCCTACAGGAGCAATGCACGTCTCAGCAGGAGCCAGCTTGAGCGTTAGAGGCTGATGTGAATTAAGAGTCAGAGGCAGATGTTGTTAAGGTACAATTGATGTGATTGTCTTTAAAAGACAAGGAAATTTGTTGGTTGTTCCTGGTTTAATGACCACCATAAATGGCCCAGAAATACAGTGCATGCGTGTGCAAATCAAGAACAGCTGAGATGGTGGAAGTAACAGAGAAAGCCAACTGGCATAATTTCCTCTTCACTCCTTAGAATGTGGGGCTGCATGTTTTCTCTCCATTTGGAGGAGAAATTGATAATACACTGTGTAGATATACTCAAGTGTATCAGCAAGATGCACCACCTGTTCTGTTGTGCCTCCATCCCTCCCTTTGCAGGGCAGTAGCAGGAGCTCCTAGCTGCCAAATCCCTGGCAGGTACCTCATGCAACCTGTACCTCATGCAAGCCATACCTGGCCAGGCAGGGAGTTCCTTCATGTCAAGCAATGTGATGGCCCCTGGGCTTCCTGTTGGTCTCCTGGCCCACACCCTGGCCACACACTGCCAGTCTCATACCACAGTCCTGTGTCACCTGGCATGTCTGGTGCTGAGAGTCTGCTAGAAGCCCAGCATGGTGACAGAGAATGCACTTGCAGTTCTGTGTCCCTGGAAACTGCACAAACACATTCTCCAGCCTTTGCCAGCACTTGCTGGGTACTGCTGTTCTGATCCCTGTGTTTCACTTCTCCTTGCTGCTTTTATCCTTGCTTTTGCACTTCCCATGAATAACACTTGAAGCCTTTCAGCCCCTGCATTTGTAAAGGGAGTTCCCCGGGTCTATCAGCCCTCATCGCATCTCACTCTGCAGCATGAGTTTCCCTTACAAGGTTGTGCATCGTTTCCCATCATCATGCTACAGGAAGCCTGTTTTTTGTGGGTGATCAGTTAGTTCATTTTCAAATCTAGATACACAAAATTAGTGTGAATGGGACTGGTTTCAGCAAACACCTTCAGTGCATAAAACCAAAGACACAGGTGTTGGAAGAGACAAAACAAACACAGGTGATAGCAGGACTATGACTCAACCAATACACATCATGGTTAAAATATGTCATCAAAATTTGGAAATAAACTGAAATAAAATCACTGAAGTGAGTTAAAATGGGTGAGTAAAAGTTTTGAAGGATAGAAAGCCTGAAAAGCAATTACACTGAAAGGTATACTGTCTATGTCCCACTATAAATAGTCATCATGTCTGTTGTAGTAAACGGAACAATCATCCACAAATCCACCACTGTGTTGCCATCTGAAAGGATGTTTTATTGGTCTTGCTCCATTTCCCAAGTATCTCCATAACAAAGCCTTGAAAAAGCTTGAATTACATTCACAGCCTCCTCCTCATCTCCTCCCTGCCACACTGAAAAGTACTACACCTTTTATCAGTGTGTCTTCTTCTTACTTCAAAGAGTGACATAACAGTGTTTAAACCCTTTCTTAACCACAGGACATTGTGCAGGTTGCATTCAAACTCTCTGATTGCAGTAAGGTCTCCACATCTGTTATCCCTGAGTGTTTAATAACATTTATATTGCACTTTCTAAGAAGCATACATCACTGTGAAAAGAAATTCCTTCCTAACCAGAATCATATGAATTTCTGTTAATTTGCTTTTCAGATATTTGAAAATACCAACGTCCCTGAGCTAGGAAAGGAGAATGTCAGTGACTGATAAAATGTGTAACATTTTTAATTTTTACTTTAACTTTCCCTGCCAGTTTTTTTTTTTTTTTTTGTCTTTTTTTGCAGTGATTTTAGAGTGATGTTAGTTTTTACCTGTATGGAAAGTCTTTTCCAAACTAACTCTTTTGCAATCATTTAAAGGTTGTTTTAAAGTTCATTGTCACTGTGTTATTTCCAGTGAAAGCAGGACAATGCACTGACACATATGCAGAGATTGGTGTTAAATGAGATTTTTGATACACTTTTGATGATACAAAGCACTACCATCCCTACTTGTTCTCTTTTTCCAGAATATTCTGGTTTCTTGGGGTAATTGGCAGATATAAGAGGCTGGTGAGCTTGCAGGAGCAAGTCCATGGTACTATCTTCTTTCCATTGTGTCTAATTGGATATTTAAACATGTTCATTTTGGTACAAAAGTGAAAGTATCCTTACTTTCAGATAGAAAGAAGCAATCTCAAATACCTGAGTCTGTTAAGACTCCTTGGAGTCATACTCTGGCAGAAGTGGGGCAGAAACTAGTATTATATCAGTAGTGACTTCTGCCTTCACTGTACAGTCCTCTAATTATGGTACCTTTATTAATTACACACATTGTATCTTCCAGTGGTCATTGAATTAAAGAGTAACAGGCACTGATGTCTTTTGTTCTAGGGATTATCTATGTAAAATTATGCCACTCACAGAACTTTCCAACCACCAAAATTACAGATGTTGCTGATCCATGGAAAGCTCCTAAATGATATAACAAAGTATGTAGATTTTTTTTTGTCAGGTAACTGAGTCCAGGCATTCCCCACTCTTCATGCATCTGGTCACTGTCAGGAGAAGTCTGAAGTAAAATGAAAGGCAGATGCTCTCATTTCATCTAATGATGCAATCCCACTAATGGGACAGGTCCAGCACTCTAAGTTGTTCCTGACTCACCTGACATCATGGGTTGCAGCTCAAGAAATGCATTCCAGCCCAGAATCTGCCTATGATATCAAAGAGAAGAGGACATGCAGCATCTTGCATCACTGAGAAAGATGAAAGGCTGGTAAAAACCAGTACATATAAGGCTCTGCTTTTGCTCAAAGATTGATTCCTTACTTAAGAAGTACTTTTTTTTCTGGAGTCCACTTTTGTGAAGCAGCCTCAGCCACCACCCTGAGCAGCACAAAGTTATTTGTAACTACAGTGGCCATGGTAAATATGCATTAAGTTACAGGTAGGAGTTGCAGGTGAAGCAACATTTCCACAATGGAAAGCTTCACATGGGCTCAGATGCTCTGTAAATAAAGACAAAAATCAGCTATCAATGAAAATAAATTTCTGTATGTCATACAATTTCAGAAATCTAGGGATTACAAGACTTAGACAGCAACACCTCTTCTGGCTCAGATAAGCTTATGCTTTGAAGGTTTGGTTTCAGCAGTGGTTTAAATTCAAGAAAAAAACAAAGGAGATTGAAAGGTATTGTGAGAGTATTCTGCTTCAAAAATTATACTCCAGGAGTCCCATATGTCCCCAGAAATCTGCTCTCCTGATCGCAAATCTAGCAGGGATATTTAATATCACCTGTTAAGTCCTTCTTCTTCTCTTACATCAGATATGTATGTGTGTTTTGAAATGGGGAATTACAAAATAAAGCACAACACAAGGAAGCAGGATTCTTTCACGCCGGTGTATTTGTTAAAGAGAATATGCAGTAGCAGTTAGAAACAGAAGAGGGAGCCTTTAATCGCAGTATCAGCTCTTTCTGCAGATACTCAGGAAGTTAAACAAAGCATGATGCTGCATGTCAAATTCTTTCCCCAGCTGATGAAGAGAGTTCTCAGCTAGTTCCTGAATACCACCGACCTCCCTGGGCTTGGGCTGACAGCTTGGCTGGCTTGTGACATGTGCCTCTTCCCCTTTGCTGAGAAGCCGTGGTCCTGCACCACATTTTGTGCCTGCTCCACACCGCGTCCCTTGTCTGCCCAGACGGCACCGTTTCCCAACCCTGCAAGTCTCTTGAAGCTCGGAGGCTGATACGCAACGGTGTGGATTTGATTTCTCTTTTGATCTCTACTCCACGGAAACACTAACAGCCAAGGCGTTTGCATCTTTGACTTCAAGTGCAGCGGCTTTGGCTCCTCATGGGGAAGTGGGTGCTCTGGGAGGAAGGAAGAAGGCTGCCTCTGCAGGTGTCTGCATACTCATTTAGGATGCTTAGATACTGAAACAGAGATGTGTGTCTTGAGTTGACTCCCAATTACAAACCGTGAGGAGCTCTCACTTTGAAGAAGAAATGAATGGCCCAGCAAAAAGGTATGAGCTCATGCTGAGGGAAACTGCATCAGCTGGCATAGGATGTGTGCCACATGCACACTAGAGTGACACCACTACCTGAACAAGAACACAAATGGTCCTCAAGCCACAACACCCTGCAGAGTCCAATTCTTCCCCATCACATCTGACAGGTCTGCTTCAGTGTCTTTGGATACTACAACCAACAGTGACTCTAGGGTTGGTGTTCATACCATTGTTTAAACTTAAACCATACATGGAAGAAAAAAGGCTCTTGAAACAACAGGGCTGCTGGCACCTCTTTTTTTTCTAAAGACCTGCTATCTTGATTTGAGGTGTAAGCAGTAGAAGCCACGACCTTAGCAGCAAAGTCAGGCACTACCATTTCCCTATGCCTGGCAGAGTTATCTCCACTCTGTGCTATCCCATATCCTAGAGACAGAACCTTCTCCATCCACCTGCCCATGCCCTGCTATAGCAGAGTTACCAAAGTGAAGGTAGCTGGGGTGGACTCTCTCTCTCTTGCCATCTCTTCCTCAGCAGCTTCTTGGCTTCTGCTGCAGAATTTGATTACACAGAGTTAGCTGACTGTGGGCTGACTTTTGCTGATGCTGGAGCCATCTCTACCTCCCTCAGGAGCAAACCTTGACTAAGCCACCTGCATTCTTCAGAGACATCAGACCAAACAGACCCGGGACAAAGCAGTGCGCCAGCCATCACCTTTAGAGAGTTTCTTTGTCATCTCCATTGCTGACGCTGCTAACCAAAACGCCATGCCTGCTGGGAGTGCAGCAAGGATCCTCAGAATCTTGTCTGCTCACCCAGGGTCTGGCAGCCACTCAGACATTTACTGAGGATCATCTAACTGGCTATTGTTGTAGTATTCATGACTCTGCCTATTTAACCAGCCATAGTGAGACAGGGAGCTTCCAGGCAACCAGCCTAATACACACAACACAGTCTTCATAAATTATGACAGATCAGTTCCACAACTTCCTTTCAGCATTTCATTTCACCATCAACTCACCCTTCACAGCAAATAGCACACTTCACCCCAGCTCACAAATAATATCACCACAACATGAGCCACCCTCAGCATTTCCAGCTGTGCTCCTGAAATTAATGGAGACACATTAGTGACTTCCAACAAAAGCAGGCAACTTCATTTGAATGGGATACCGCACCACTTGCCTCCAACATGTCCTGAATTAGTGCTAAGGGCTTGTCCTAGATACTCTTACACTTTGAACAATGTTGTTCAGTTCATCCACTCACAGAAAGCCAGACAGGTTTGCCAGACTGGGATTTGAAGATGAAATGTCAAGGGGTCATGTTGCGTCAAGCTGAAAGTATGCGCTAGTCCTGAGTCACTGCCACCTAAATCCAGGGAACACCACAGTGTGGTGTTCGTCTGGAGCCAACACAGTCATTTCAATTCATGGACTGCTTCTTGTGTTTTCTTTATATACCCCTGGCTTTTGTAAATGCATGACACAGGACACTCTTCAGGACATTAAGGAAACTCCTTCTACCCATCACACCTTATCTGTTAATTCATATTCTTCAAGTTAATTATTTCATTCACTTCCTCTTATTCAGTGGGTTAGCCTCTCCAAAGAAGCAGTGTATCCTTTGTTATTGCCAACTTAAATTACCTCTCTTTCCCAAGTGTTTAGATACACAGACACAAGCTTCATGCCAACGAGCCCTACCTCTCCACTTGCTGCAGCCCACAGGATTATGTGATAGAGCAGTCTCCACTGCAGTCATTCAGCTGGGGAAGCATGGACCCAGTTGCTAAACCACAAACACCACAAGTACATACCGTCCTGAACTCAGACTCTGTGGAGAAAGCATGAATACTAATGGTGTTCCGCACTGCTACACTGTCATACATTACTTCCTCCCAGCAGCTGAGAGCTGGTAAGTGCTGTAAATTGGGGGAGGGAGGGAAAAGGGTATTATCAAATAAACAGCACTTCTGTCTCAAGCATAACTGAACTCTCAGCTCCCAGCAGTTTGCTTCTTGAAGGTGAGGCACAAAGCTGGAGTGCAGCTGCTGAACAAAATGCAGCTGATACCTGCAACAGAGATATCCACTCATGCCATTCATGCTTGCTCTCAGATAGAGCACTTGCCACTTGATGCATGCTTGGCAATTAAAATCCTGCCAGGCTTAAGGATTACCATACATTGATTTTTAGAACTGCCATAAAATACAGACATCCCTCCTGCCCATTCTTTCCACAGAGCTCTCTGCACTAACTGACAGGTCATGGGAGCTGTAATACCTGGAGGTGACCTACTGATAGAGCTGAGAGTTGTTATTGGGGCATTTCTCTCAAGTTCCATATGTAGACAGGTCAAATTTAGGCTTTTCTTCTCCTCCCACATTTTGTTGCCTTGCTTCATTATACAAGTGTTCATTAATGTTCTTTACTGCATATTATTAACACTTTTGAAACAAGGAATTGAGGCTTACTCCATGTGTGCTACCTGCAGACCATGTTGTTGACAAGCAGACCTCCAAATGCTGACCTAATCTAAGCAGCAGGACTCTGCTTTACAACATGCATAATAATCCCATGGACACCAGGTGTAGCAAGTACTACCAGCTAAGGTGCAGTCTCGGGTTAGTCACATTAGGGCTCTAGCTATGGGTCTGGTGATCAGAGATTGCACTGTTTCTCTCCTGTGGATACTCTTAAGCTCTGGCAAAAAGCACGACTGAGTGCTACATAGTAGGTGAGCACCATGCTGACACAAGTTGCACATAGAATTCAACAGCTATATAACAGGAAAGCAGGGTACCCAGAGAGATGGGAGTGGACACACTTTAGCTATCTCTGCATTTGGAATGCTGCATCTGTATTGAGGCTAGACACTGAGCTTGGCTCTGACAGCATTTTGTCACAGATAACACCAGGTAGACCTCGGTACCACTGAGCTGACTGACTCTGTTCGTACCACACAAGCAATCCCAGGTAGTTTATGAACTCCAGTGCAGCTATGAACCTACCTATCTCCATGTTCATGCAAACAGGCCTTTCTCCCTTTTCCCGGCCTCCAAAAAGCTGGCCAGACCACTGGGGAGCTGGTTGCAGACACCCTTCAATGACTGAAAAGTCTAAGTCTTAAAAGCTGGCACTGGATTGGTGAGTCTTTGTGGATTCATGGGAGTTGTCACAGTATCTCTGCACAGCATTCCATGCATCCCTCACAATCACTAGCCTTTTTTCTATTATCTGAAGCATCTCCACCTCCTTTGTCCTGGATGACAGAGAGCTGACTATGTAGTCAGCCTGTTGTACTGGTCCTGCTAGCAAACAGTGTCTGGAGAATGTTTACCTGCAAACCTAAAGAAGGTTATCACCCCTGAGACAAAACATGTAGGTAATACATACTCTCCTGGCTGATGTTGAATCAAAATGACTATGACTACTGTGCTTATGCTGTATTTAAGAGTGATGCTATTTATTAACCATGTTCAAAGAGCCTGTGACAGATCAAATGCATCTGTAATGAAACTCGGGTCCCAAATGACAGTTCTTGTAGGCTGACATTATGCTGCTTGATTCCCAGGGCAGCTACACATCAATACAATATGCCAAATATCTTCAGTCATCATACCACAGTCAGACGAAATGTTAAACTTGATGGGCCCAGGTGGTATTCATTGAGGACTTATGAAAAACTAAGACAAAATTATTAACAGAAGTGTGTTATCACTTGCCAAAATTATACCTGAATACTGGGAGCTAATGCTGTAATCAGTAATTAAAAGGTTCTGACATGTCAAGGGAAACATTGTTCCATGATGTGTGGAACTGCTCAATATGTGTACTGAGCAGTTAGTGAAGAGTTTAAGAAGGGACACCATGGAACTTCTTGACCTTTCTGGTAAAAGTCACCAGTGTTTTTGTAAAGACAATTTTGGACTTAAAAACTTTGCAGATTTCTTGGAAGAGGGCAAACACAAATGGAGATAAAGGTGATCCAGTCTATCTGGATTTACAAATGATTTTTGGCAAAATTTCTGATCAAAGACTTTCAAATAAACTAGGCAGCCATGGAATAAGAGGGAAGCTTGTTTAAGAATAACTGATTACAAGGAAAGGAACACATGGCAGCAGAATAACAGTCAGTCTTCACTACACCAGTAACTCACCAGTGTGGTGCCAGACCTATACTGTTCTGCACATTTATAAATGGTCTGAGGAGGATAGAGCACTGAGGAACAAAAGTTTGCTGGTAACATTCTAACTCGGCATACAGAACTATGGCTTGTAAAATGACCGTAAACAATCAGGAGGGAGATGTAGTTACAGGCAGCTGCATGAAAACGTTGGCTCAGTGCTAAGGAGCAGGAGAACAAAAAAAATAAAGCAAACATTGAATATTAGGGGCTATTGGGGAAGCAACATAGAGCAAAACAGAAGCCATCACTGTACCATCCACAGCTCGAATACAACGTGTTGTTTGGAGACTGTGCATGGAAATGGGAAGGTCTCAGAGAAAGGAAACAAGACTATTGCTGAGAGTGGCTGATCTGGAAGGAACTGGCTACACCACCTCAATGTGTTAAGTACCTGAAAGGGAATATGATACTGGCCTACAAAACTTCAAGTGGATGGACACGACTGTTAGGGACTCATTCACATTTTCTTCTCCTTTAGGAATGAGGGGCCACCCAATGAAGATTGTGGGTCGTGGTTCAAGGCAAATAAAGTGAGGTTGACAACATGACCCTCAAATTAAGCCAGCCAAATTAGACTTAAGGAAATTCTCATACTGAAAGTAGCAGGATGTTGAGACAGTAGGATGGGGTTGTGATACTTGGCTGTGCTGGTTTTACTCCTACCTGGGTATCTGCCTCTAACTCCTTTCTGTTGCTGTTACACATGTTCTTAGTCACAGATAATCCTTCTCGGCAGAAGCTTTCCTCACAGCTGGCAAGGAGCTTAGCTCCCCCAGCCTTTGTCTCCTTTGTTTTCTGAACTTCAGAGCACATTTCAACTATGCTCCATACTGCAGCACTCAAGTGGTGCTGGCCCCATCTTCTGTGCATCTGGTATGACAGCCTTGTGCAGTAGTCCTGCTGTTTTCTTGACATGTCTCTTGATGCCCTGCTGTCTTGTTGACCTCCACAGGCACAGGTGAGATTATCCTGGCAGAGCTGGATCAACCCTGAGCCTGAGTGAGCAGAGCTATTCCTATGGTCATGGGTGGAGGCTTGCTCCCTGCTGCTTGGGAGGTTAGGCAGAGACTTTGCAGCTACTGTGCTTAAACTTGCCTTGCAGCTGCACAGCAGAAGCCTGTTGGTGGTGAGACAGTCTGAGCTTCTCCCTTGTGTGAACCAAGAGCTCATCCAGCAAAACAAGCAAACGTTCCAAGTCAAAAGTAAACTTTCCTCCATCCTCCTGGTTTAACTTTAACCCAGAACTGATCCAATCCACCCAAGGTCACACTTGCTTGTGACAGTATGAGGAAACTGAGTGATCATGCAATTGGGTTAGGGGAAAGACTAATCTATTCCTCAGCTGCAGCATAAGCTTGAGCTGCTTGTGAAAGCTTGACACCGTGCACATAAAATACACTGATTTTCAACTGCTCGATGCTTTCATGAATGTTGCACTGATTATTTTTTTCGCATCTAAATTTTTAATCAGCAATAGGTAGGGAGAGTTTTTTGTTTCTCTTAGTGTTTGAATTGCAGAGTTGGCACTGACCAGGAATATATTTATTATACACTGAAGACAATCAGCTTTACACCAGCCAAGCCTGCCCAAGGGTATAGACCCCTCCTCTCCACCTCCCAAAAAGGTTTAAGCAACCAGCTCCACACTACTAGGCTATATGTTCTTACCCCATTACTACATGGCTGCACAGGCAAGCAATTGTCAGTTCAAGGAACTGATTCAAATAGATTGAACAACCAGCCTAGTCTACCTGCTCTGTGAATTAGAGCAAACTAACTCATGCTAAATCCAGGATAAGGATTTGCAATGCAGCTTCACAGGCAGAAACCTTCATTTAAATGACTGTGGGCTCCTTGAATAATATTCTCCAAAATCTGTCACACACCATACAGCCTCATTTTAAAATAAATCACTCTATTTATTAGACTTTCTTTCTCCAAATGCTTTCCACATACTGCAGTATCATTTAATTCTTACTTATGTCATTGGCAGACCTCCACTGTTGCTGCAGGTAAGAAAGATCCTTCACTGCAGCCTGCTTTGCCTGCAGATGAAGGCTAGAAGGGAGAAATGGTCAACAGGATCAGCATTTTCCTCCACATGAGCTGCAATAGAGTTGTCTGATTGTTTGACAAGAAAGAAACAACAAAGAGAGTATAGATATACAAACTATGCTTGATGCACTTCTTATTAAATAATGCCCCCCAAAAGACTGGCTATATTAAGCTTGTCATGTTTTAGACATTTAACAGTCATCTGTGAATCATGTGCAATTTCTTTGTGGTATCATACAGACACAGTAGCAATTTATCATCTTTGCAACATACAACCTATAACCCTTGGACTCCTGACAGAGCACAGGTAAGTCTGTAAGTACATGAACTAGATGCCCTCTCTTCATATTACTCACTACTGTGTATGGAGCAAGAAGCATACTGGGCCGCTTAGCAAGATAAAGGACATACAAACCAAGGGAAGAGTTCAGACAGCCTTTTGTGAACATCGTGTAACTCTCTTCATCCCAAATTCTTCCAGTGAACTATTGCCTCTTATGTATAGCTGTTTTCCAGTAAGGATGCTGTCTAACACCTTCAGTTCAATCATAAATATGCAATTATTTCCCTGCATTTCTGAGGAAACAGGAAGAGAGAACTTCATGCCCAAGAAGCATTGTATTCCATGACAGCTACAGCTGTAAACTCTCTGCTCCTTAATGAGACACACATTACTCCTTTAGCTTGGTCCTCTGAAATACTATCACAAAACATCCTACTTTCATTACTCTCTCAAGAAACGTGTCATTAGGTAAATTTTACTCTATCCATTTAGACATTAGAGCTACAGTTGTCACGCTTATAATTAACTGTTAGGAATAGTATCTTTGGTACATGAAGCCAGGCAAGCTGAACTAGTCAAGTTGAACTAGTTTTGAAGTGCATATAAAAGAATGAAAGAAAGCACCGAACTCAAATGTGTTATAAAAAAAAAATATTTTTTAGATGTTTTAAAAAATACAAGGTACATTATATAAAATCACATAGCTATCCATCAAAACTTGGTTGTATATCCCCATATAAGATCATGTACTGGCAAGTGTTAGGTAACAGTGGATAATCTCAACTAACATTTTATCCCAGTGCTAGCTGATAACAAGATCAGCTTGTCAACTCAGATAGGATAACATTATATGCTTTTGCCATGTTAGTATTTACAGCACAGTAACTTGGAAAACAGTACGTAAGTCATATTATACCAAAGATAATAAGCAGTCTAATCCAAGATGGTGAAATGGATTCTCTTCTCTCTACAGCTTCGAATTATGTTCAGTGTAAGCAGGTACACACAGCAAGGTCCTAAACACAATCTGTTCAGATGCTTAATACATTACAGTTACAGTTAAATAAAACAGATTTATCTGTTAATTAAATATACTAACAACGCCGCATGATATTCCAGAGACATTTTGCTTTTTAGCAACTTTTACATTCAACAAGAATGTCTTCAGCCACAACTCACTTTTAGGTCAGCAGCATTTTTGCACAGCATCTGAAATGTCTTTTTCCCCCCCTCAGTCTAGCAGGAATATTTATCTGCTTATGATTTCTGCACAAATAAGCAGCTGTCAGTTCCAAATTCCAGGCTTCAATGTAATTAAAATGCAGAGATGTTTCTTCAGATTCTTGTACAAAGTAAGTCTATTGTCACTCACATCCTTTCATCAGAAATAATAAAAGTTCACTTTTCTAAGATAAAACTCAGTAGGTTGACTTGGTCCTACTTGAGTTTGAAGAATAAGAATTTGATTTCTTGGGGTACCTGCTTGATGAGAGAGACACTTGCATCCTCCGTGTAGTTCGCACACTTCGGCAAAGAAGAGCATATTTAAGGTTGTCTCTGAAGTCTTTTGAAATATAATAATAGATGAATGGATCAATACAACTATTCAAAGTGGAAAGACACAGCGCTGTTATGTACCACACATACAGATGACTCTGGTTGTAGGCTTTGAGGAGTGAATAGTGCACAATAATCAGCACATTGCTAGGTGTAAAACAGATGAGATACATGGACAGGACAACAACAATGAGTTTGATTGCTCTTTTTCGTTTCTTCCCAGTGCTTACATCTACGATGGAAGCACTCAGGGTTTTAATCATTAGTATGTATGCGACAGCAGTGATGATAGCTGGGATTAAGAAGAGTCCAATTGCAAGTGAGAGGAAATAATTAAACATATCATGAGCCAAAACATTTTCAGGCAACACATCATGGCAGGTTGTGATGTTAAGATTTGAAATATATGCCGTCTGATTAACAAGATACAATGGAATAGTGCCCAACAAAATCAGTATCCAGATAGCAATGGAGATGCCCAAAGCAATTTCTGATTTCTTTTTTGAATGCACTATGGGGTTCACTACAACCCAATACCGTTGTACACTAAGACATGTCATAAAGAGAATGGAACAGTACATATTTCCATAGAAAAATCCAACAAATACTTTGCAGAGACCTTCACCAAATAACCAGTTATTACCATTTAGATGGTATGAAATCTTCAGTGGGAACCAGACAACAAAAAGAAGGTCTGCCAATGCCAAGTTAACCATATAAATCACAGCTGGATGTTTCTTCTTTGTTCGGAAAAAAAAGACCCAGAGGGCCATGGCATTACTCGGCAAACCAATTATAAAGACAAAGATATAAACAATGGGAAGGAAAACTGTAGTCAGCTTTCCTGTGAGGACTTCTGCTGCAAATTCATCCACCTTGTATAACTCTTCAGAATTATTTGTATTTGAAACTTTCTGGCCAAGGAAACTTCTTCCTCCTTGTTTGCGGGATCCATTGTTCCCTAAAATAAAAAAAAAAAAAAAGAAAAAAGAAAAAGTTGTTGTTGTTGAAGTAAAGATTTTTTGCCCTTTTAAAAAATAAACTAGATACAGCAGTTTACTCTGAACATTTGTGAACAGCCTTATCAACAAAAAAATTAAGACTGATGGTCAAATACTTGACAATTTAATTTGTTTTAAATCTATTATCCAAAAGACGACCTTTACCCCTATTCAAGGATTCTACCAGCAACAAAAACACTTTTCCATGCCATCAGTGATATTAAAAATGCTCTGTTAAAAGTGCATTGCTAAAATGGGCTGTTAGGCTCTCGTACAACCTGAACAGTTACAGTAGCAACTGCTTCAAGTACCCCAGGGCACCATTAGCTTTTCACACAGCACAGCCAGATTAGCTGAGTGCTGGGATTTACAGAACTTCACAGCAGGTTAACATAACTGCAGTAGAAGCTCTGCCAGTTTAGATAGCCCAAAATCAGGTATGCAGTAAAAAGAGAACATATTACCTTCAGACGAGCTAAAACTGAAAGTCAGAATGCCATGTCCAAAGCCATGCAGGAGTGATCCCTGGCACACGTTACAGTGTATCTGAGCGGAAACTTGAACATACTAACTCTGTGCACGAAGATGCAATACCGTCCATTGTCTGGGATTTCCTCCAGGAGAGAAGCTCTCTGTGGTTTCTATGCGAAGTGGCAGGTGGTAGAGCTGACAGGTAAGGCTGCTTCCTACACAATCGGCTGTCACTACAAGCTTTGCTCTGCCTCTTCAAATGTTATGGGAGCTTACAAACCAAATGGGAGAGCCAGGTGCTCCTGGCTGCTGAGTCCTGTAGGACAGACTTCAGACAGCCCAGTTTGGAACCCCTGCACGCACAACACAGTCCTCCCCTCCTGACAGGCTAAACTGCACAAGCAGACAATTTGAATGGACACCATTCCAAAAAGTCAGACAGTCACCTACAGACATCCATGTACATACAGCTAAACTGTACAGACATGTAAGTTGACTGGTCTTGGGAGAATTATTTCTAAACTCAGTTTCTATCAATATTTGTGCATTTGTTTGGCCAAACCCTCCCCAACTAGAATATGAAAAAGAGTATTTTTGAGTACCTGAACAGTGAACAGCCATGAATGGTGTTGAAGCATGACCCCTTTGTTAATAAATAATTGATACAATTCCAGAATTAAAAAAGGCTTATGCCTTTCATTTTAAAGAATTCTTACACAAGAAATATGTAGATACACAAGTATGAGTGCTTCCTGGTATAGATTCCTCCAAGTAGCCCACTTCAGATAGCTGTTTCTTTCAAACTATAACTGCAAAAGTCTGATGTACAATATTAGACTCCTGTCTAGACTCTGCAACCTTCTGATGATGTAAACAGAAATACACATATATTGTTACCCTTTAGAGTTTTGAATTAAGCTAGGCTAGATCCACTTTAGCACTTAAAAATCTCCAGGCCCAGGCCACCTTCACTGGAAAACTGAGGTGTAAGAAAACTTTTTGCCAGAGCAATGACATGGACAAATCTTTGGAGTAGACTGCATGAAGACAGAAGCTTAAATTATACCAACAAAACAACCATCCTAAAGACAATTAATTTAAATGCTAAATAGTAATTTTGGTCTATATGTAGTGTAATTACAACAAGGCAGAATTATACAAATTCTCCTTTCAGATATTCAAGCCCCATGATTACATCAGCAATACTGTTAAGGACTGCAAAGTTTAATTATAATGCAGCAATCCTAGTTCCCTAACCTGAGCTGTGAAAAGGAGAAGCCATAAAACCAGCCTGAAGGACATAGCTTATAGTTACCAGATACTGAAGTGATAATTAGGTTAGCAATGCTGATTTTCTCAGGCTTACAGCTTAGCTGAGAAAGATCCTGGAGATGCTTGGAAGCAGACCCCATATTCTCAGTTGATAGGAGTCTTAAGGATACAGTAATAAAATGGACCATACAGTGCTATGTTAAGCACCTGTCCATCAAAAAGTGGTCGATATTATCAAATTGCAGTCATACTATTTTTATTCTATTCCAAAGATTTAAATTATTATAGAGAACTGGAAGAACAAATACTACCAGTTTGTTCTTACTAATGTTTTGTGATGAGATATAAAACAATGCTTTGCAATTGAAGTTCAGAGGGTAGGTAGAAAAAACAAAAACCTCACCAAAAAGTCCCAAATTGTTAGTGTGAGACATTACAGTAAGAGTTACACTAAAGTGAATGGACAGATACCTGAACCACAGACAGGACTTCGTATTGCAAGAGTGGCAGAACAGAGACAAAGGTTTGTTTTATTCTACTTTGTAACACAGAGTGATGGCAGAGACCAAGTCTTGTTTTTATGCTGACTTTAATTCGAGCCTCAAAAGTTCTGACTACAGATACTGGGCAGTTTTTTTCAGTCCAACCAGCACCCTATACATATATGGAGACAGTGTCCTGTTTCCCTGCAGTTAACACTCCCTCACCGAGCAACCAATCCTTTGTTAGGTATGTGCATTTTCTACATCCTTTTCTTACTCTTTCACCACTTCCCGTTTTCCATAACAATCGAGCTCTTTTCCAAGACGAGTTTCACCCTGCTTGACTCACATACAGAGAATGCAGTTGACTTGCTAATCTGCCCACGGGAAAAGCGTACTCTCCTCCCACAAAAGACTGTTTCAATACCTTTGCCATTTGTCCAGAAGACATAACCCACTGCATACCAAACACAGGATATGCCTACCCTGCAGACACAAAAGCGACAGCACCAGGGAGTATCCAAAAACTAACTAGTTTACTCATGGTAGTAATACCCCCACAGGGCTAAATTTAAGATTACCCTGGGTTTTGGATCTGCAACACAAATTCGCCAGAACACCGTAATGGTATCAGCCTGTTTGAAATCAGTCACAACAAGTCTCTGGCTTGGTGCATCTCTTTTGGTTGGGATGGGATCACATTTCAGCTCATTTCACCTCCCTACTCCAGGATATCAAGCACTCAGGTAAAACTTTTGCGCACACTACTTTTCCCTCTCTCCCTCTTCCCCGAGAATTTCAAGTTCCTCACTTCGTCCAGGCTATTAAGTGACAGTTCAATTTCAGGAACTCTGCTCTGAACAACACCATTTGCCGCTACCTTTATCTACCTTGAGAAAATATGACGTATACTTGGTTTCGATATGTTTGCAACGTATATCCTATGCTTGGCTTCAATATTTACACAATCTTTACGCATATGATTTTATTAGGTAAATAAGCCCGGGATGAAATATAGTGCAAAGGCACGCAGATATGGCAATGGGGTTTATTATAACAGGTGGCGAAAAATTAACTTCATGCAGTGAAATATTAATATGAATGACCACTTAGGTTCTTTTCCCCGAAACAGCACTTACGTTCAACAAACAATAATACAGACTAACAATTGAAAAATAATCTCAGCTTTTTAGAGCAGGGGAAAAAAACCAAGAACACGGTCTTTAAACTTTTTTCATGTTTATCGTAAGGGAGAGGGGACTACAAGAAGGTTGGAGAAGTGCTTTTTACAAGGCCACTAAGTGACAGGACTAGAGACTGGTTTTAAATGGAAAGAGAGCAGATTTAGATTAGAGAGTAGGAAGAAACCCTTCATGTGAGAGTGGCGAGGCACTGGAACAGGTTGCCCAGAGAAGTTTGGATGCCCCATCCTTGGCAGTGTTCAAGGCCAGGCTGGACGAGTCCCTGAGCAACCTGGTCTAGTGGAAGGTGTCCCTGCCCATGGCGGGGGGTGTTGGAACTAGATGGGCTTTACGGTCCCTTCCAAGCCAGACCATTCCACGGTTCTCCACAAGGCGGGTGAAGCCAAGCCCCGCGCGCCTCACAAGCCCTGAGGGGGCTGCTCGCCGCGCCCGGCTGCTCGCCCGTGGAGCGCTTTCCCTCCCCGCCGGGGAGCCCTTCCAGCGGGTCCCGGCAGCCACCCGCACGAGTTTTCCCACCCGCTAGACT
>VWZQ01005444.1:325663-340568 GCA_013397015.1 Myiagra hebetior | reverse complement strand
TGCCCGCGGCTGCTGCGCGGTTAACGGCCCTGGCTGCCCGGTACAGCTGAACGGCCCGTGCCAAGCTGCTGCTGGAGCGGAGCAGGATTGTTCTGGGTCACACCGGCAGGGCCCAGGAGCGTTTAGTGGGAGTGCGTTACTTCAGCTGCCTTGTAACATAACTGCGTTGTACGTTCCAGATCTCTTATTCTTCTGTGTTATAACATCACAGAATCGTGGAATCTTAGAACAGGTCAGGTGGGAGGAGGCCACAGAAAGTCATCTGGTCCAATCTGCCTGCCCAAGCAGTCCCTTCTCTCATCCCAAGGGTCCTCTGGAGTGCATTAGTCAGGATTTTGTGCCGTCCTGTGCTTTCGAATACCTTTGGAGAAGGACTCCACACCTTTTCTGGTCAATCTGTTCAGTACTCTGTCACCCTCACAGCAGAGAAGTTCTTGCTCATGTTCGGGTGGAACTTCCTGTGCATCCGTTTCTGCCTGTTATCCTACTGCTTGGTGAGACTGAGAGGAGCCTGGTCCCTGTTCTGGACACCCTCCCTTCAGATGCTTAAAGACATTGATGAGGTCCAGTCTATCAAGGTCCTGAAGGGCTCCACAGCACTCCAGGTATCGGCCACTCTTCCCAGCTTTATATTGTCAGCAAACTCTCCGAGGAGGCATCTGGCCGTTCATTCAAGTCATGGATAAACAAGTCAAACAGCACTGGGCCCAGACAGGTCATAGATGAGCAGGAACATGTGTAAATGCTGCTTAACCCAGACGCATTTATGGTACTGTGCTGGCATGACCCAGTAAGAAAGGGTCAGTAAGGGATGTTTTCACTTGGCAGCCTCACTTATCTTAGAATACACCAACTTCCCTTTGGTTTTGCAAATAGGGATGTAAGAAAAAAATTAAGCAGAATACAATGTCATCAGTGTTTTCTATTTATGCACACAAATACAAATTTAGAAGGATATCAGTATCATCAAACCAAGCACACTGCTTACCAGATTCCAAAATGAAAACCATGTTTTTAACCCTGGTTCACACCTCCAAACAGTAATACTCTCTCTGCCTTAGTCTGCAAAAAGCTCAGTGTTCAAATAGTGATTTTTTCTTTTCCTTTTTTCTTTTCCTTTTTTGAGTGAGCATGATATGAATATACTGTTTTACATTGTTCTGAAAGAGAATTTTTTTTTTTTTTGAGGGCTTTCTGTGATGATCATGAAATACAGGTGGGAATAGATGCCTGGGAGTACAGAGAGACAGTAAATGCACTGGGAAGTTTTGGGCATCTGAGCTGACATCAAGGGCCTCATGTTTTTGAGTCTTTTTAATAAGTTACTGCATACTTAAAGTACAGTTCCTGTTTGTCATTCAAACAATTCAGTTTACAGATTTCTCATCAAAGTCCCAGCCTTCTTGCTAAACACTAGGAAAGTCATTGCCCATCTCTCCAGACTCCCTCCCGGTCTCTCGGTCTCACTTTCAGTGCTGTTTTATTTCTTTACCATTATAAACTGCTTCATAGGTATTTAATATACTGTTTTTAATCACTTTGTCCAGTGAGCTGTAGTCTTCTCATTTGGCTTTTTATTTAACCTCCCTTTGCTAGTCTCCAGAGTTTTTCCTCTCAGATCTCTGTTACTAAGGAGTGGTCAGTCTTTCTCTCATCCAATTTTGCTGTAGTCAGTGCTCTCCTGCCAGTGCCCAGTCACAGTTTTCCTTCTTAGTTCTCTCTTGATTTATTCCATCCAGTCCATCTTTTTGTCCCCTTTACATTCAAAGCAGACAGCACCTTCTCTCTTTTGCTTGGACCCAGCAACAGTGGAAGGGACTGAGAACACACAGGAGAAGTATTCATTTCTGTTGCTATGCGAAATTGGCTCCAGGCTGTCCCATGACAGACCCAAGCTGCAATTGGAGAAGCCCTGCAGCTGTGTGTAGAAGCACGTGTCACTGCAATTGCCTCTTCTGGAAATGCAGCTCTGGACTTTGCTCCAGGTGAGTGTAAGGAAATGATGCCACCATAGGTTTGTAATTTGTCTAGTTTCTCATTGAGGTCTCAGAAACATGTAGGTGATGTGAAGATAGTATCCCTGCAAAATCTTATATTAATATAAAATCATTAGATTCCCAAACAATTAAAAGTGGAGCTTGTAAGAGGGAATGTCAGGTGACTTTAACATCAGAGAACTCTATCAACCTGTCTTATAAGAGAGACCTTATTGCTGCCTTGTGTAGAGGGGGCTTTTGAGAAAGGTGAGGAGAAACATTTTACCTGTAGTGATAGGACAAGGGCTAATGTTTTTAGATAAAAAGAAAGTAGATTTAGATAAGAGATAAGGAAAGATTCTTTACTGTGAGAGTGGTGGGACAGAAGAACAGATTGCCAAGAGACGTTGCGGATGGGGCATTTCTGGAAGAGTTCAAGGCCGGGTTGAGTGGGACTTCGAGCAACCTGGTCTTATAAAAGGTGTCCCTGCCCATGGAATGGGATTGTACTAGATGATCATTAAAGGTCTCTTCCAACACAAATTACTCTGTGATTGTATAGCAAACCAGTAGTCTTTGGCACTTGTAAGCAGTTCCTGGTGCTTCATCTATGCAGTGCCAGACAGGCTTTTGTTCTGATTTTATTCTATTTAATTTATTGAGAAGTTAGAGTTCCTAGTTTACCCTTTCAGAAGGGATAGTATTTGTTAGGAAGATTCCCCACTTACAGTCTATAAATTAGTTCTTCTTTATGACTTAAAATATGTTTAATAGAAGCTAGAAATGGCGTTACCCCTGTTCAAATCACTAGGACTTCTTAACAGTGCAGCATCAAAACTTGCTGATTTTAGATGCCTTTACTGAAGACATCTGTTTTGTCAAACCTATTTGCAGTTCTAGCTTGCCATTTATCAAACAGTTTGGAAAGAAAATTAGCAATTTGTAAATAAACACAAAGCAACTGTGTTCTTGTTCACACTTGTATTTCATTGGATAATAATTGAGATAAATAGAACTGCCACAGGAAGAGTAAGTACATGACTGTAGAGGTTTATGAAACCTTAATTCTCCATTACAAATTGGTAGTTTCTTGGGTTTTCTGCTATGTATTTCTTTTTCTATTACAAATATGTATATGTCTGTGTACATATATATAATACATAGATATGCATATATATATATATAAAAATACTCCTACGTTATATTATAATGAGTTGGGAAGAATTGTCTTTAATACGTGGCTTGAAGGGAGCTTTGACCTTGCACATCATGGCTTATCAAAGCATACTCAAAACGGCTGACAGGTAAGTGAACAACAGCTCATAATTCCCTGCTTTATCACTGTTTGTTTGGAGCATGCTGTCATGAGAGTCTCGTGCACCTTGGGACAAAGGCCATCACTGGAAATGTACCCTCCCTTGTACTTTGAGTAGCTGGTGAGTGTGGTTTTAACACAGTTTAGCACAGAGGCTCTGAAGGGGACCTTCTACCATATACTCCTTGGGTCATTATAACAGCATGGTGTTGTCATGTAATCATGAAGATGTGTGACTGTCAAAGACACTTGTTACCTCTTTATTAATTGAGAAATTAATGTGGTTTCATTGCAAGGCACTTGTCAGTACTTGTGAAGTTTGTGCTAGAATAAATGGGTGGGAACATTTTTATTATGTAGACTTGGTTTTGTGTAGTTTTTTCTCCATGGGAGTTTCTGAATTCAGATGGCAAATATGTTTTTAGTGTGCAGCTTGTTTTAATTATACTGCATGTCTGTTGGGAGAGAAGGCAAGGGATGGTTGTTTGTGCCATGTCTGACACAAATATATGGATTTTTTTTAAGGCGCAAGAAGAACTTGGTTTTGGAAGGGAGAAGAAATAAAAATACCCTAACTTTAAAAATCAGTATGTCTTGTAGGGCTGGCACAATGCTTAATATATGCTTCAAAGAATGCAGCCAGTGCAAGTATTCTGGGAGGGAAGGTGAAGTTTGGGTCAAATGACACAATGTGAAGAATTTAATTTTAAAACTAATTAAATTTTTGATTCAGAAGAGCTGATGCATTATCTCTCAGTGCTTTAGCCTGCCCTCAGGCTAGCCACCTGTCTTTTTGGAAACCAGCGGAGTACCTGGGTACTCAGTTACAGCAAGGCTTTAGCAGTGCAAGACCAGGACTGTGGGTATAACAAGCATTTTCAATGACTCATTTCAACATGATGAAGCCCTTTATAGTTCCTCCTTCTGTATCTTGTTCATAAAATCCTCTGTGCCATCTTAACTGGTCTCCCTTGCTTATTTTCCTGAGCCTTCGAACGGGTCTCTATTCCCAGCTCAGTTGGTTGGCCTTGCTGGCAGACTTATTAGGTACTACATAAGGGCTGTCACTAATGTGTGCTTGCTCTATGTGTGTCCAACAAGGAGCCTAGGAAACAAGAGAGACTATGGACAGCAGTTGTGGTTTTTTTCTGTTTCTCTGTGGGCAAAGATCCATTTTATTTCACTCTGTATTTAGAAAGTCTGTTCCATTCCCTCCCTTACCCATCTATCCCAAGATTCTTGCAGATTTTTTAAATTCTGGCCATGGAAAATATGTTCTTTATAAGCCTGTTGTGCTGATGTGTTATTATGTTGTTACTACTTGAGGTGCCAGTGTGAGTGGCACAGGAATTTATGGCATTTTGAGGACACAGTGCTGGCAGAACATATAGGTAGTATTGGTTGTTTTAGGTGGTCTCTTAATGGTTATTGGGTACCATCCTAATTTTCCTGACCTTCTGCCAACAGTGTTCTGTGTTTGGCTTTTAACTCTTTGTGTATTTTCACTTTTCTGAAAAGCAAGATCCAGGGGTGGGGCTGGAGACATGACTAAGAAATGTGGTTAAAGGTCTAGGTTAAAATGTTAGGTATTCCCAATGCCTGAGGGGTAGAAACATAGATCGCCCAAATCAGGCTTCATGCTGGCATAGAAGTACAGCGGTGACTCCTGTTCACCATGACCTTGCAGTGATAGAGGACTCATGAATTTAACAAAACAGTTTGGTCTAAGCAGATTGTAAAGCAGTGCTTCTGTACTTGAGTTGACTGTTGTTTAACCTGTGGTATACCTGTCTTCAAGTGTGCCTGCAGCTACATGAAAAAAACATGTTAATGTATTAAAATCAAGCAATTTAAAGGTAGGAGATGCTCCAGTTTGGGCTTTTGTTCAGTCTTAATTCAGCATTCTTGTGCATAGGCTTTTTGAAAGGGATTTAGTTATGACATTGTATTCTGTCTTTCTATGGTGCTCTCCATGGAGTGTGCTCGTTAAAACACAGGTGATCTTGTACTTGCACCTCTACTTACATGTATAGATATACTTAAAATGCCACTGTTTAGGTAGTACTGACTTCTTATTCTGCTGCTGTTGAAGACTGGGGAAGAGCTCTCTCTGCATGGATAGAATGCAGGGGAAGGGATGTGCAGATTGCTCACAACTCATGAGCACAGCCACTAGTTTAGACAGAGTTTGTACAATTTTCTTGAAGGAAGTTGAAATTTATTTTCAGTATGGGTTTATTGCAATTCTTGTCTAGTTTGTACCTCTACAGTAGAAGGAATATAGGGTGGAGTGTATAAAATAACAATTGCTCTTCAGGTAATCTGAATCATTACATAGTGACTCACAAGCATACTGTGTGCCCACAGTGTTGTCTTGCATCAAAGAAGGTTATTGTCTGTAACGTACTTCTATGTAATTTGTTTACTGCTCCGCTGAGCACCAATATATTATTTGTTGGATATTGTTTACTCCATCCAAATCTTCCCTATAGAAAACCAGACCAAGTCCAGAGATGACATAAACAAGTGGAACAACCTGAAGAATGTTTGTATTCTAACAACTTTTTTTAGTTTAAAGAAGATTGTGGAGAGGCCTGATGACATACTTACAGTATGTCCAAGGCTGTGGCATGTTTTCCATGTTCACTCTGTAGGTTGAAGTGTTGGCAAAGCTAGATATTGGGAAAAATGTTTTAACAATCAGCACCAGTTTCATGAAACTTATTTTCTAGAGAGCCTATAGCACCTCCATCACTAGCACTTTTAGAGTTTAGACAAACAGGAATTATGTAGGTATGTCTAGTTCATCCTGGCAGGGGAATCAGGTGATACCTTGAGCACAGAAGTAGTGCCTTCAGTGCAACTGTTAGTGACTCTACAACATTTCTAGCAGAATAAAATTCCAGTCCTTTTTTGCACTGACCTCAGTGGTCTTATTTTTGTTTGGAATCTGAATACAGTAAAATTTGATATAGTGCTCTACTTTGTGAGTCACCTTCAGTGGTTTCACAGCGGTGTACTTCTGTTCAGTAAAAAAAAAAAAAAGCTACTAAAATGCTATCTAGACCTGTCTAATCTGATTCTGGCTAGGAAGACTTCAGATCCTTAGGTCATGCTCAACATTACTGAGCAATCATGAGTCAGGCAACAAGAAGGAAACTTTCTGAGATCATCATGTTTTTACCTTTTGGGAGAGAAGCTTGTTCAAGCCCCCCCCACATTCTTGCTTCCCCACCACACAGATGACAGTTTTCCAAATCAAATGAAAGTCCAGGAGCCCAGCAGTTGAAGCATGAAGTGGTGCACCAAGGAAGACCACTACCAGGTATATTTCAGAGTCTCAGTAGACCTCTGAGAAACCCCATGGGATTTGTACCCATTTTGAAGAGCTAGACCACTGTCGGCAATTGAATCTCAGACCCAGACCGGCAGGGAATCTGAATTGTTTATTCAAAGGAATGAGCTGGTTTTATACACTTTTCCAAGGCACAGTATTTCCTTATATGGAGTGACCTATCTCGTGTTGCCATGTCATCAACACACTTTCTAAATGTCCTTCTATGAGATGGTCACTCGCTGTTCACTCATCTGTCAGCTCCTGGCAGGCTCCTCTCTGTAGGGGTCTGCTGTGTGACACCTCCTCCCCTCAGGGTCCGGTGGAGACAAACCTCTGTGTGCCGCCATGTGCTCCTTTATGCCACCATGTGCCTCTGCAGGCAGGTTTTACAGCTCACAACCCAATTCTCTCTTATAATTCCCCATAGACCACAGGTGTGGAAAAATGCCAATCACAAACCACAAAGTTTGGTGAACTCTGGGAATAATTGCTTTTTGTGTCTGAGATAAAGAGCACAAAGAGAGTGACATTGAACCACATACTTGGCCCCCTTCAAAGAGCAGTTCCTCACGCATTTACTTCCACCAGCCCTTTCATGTTTCTCAGTTTACTAGAAGTGTACATCCTTTTGAGTGTAGTTCGGCTACCCCACTTACTACTCCTCACATCACAGTTCTCAGAACTCAGGATTTTTTACTCCTTCTATCTCCTCTGTCGGGGATGCCTATGGAAAAGGAATTCAAAAATCAAGGGGAAAACCAGTGATTTATGACTGATGACTCTGTGGTATGTTTTTTTCTTTCCTTCTTAAGATCCCTTTATCTTCTTGCCAGAACAAGCAAGATCTGTGCAACATTTAAGTAAATTCACAGCAAATGCACACAGGAAAAAGTGTGAAGGAAAGAAATCCACAGTGTATGTGGAGTAGGGATGGGCTGAGGAGGAGTTGTGTGAAAGGAAGAACAGTCTTCCTCAGAAGAGTCTCATGAAACCTACACCAAGTTAAAGCTGTAAACTTGCTTTAACCTAAGCCATAGTCAATGAAAGGCAGGTCGTGCTTTACTACCAAAGTGAACAGCCGGTAAAACGTGAACTGTGATTTCACCAGAGCATTCTGCACGTGTTGGTTTTGATTAACTCAGTTTTGTTGATGTTATGTAATTATCACAGTGTAGATAAGTTCTGGGACAGCTGCAAGGATTTATGAACTCTGAGAATTGTTGATGGTTCAACTCAGAGTATGCCCAAGCAGTAATGCCATTCCCAGTCGTGAATGAATGCCTAGAGTCAGCATCCATTTAATGGCAACAATGCAATCCTTTGCACACCAATTAAGCACTTGCTAATGCTGGGATCTGTCTAATCAGAGAATCTTTTTAGATTCCAAATGATATTTGCAAAGAAGAAAATAGAAATTAATCCTGAGAGCTTCACAGAAGGTCTCTGTGCTAAGATTTTAGTTCAGTTGAACAGATAAACGTGGGACGTTCATTCATGACAGGGCTGACTGATGTAAAAATTATATGAACAATATGAACATTGTAAAGTAAAGGAGGGCTTAAGGACAAAATTCCTAAATCTGAAAACTCTTCTACTCTAAATAGTTTTTCTCTCTGTAGTTGCTTCATCAACTTTCTGTTTTTAGGACTTATCTCTTACTCATCCTTGAAAATTGATACTTGTAATAAATAGTTGAAAGTCATAACTTTTAGGAAAATATGATTTTTTGAATCACAGCATCATGTTCTAAAATGGAATGAGTCTAAGGTTTGTACTGTATCTGTTTATCTCCCCACTTTTATTCTGCAGCCTTTGGAAGTTTATGATAGCAGCTAGTCTGAATTGCTCTGTAAGCTGCAGGTATGAAATACAGAATTTTGGTCACATTTCTAACTAATTGTGAAAATTTTAACAAAATCATGCATTTGATAACTTCTGACCACTAATTCCATTTTGAGCATTTGCCCTGACTATTTAGTTAGTATGTCAGCATATCCATGTTATGTACATATATTCTTAATTTATCAATGATCTGAATAAGATATGAACAATTGTGATTTTTCGAGTCATCATGATAGTGAAATATTGCAACTACCATCTGGGGAAAGAAAAATACTTGAAAGGGCATAGTTTTTTTCTTCACAATATGCATTGACTTGCAGTATCCCATACAACCCCTGTGGGCTGGCCATAGGCTGGGACTTATGGAATGAATCATGGCATACTTATCCAAAAAGAGGCAGAATTTTAACAGCATCAGCTCTCCAGTCCAGTTGATGTCATGCCTGTGTTGATGTGAAAGACGGAGTGTTTCAGATATGTGCTTAAAAAGTCCAAGGGCACTGCATGGGTCAGGCAGTTCACGTGGCAACAGTCCTGGTTTATGACATTTAAAGGATGCATGACATTAGAGTTCAAAAGGCAAGAAGAAGAAATTATTGTTTTGGCATTGTCTGGTTTGGCAGGGACTAATAATATCTTGACTATTGTAGTTTTATGCCAATAGATTAACATCAAGGAAGTTAAGCAATAGACATACCAATGGCTCTTGCAAGCTGTGTTGAACTGGATTAAAGTTAACTTCTGCAAGTGGGCATAACATACAAAATAGTCACATTGACAGTTTAGGCTTTGGTAAGAGTCCAACAGTATTTATGGCACATGATAGAAAGTATGGAATAACATTTATTTAAGACCTGAGTCTTAAGACACTTCAGTCTATTCACAACCTGTTCTACACAACTAGGGCCTGGGGTCAACCACTCAAACACTCTGAACCAGGTTCAGGTATAAAAACCGTGGCACAAAGGACATCCAGCAGGTAGGAGACTTGTGAAGTTTCTTGACAAAGGATGCTGGGCATATAAGAGTTTTCTATAAATTCCCAGGAAGATAGTGCAACTCTTGAAAGAGAGATCCACTGTGGATTACTAAAGAGACAAACCATAACTAACTTGTGAATTTCCCTGAGCAGAATGTAGTATTTGAGTGAGGGAGTAATTGGGGAAATACTGTTTATATTTGTCTTCTTCTTTTTCTTTTCTGTGCATCTGCTTATGGTGGCTGTTGTGGCTAGTATCCAGGCCAGTGGGTCTTCCTTTGAATAGTGTGGTCATTTGCTATAGTTCTCAGGCTCTTCTGACGTATAGGTTGAACTTTAATATGGCCTTGTATCATTATGGATGTCATTTAGGTTCCACTCTGATGTCCTTCATTGCTTCTCTGTGTTTCCTTCTGCATGTCCCAAAAACCACAATTTGTTGATGGAAAGAACTCCTGGAGCCACTCTGCTCTCCAGGGAGAGCAACTGTGTCATGCATTGGCAGGACCTGCAGGTTTGGCTGGGCAAGCACCCACAACAGTGGACTGCAGTAAAGCTCTCCATTTGAGAGAGATGCTGGCACTTCATAACTTTGCAGAGTTCCCTGCATCAAAAGTTATATGTGGAAGGATAGGGCAGGTCTGTGTGCATGCTGCCTTGTGATATACCTTTTTTGCAGACAGATACTCTTAGTTGTGGCTTCGGTACAGGAAAATTAGAAAGGCTGAAGGAGCAAAGAAATCTCTGTTTGAATCCGTGTACCTCCCAGTTCTCTAACGTGGAAGAGATGTGTCTGTTTGGTTCGAGCATATACAGTCTTTTCACAGTTTTGGTGTCATCCCTCTAACTCCAGTAAATGCTGTTTCACAATAATTCAAGTGGTTTGCAGATTACTTGTTTTTTTAATTCTTGCCATCATTGCCATTAAGGGGAAAGGGGGCTGCTTTTGTCCTACTTAGGGATTGTTTATTAAAAAATGCAGAGATTGGAACTATTTCTGTAATTATTTTATCAGTGGGATTGTGTTCTGCCTAGAAGCAGAGCCCAATGTCCACAAAGAAATTAGTGTAATGGAAAAAGTGTGTCAGTTGACCAGGACACCTGAAAATTATTTGGAAACTCCCAGTACTAAGAAGGATGTGAGGAGGAGATCCATGCAGCTGTGCTGAGTCACCGGCTTTCCACACAGGCATCCTGTCTGTTCTCACAGTGTTTATTCAGTGTGGCAGGATACACCCTTGTTCCCTCCCGGTGTCTCAACCCACCTCCCACTGTCTGTACAATCAGGGGAAAACCACAAACACTTTATCANTATATTTAGAAAAATATTTTTTCTTCTACTCAGATGAAGTTTTTCGAACTTTTAAACTCCAGATACATAACATGTGTATGTCCTAGATGTAATATGTTCTAGATGCTGATTATACAAATGCTTAGTCAATGCACATGTAGAAGCAAAGTGAATAGAGCTGTTAGGATTTGCAAGTTATTTGCTTCATATGCAGAGCAGCCACTTTCATCACTGAAGAGGTGAAAATGAAAGACTGTTAGAGGATGGGAAGGACAGAAGACTTCCATCTACCTTGCTGCAGGACCATGTAGGAATCTCAGTGCTACCTCTGGATGACACATTGTCCCTTGTTCTGCCCAGACTTCCTTTGGGGTGGCAGGGAGAAGTGAATCTACACAGTACTGTACACCAGCAACCCTACCCTGATCACCTGAGCACAGCACAGCAGTACTGGATCTCACTTGCAAGTGTGGGGCTATTGCTGCAAGGCACAGAATCAGGAAACCTTTTCCTTTTCCCCCTCTTTCTGCCTAAAACAGTTAAATGTCTTTGGGGGATGTGCAGGGATGAAGCAGGACTTGGATTGCTAAGGAGAAAGCAGTTAATTCCTTCAGGAGGGTTGAAATAGTTTCTTTGGACAGTTGTGTTTATTCCAGTTGCGCTGGATTGCACCAGTCCCAGGCAATTTTGGTTGCTATGTGACTATTTGAAATGAGATGCTTCAACCCAAGATGCAGGCATAAGGGCATTCATTGAGAGCCTGTCCTTCACCAGCTCCTTGTGAGGGATAATCTTGTTTTTTTGATGGCGTGTTGTTTCCAGTTCTCAGGTAGTGGTGTACTTGGCATAAGCCAGGGTCTGTTGTAGAGGCTTCACATCCCTGCTACTGCCAAGGTTCTGTTTCAGTATCCACTGCAAGCTGGGCTTGGCTTCTGCAGGCACAGTTCCTTCTGGGACCCTCTTTCTCACAGAATCACAGAACGGGTCAGGCTGGAAGGGACCCCAGTGGGTCATGTGGTCCAACCTCCTTGCTCCAGCAGGGTCATCCCATAGCACATGATTCAGGTTTGTGTCCAGATGGTTCTTGAATATCTCCAGTGAAATTCTCCACAACCTCTCTGGTCAATCTGTTCCAGTGACTGGTTACCTGCTGTGCTGGTTTGGACAACTTTGGAGGAAAATATTCTCTGATAGAAGGCAGGCTACAACCACCTGTCCCCCACCAGGTTCGGGGGAAAAAATTTTCCTCGGAGGAAAGTGAAAGAGATAAAAAACCCTGTTTATTTAACAAACACACAGGAAAATTATAATAATGCTAAATAATAACACCTCTCTCTGTGGAGAGAAACCTGGTAAGATTTCAGAGTCCTTCTGCAGGTTTGGTTTCTCCTCCTTCTCGCAGCTGGGTCAGTGTGGGCCTACCTCTGGGGCCTTGGTGGAAAATTCTCCCAGTGTGTCCTGATGTTGTTGGAACAGTCCAGAAGAGAAGACGGGGGAAAAAACCCCGAAGTCCCAGGAGAACAAAGTTCAACTCTCCGTCTCCCTCCAGAGAAAAGGGGGTGAAAGCTGGCTGAAAAGCAAGAAAGGTGCTTTGTCCGCACTTGCTACTGCAGCAGAAGAAGACAGAGGAGTTTGTATCTGTGTCCTTGAACAACTGTTTTGAAAAGTTTGCTCGGTTGTTTCTCTCTCCCCCCTCTCAGGCTCAGTTTAAAGGCACAGAAAGGCACAAAATTAATTTCTGGGCATAGAGCAGTGATAGGGGATACACATCATGAAGTCACCCCAAGACACCTGCACAGTAAAAAAATTCCTCATATTCAGGTGAACTTCCTCTGCATGCTTCTGCCCACTGCTTCTTGTCCTATTGCCTGGCACTATTTCTGCTGTGCTTAAGGCAACTAAGCTCGCATTTCTGGCTCTTGATGAGTGAGGAGCTGTTTTCCCCTTTTCTTCCTCTCTCCCAAGCAAGTACTGCAGCAGCAGGGTGAGGTCAGAGATCTCTTGCCAGTTTCCCCCACTGCTAGGGGAAGCTCCCTGATGAACTCACACCCACCAGCTTCCTTTGCTAAATCCAAGTAAACCTTTCTTACACTACATTCAATGATTTTACACTGAAACAATATGATCTTACCTTTGTATAGTCTTCTAACAGTCAAGAAATATCTTTTTGAAAAACAGTATAAAGGGCTAAAGTGCAGGAGCAGCAGTAGTTGAAGTTTAACTCCCTACAAATTCTGTGTGGTTGTTACAGCTACTCAGTATATTTGCTATCATCACTGGATTTGATGGCAAATTAACTAGGAGTATGGGTGTGGGAATTAAGGAAGTCTAAATGTTTCACAAATGTTTGCCCAGTGAAAGGTATATTCCTAGGGCTGCAAAGGTTAATTCTCAATATTTAATTCAGCGTATAATTGATGCTGCCAGCTTCAACACTAGCCTTATTGCCGTGCATTTTCTGCAAAATGAAGCACAATGCTTTTCTACCTACCTTCCTACCAATCTGTGGTTCCAGGGATTTGAAACAAAGAAAATGTTGGATTTTATTCTGCCCAGTGTGTTTAGGCTTGTTTCAGCTTTAGCAGAAAAGCTGGTTGATCTGGTTTTTCTAGGATGGAGTCATAACTGTATTACCTTTCCTGACCTGATGAATGGTAAGCTTTTTTTTATAACTTGCATATTGTGGTGTACACATGAAAATAATTGAAATATGATTGATTTACATCTACTTGAAGAGAAAAAATAAATATAAAATATGTAATTAATATGCAATTAAATATTCAGTACAGGTCATAGGAGAATACAATGAAGTATTGTATGAAGATCTGAAGGATTTATGAAAAGCAATTTGCTGGTTCAGGTAAAAACCTGTTCCAAAGAGATAAAACTCTTGGTATTTGGCTTCCAACTCCCTGCAAAGAAAGTAGCCTTGTTCCTCCCAGCCTCCCACGCTGGGCAGAGCAGCAGGAGGCTGTCCCAACAAGCTTGGACCTCTGGATGAACTGCAGGCAAGGCTGTCCCTGCTGGAACAAAGTAGTTTCCTTTGGCCTTAATGGGAGTTACAGATACCCTCTTGTGGGAGATTTGTATGAGTGGAGCTGCAGGAAAACATGTCTGGCTGTTTCTGCTCTGTAAAAGCCTGATACTAAAGTAAACAGCCCGACTGCAAAGACAAAAAAATGCCCAAAACAGCAGTGTGCTTTGAGCGTCCTTACTGCAGGCGCTGAGTGAGGGCCCTCCATGCCTAAGGGCTCAGGGGGAAGCTGCTGAAAGTAAAGGTGCAGCCTGCTCCATGCCTAAGAGACATCAGGTCTCTAATCCAGAAGATCCTGATTCTGCTTTACCATTGGATGTGGCAAAACAAAGTTCTTCCTTGCTCTCAACCTTCTTCTCCCCAAAAGAAAATCTACGAGAAGCTGAAGGAAGAGGAACACTGCCCTTTTTTACCCATTCCCTTGAGGACTGAGGTGTGTAAATGGGATTTCAGCTCAAGTATCTCTTCATCCTAAAACAGCGCTCTTCTCACCAAGTTAAAAAGTACTGTAATATTTGGGCATTTTGCATTCTATTTATTAAGAGTGATGTGGCAGGATGTGACCTAACACCACAACATTTTCAAAAATGTGAAATAAAAATATGAAGGGTCATTCCCTACATTGCTTTCCACATTCTCAATATCTACAGCAATGAAGCAAACAATTTAAACATGCAGCAGTACTTTACAAAATTATCAGGTCCATCTCCGACAGCAATGAATTCCTGACTTTATAACATAATGGCAAACATGACATCCCCAGACAGGACCAGTCTTTCTTAGAGTGCTTGTTCATGAAGCTGTAAAATAATGCTTGCCTAATATGTATTTTCCCCCTTTTTAGGCCCTTCTCTTTAGTTCCCAAAACACTACCGCTTACGAGGCAATTGGAAAAAAACACAGACCTGTTGAAAACTAGACAGTGGTTAACAGCATGTCTGTAGTTGAGTTAAAAAGAAGCTGTTGACAGTTGCCACCCATGTTGATACCATTTTGCAAATAATAAACATATTTTTTAATTTACTGTCTGTACCTTTAGCCATTAGAATATATGCAAGTTGCGTTTTTAAAGGATTTTTACTTTTGGGAAAGTCAGGACTTTTTTTTTTTTTTTTTAATTTTACACAAAAG
>VWZQ01005444.1:306220-319815 GCA_013397015.1 Myiagra hebetior | reverse complement strand
CAGTGTAAAAAATAGCCCTGAATGGAGAAGTGGCTTTTTCTTGAGTGGCTGTTCTTTGCTCAGTTTGGTTTTTATGTTTTGGTCTGGAAAGGGGGGTGAGGAAGTTAAAAACTAAAGCATCTTGTTTCATTAGAGTACGTACAGTAGATACTGTGATCAAGCAAAGATAAAATACTTTTCTCAAAATAGCAGTTGCTCTTAATGACTGATTTTCAAGTTAGAAAATACCTTCCCTGCTTTCACAGAACATGTCAGTGCACTACTAATACCAGCTCATAAAATAAGAAAATGCAGACCTGAAAGGTATCCAGAATGGTTTGAAGAACACAAAACAGTCTTTTTTTTTCCTACCACGATGTATAAGTTGGGTGAACAAAAGGTAACATACTTTTAGACAAGCCTGTCTCTTAAGTAGTTTAACACTTGAAATCTAATTTTGAAAGAATTGTCAGTAATAACATTCAATATCTCTGACGTAGATATAAAAGGGTTAGAAACCATTTAATGAAAAAAGTCCATATAGTTTAGCAAATTAAAATATATGTTTCATCTCTTAAGGGAAATGCAGTAAGTCCCTCCTTACAAAAAATTTGCTAAAGATAGCATGAAAATAAAAAAAAAATTAAAGCTAAGTAAGATATCTATGCTGTATTCCAGAGCTTCTATAAATATAATTTTCAGTGATAGGAGTATTATATTATATTCTTACACCTCCTAGCTTGTTTTTGAATGACAAAAGCAGAAATCTTCATCGTATTTTTCATTTCCTTGGTCATTAAAGCTGTGATAAGGAACTAGATGTATTATATTCTTTGCTGGGTAGGATTGCATATACTCCTTGGAGTCAGGAAAATGAGACCAAAAAATGTTTGAAAATCAACTGAAAGAAATCCTTAAAGCAGCACTAATATACAGGTTTCCCCCTTACGTTACCTATAGGAAAAGCATTCAAGAAAAATGTCCTTGGAATTATTCAGAAGGAGGGAGGTTTATTAATAATTGAATGGACAGATAAAACAATGTAGAAGTTTTGCTAGCAATGTTTTCTCACTCCTTCTCTCTGTTCTTCCCCATCTGGGACAGAGTTCTCAGTACACATGCTTTAGGCAAGCTGTAAAGGTTTATCCACATTCAGTTACGCAATTATTTCAGTTATGCTAGCTGACCCGATTTTGGAACTAAAATTTCGTTCACTGTATTGTTCCTACAAAATATGTCAGATGTGAATGGTATCAGTTTCCAAATCCACAAGTTTGCTGCAGGCAGGAAGAAATCTTCTTGGTTAGAGCATGATGTTAGTAACAAAAGGGTTGGATCCCTTTTATGACCACTTGCTTAAGAGTTGGATTCGATGATATTTGTGGATCCCTCCCAACTCAGAATATTCTGTGATTCTGTGATTCTACTTGCAACAATATTGATGAGCAATAGAAGACTGAATTGGCAGTAAAGGTTGTTTATTTTAAAAGAGAAAAGATGAGAGGAAAATCACAGGAGTGACCGTATCAGAAAAGAAATATTTGAATCTCTGAGTTAAGTTGTTGAGTAACAACTAACTAGGTGACAGTAAACCCTGTGTGATTTGAAAGTAGATCTCCAAGGCATCTTGCAGTATGAAAGATGATGGGAACTGTGTGGGATATTGCCTTGGACAAGAAACATTCACTGTGTAGGGAGGTTTTAGTAAACAGGACATAGTAGGAGGCGGCAGTGACAAAATGCACCCTTCCAGAGCTGGATGCCTGTTTTCAATTAAGCTCCATTCTGTGAGAAAGGAAGTGTTCAGCAGCATCATTTCCCATCAGTGTTACCACTGGCTTGTGTATCCCATATTGCCTTCTAGCAGGTACACAGGGTCTAAGGGCTCTCCACATTCTGGAGTATAAACTGAGTAGTTGGGCCTGACTGAGACAGAGTTTTGAAAGGTTTGGTCTTAGGAACCTAGCCTGCTTCCTGTACTGCTGATGGTGAGTGCTCTTTCCAGTTTGTAAGCAAAAAAATTGTATTATTGAAACACATATCTGAAGGGGGGGCGGGGGGGGGGGGGAGGCAGGGAATAGCATTATAAGGAGAAAATAGTGATAAAATTTTTAGAGATGAGCTGGCTCTGAAAGTCTATTCAGTTATTTTCAATAAAATTTTCCATTTCTATGTTCCCTTCCGAGGGAAGCATCTGTAAAAGAAGCCTGCCATCTCTACAGGAGTCAAAGGGAGAGACATGGCAAGTCAGCGTCAGCAGGCTGCGAGCCCCATGGGAGCCTGAACTGGGAGCCCTGTGCCCAGGCCCTGTGGCATCACCTTCACTGCTGCCCTGGGCACACGCTGCGCCATCCATGGGCATGAGAACTTCCCAAGAATCGCTGCCTCTAGTACATAATCTTGTGGCACAAAAAAATAGTGAAGACACCAAGTTCTTAGCACAAAACCAAAAGGATCAAAAGGCAAGGACAGTGACTTTCCCAGGTCTACTAAGGAATGAAGAAGAATCTGACTCAATGTCATTCATTTTTTATTTTAGTGAGGGAACAGCAAGACAGGTTTTTATTGTAGGTTGACATAACATGATGGAGTTATCTTGTGTGCAATGCATTTAGTGACATGTTTTAAATGTCAGACCCTGCTTTTGAGGAGAGAAGCTCGTTTGGAGGCTGTAGGCACCACTACTGTGAAGCTGGTATCACAAAGGTAAGAAAAATTATTTCCCAAAACTTTGCTGAACCTTTTTACAGGTTCTGTTTAAAATAAAGCCACTTACTTTTCCAACAAAATTCCAATACCTTTTCACCTTTCCAAGTACACATAGTGGTTTAGAGGGCTAATCAGAATTTTACAGTTCAGCATGATACTCAGATCTGGTTTCCAGTGGTCTCCTCCCCAGCAAGTCAAATTACAACAGTCATATCTAGTTATTTTAATGCTCTCTAGTGTTGACTTGGATTATAGCATGTTGTTTGTTCACCCTCTCCAGCTGTGTTAGCAATGACTAAACCATTTCTACAGCACTTGCAAAATATCATGAAAAAGCATTTATTTGGGTCATTAATTTTAAACATTAGAAGGTTACATTCTTCTTTTTTTTTTTTTGTTTCCTCAGCATCTTGCAAGATTAAACTGTGGTCAGATCAAAAATGATAAAAATGATTAAAAAAAAGGCCTTACCCAGGAATTTATTTAAATATTGCACCCAGCATGTCAGACCCTTCTCATTTGTACCCCAGCTCTTAGAGAGCTCCAGTGCAAAGCTGTAACTGGTGTTCTACTAGTTGGCTTGTACTTTCTTTCCATTTCTGGATCCTGTCTAAAGTGGGGAGAGATCCAATGACCTGATGCAGTTTGCCTGGTGCAAAACATTGTTAACAAACTTTGCAGCCATGCTTGCATTTCTGGCTAGGGTTCATCTAAATAGGGAAGTAGAGCTTACAGCCAGCAGACCGTATTTTGTCTGCAGTCAGGCTGCAGGAGGCAGGTTGTAAGGCAGATGTGTGCTTGGCATTACCTGACAAAATGCTTCTGGTGAGAATTTACCAATCCCTGAAAAATTCTTGCCATGCTAAATTAAGTAAATCTTCCCAACTGAAATTAGTTATACTAGCAACGGCTGGTATATGAGGTATTTTACCAACACAAACTATGCTGATTACAAATCTTGCCTCCACCAATATTGCCACAACATGCAGCTGGCATAATTGGAACATTTGCAAGCTTCCTTATGCGTGTTTAGTGCCTGACACATCCTTGTCTCCAAATGTCATATAGCACAAGCTTGTTAGCTTGCTTCATACACAAAATTATGCACCTTACCTCCAACATAATGAAAAAAAATGAGCAGAAGATGTGGCATACACATACACAGAAGAACAGCATATGCATCAGTGGTTTCACTTCTCTTGGTCAGATGTTCCCTCCTTCCCCTTTCCCCTGAAACAAGCTGTTAATTTTCTTTCCCAGCTAGCAGTGCAAGATGCAGTAAGCATGAAGGTATGGTTAGGTTTTGCTGTTAGTTTAAGCATGTCAGTCTAAATTGCAGTACTTTCCTGGTTTAGTTTCTTCAAAAAGCTACCACATTCTGCTTTGCTGCATGGCCGTGCTCAGCAGTTCATAGAATCATTAATTCACAGAATGGCTTGGATTGGAAGCAACCTTACAGGTCGTCCAATTCCAACCTCCTGCTGTGGGCAGATATTCCTTCCACGTTGCTCAGAGCCCCATCCAACCTTGGCTTGAACACTTCCAAGGATTGGGCATCCACAACTTCTCTGGGCAACTCATTTCAGTTCCTCACCAACCTCTCAGTAAATTTCTTTCTAAATCTAATTTAAATCTATCCTCCTTCAGTTTAAAGCTATTACCCCATATTCTATCCCTGAAGGTCCTGATAAAAGTCTCCCTGTCTTTCTTATCAACCTCCTTCAGGTACTGAAAGGCTCCAATAATGTCACCCTGGAGCCCTCTCCAGGCTGAAGAACCCCAGCTCTCTCATTCTGTCCTCACAGGAGAGGTGCTCCAGTCCTCTGATCATCTTCACAGCTTTCCTCTGAACCTGGGCTAAAAAGCAGTCCCCCAGTCTGTAACTATAAGAAGCACAGAGGTAATTCTTTTCAGCCAGCAACGAGCAGATGTCCATAGTTTCAAGATGGATCTGGATTTTGCTGAAAAACAAGACCATCCCTAATGTGATATTAAACAAAGTGTGACTGTAACTTGAGTATGTCCATTTGTGGTGTCTTAGGCTTGCCAACTACATATACATTTATTTTTATCATTCATGTATTTAAAAATGGCAAAACCTTGAGAACAAAAATCTAGAGAAACCCCTGATAATGCAATACTTTATCATGCTTAAATCCATTAAGGAACAGACACAAACCAACAACAGGTCATGGTTAGAAAGTCTCTCATTGTCACACTGTATGCAGAAAGATTAGGTCTTGTATCACTTAACGCTGGACTGAAGACAGCTTTTTTCCACTGCTGTATTTCTTGGCAGATTACTGTGGCAAATCCTATAAACAAATTCCTACTTCATTTGATTTCCATTTTCGTGTACAGTCCTATTACCTACATGCTTGTTTCTAAAACTGAATTTCTGTTATTTTTGCTTTAGTGTTCTTTGTAGCAGAAGACTGCTCCACAGAATGAAGTTAGCTATTGGTTAGCTAAACACCACAGCCATTCAGTAGAGACATGGTGTAAAATGTGAAAAATGTCCATGCCAGGAGGGATAAAGGATATTTCGAGTCCTAAATATGCAAGAAAGCACGTTTGGAAATTTCATAACAAGATGATGAATTGAGCTTTTCCCATGTATTTTTTGGAGAGTCATTGATTTATTGTGAAATAAAATCTCACAAATTTTTGTGAAACTAATTGCCAAAAATACCACATTCCTAATCAAGAGGCCTAGCATACACTAATGGTAGGAACACCAAAGGATAAGCTAGCTCCAGCTGCTGGAAATTATCTCCCGAGTCACGCATTGCACCAAGCAATAGCTGGCTTTTGGGTCCTCACATTCTGAAAACCATACAGACTGTTTTGAAGTGGAAAATATAAAAACATAAAATTAACCATTTCAGTGTCCTGAGATACAAAATAATGCTAAGAAAATAAGTTTATAGATAATTCTAGAAATAATGACAAATCGGAGAAAAAAAAATGCCTGGGAAGATATTTTCACTTTTTTTTCAGGATCTACTGGAAGGATGGAGTGATTCCACATATAAGAATTTATTCAACCTGATAGATACAGTTCAAAATACTAAATTGGGATTTCTACAATAAACTGAGTAATGCAAAGGATTTGTCTGAAAAAAGTTTATTTGAAAAACACTCAACAACTATTAAGAAATTATTTTTCCCCTCTACATTAACCTATTTACATATACTATACATATTTATACATATACCTATGCACACACACATACAGAGTTTTAATTTGAATTGTGTATTACTAGAACAGATCCATGAAGCTATGTATCATACAACCGCTTGGTTAAAGGTTTTGCATTTCTTGGATATAAGAGTCTTCTTTTTGTCTGCAATTGTGTAAAAATTAAACATGTATAAGACGTTATCTCAATGCATTGCTAGTAATTTCCTGTAGACACTGTTGTTCACATTAGTAGTCAATGTAGCCCTTCTACTACTAGTGGTAGACATCAACTGGCCACTGCTGTTACTACTGTTAGGATCAAAAGTCTTTTTACAATTGAAGAGACTGAAAAATTGTCTCTGATACTGAGAAGAAGCATAGTAGTAAATAAAGGGGTCAATGCAGCAGCTAATGCTGCTGATAGAAACAGAGAGTAGATAGGCAAAGTAGAGATACTCTAAGCTGTTGTCGTATGAAAAATGGATATAATGAACTAAGAGGAGAACATTTGTTGGTCCAAAGCAAATAACGAAAACAGAAAAGACAGCCACGCACAAGAGCAAGGCACGTGTCTTCTTGTTTTGCTTTGCAACAATGGTAGAAGAACTAAGACAGCGAATGATGCACACATAACAGACAGTAGAAATTATGAATGGCACTATGAAAAACACAGAAGAGAAGACAGAGAAGAAGTGGAGGTAATAGCCGTGAAGTTCAGATTCTCTCAGCACATCGTGGCAAGTAGTTATATTTAACTTGGGTATTTCCATTGTTTGCTCTCTTAGGAGAAAAGGTATCACCCCGGTTATGGCAACAAGCCATATGATGAAACAAACCAGTGAGGCACGAGTTAGTGTACGCCACCCCAGGGACTGCATGGGGTACACCACTGCTAAGAAGCGATCGAAGCTTATGCTCGTCATAAGCATTATTGAGCAGTACATGTTGCAAAAGAAGGCAGCAGTGATGAAACGGCACATCTGAGGCCCAAAAACCCAGTTATTTCCAGAAAAGTGATAAACAATCTTAAACGGAAGCACGCTAACAAACAGAACATCTGCAAAGGCCAAATTGAGCATGTATATTACAGCTGGCTTTTCAATTTTCATCTTTTTCAGAAACACAAGTATGGCTGTAATGTTCAGAGGGAGACTCAGCACAAGCACTACAGTGTAAACTGAAGGAACAAAACGTGTCAGCCACAGACTAGTGAGGTATCTTGCTGTTTGAACTGACATCATTCGTTGTTCACGTAGGGATGATCCAGTCTGATTGGTGGCTCCTGATCCAACTTCCAAATCATTTTCAGTATCACCGTCAATAGGTATAAGATCATCCCGCTCACCGGGGGAAGAAAATATGGAAAAAGTTCTGATGCCTGGTATGCTGCTGTTATTTGGAAAGCCTGAAAAGTAAGAGAGTATTAAGATTAATAAGCCAATATTTAGATGGTATGGGGAAGTGAAAACATCTTTCAAGAAGGAAAACTAAGAATACATTAGGTAAACAAAATAATAAGGTTAGTTTCTGATTCAAAGCACTAGTAGCCCACAGATCAGCCATTTTATTTTAGCTCCTCCTGCTACAAATTTGGTAAAGATGTCCTCCTTCATCTCCTATCCCTTAGCTTGAAAGCTTTCATTAGTAGTGATTCTAGCTATGCGTAGGAATCCAATCTAATCTATGCTCCCTTTGGGCAACTTTAACACAAACACAACAGTAAGTTTGCCACCCTTGAACTGTCTTGGCCAGACCCTTCCCACATTTTGTAAGAAATGAGATGCTGGCATACATACTAGTACTCATGCACAAAATTCCTACTAGAAGTATTCATCACCAAAATCACAAAAAGTAGAAGTGCAATTAGAACATCATGGTTTTGAAATATTTCTGTCTACTCTGGAGACATCTTACTTAACCCTAAGGCTCCCAACAGGAGAGATGGCAGAAGTCTGCATGCAGTTTTCAAGGAAGATGTGGATCGAACTTTGGCTTGTAACAGACAGGTAGCCACAGATGTTTGTATGGGGAAATATTTTTAAGACTGTCATTTTCAGTTTTGGCTTAATCTGCTTTGGCATAGGATAATTCAAGTGTACTGTGGGTAGGCAGAAGTGAGAAAGTTACTGCAACTCAAATAACCAGTCACCTGTTTGGCTGTGCAATTAATCCTTTGTTGGATCCTAGACAATTAAAATAAAAATGAGGATGTCTTAGCTCAGATCTGTGAGCTGAAAGTACATGGGAGTGTACCTGTGTAAGATGCTGCTTGCTGGAAGCTATTATTTGTTCTATAGTAACTGAAAGCAATTTTTTAAATCAAAGCATCTGAAGGAGGCAGATGGCAAAGAGAAGAGTGTCTGCAGCTTTAAGCAGCCAGTTACCTCCCTTTGTGCACAGGCAGTGAGAGAAGGGCCCTACCCAGCATGGATTTTTGTGAAATTCAAACCTGAATATGGGGGGAGATGAGATGACTGGTAAAGCAATTTGGCGACTTTTTTTTAAAGCTGATGTGCTTTATGTACCATGCTGTGTCACAGCAGCATTCTAGGGGCAGAGAGACAAAACAAGGGAAGTGTTTGAGAGAATAGTTTTCATATGCAAAGCGACTAGATTGCAACCTCTGCCGGTCAGAAAACAAAAGATGCTGGATGAGAATCTCAGCCTGGGAGCTTGTGACACAGACTGTAGTAGGAATGATTTAGTTTGAAGCAGAAATGACAGAAACACAGAGATTCAGTGTTTGCACAGAAGGCACTAAACACATTTATACAAGGGTCTACTCTGTCTTTTTAAAGAGAACACGAACAACAGGCAGAACTATGAGCCTTAATCTTTAACACTTCTTTAGAAGTTTAGTCCAAGCGGTTGGATGGCTGAAAGAGTCAGCTCGTAGCCTGGCAGTTAAGTTGCAGCACAAGTCCTCTTGTACAACACCTCTAACTGCAGCCTGTGACTGACATCAAAGGGTTTGGAGATTTTTTGTACTTAATGATCATGCAATAGAAATATGTTACAAATGACACCACTGGTCTTCATCTCTTTTGGGAGGATTGTAACTATACTTGAATGAAAAAAAAACCCGATTTCTTATGCCCAGAAGCTTGTCTCCATGGTAAAGACATCAGTAAAGCCAAGGAAAAAAATCCGTCAACCATACTTATTTTATCTCCAGTACACGCAAGTTTTATGAATTCAAGACTTTGAATGCTATGAATATGTATTTCTAAACCAGAAAATTATTGAAAGAGAAGACAGTGATGATTTTAGTCCCCCAAAGGTCTACACGTTCTTTTTGCTTTCTCCACCACTGTATGACATGGTAACTGAGGCACCAGCACCCCTCTCATCCCAATATCCCTGAACTTTGAAGGACCTGAGCTGTGCTGCAGTTTCATACTTTTGTGAACTAGGAAGCCAACCCAATCAGAGCCACTGACCCTTAATGACCGAGATCAAGTCTCTTAGCGTGGATGCCCTTGGTGATAACCTGACCACTTCTCATTACTAACTCCTAACTGAGAACAGTGTGAAAATATGCTACAAGAAAAAAATGCTATGATTGGGTCAGGTACCTTTTACTGACTACCAGCCTTTGCCTTAGCTATTGCTAATTGAACACTGATGATAATTCTAATTATATCCTGAATTCTTGGAGACATCTTATTCACAAGTTTATCAGGTGAAAGAATTTAGAGTCACTTTTACTCCATTAAATTTTTTTTCTAAAAATAGCATCCTATTACAATAAGTCAGAACAAAAAAATTCTTAAATAATTTAAGTTCAGTTAAAATTCTTTAGTATAATACTCTAGTTTGGTGACAACTATGTGTTCTTTGTCAAAGCAGAGACTTTCTAAGTTCAGGGTTGAACTCAACCTTCATTCTGTCAGCATCGCCTCCATGCTGACTCCTGTACGCAGTCCATGTCCCCATCTTTAACTGAGATGACATGAGGTACTACTTGAAAGCCAGCTTTGTGGGAAAATGTAATGAGGCATCGCACTTGCTATTTCCGTGCCACTTGATAATACAACACATGGTGATTTAAACTTTCCTGATGAAACTAAATTTAATTTGAAAGCTTGACAGCCAGGTATCGGTTATCCTTTACCAAGCTGCTTGTATGACACGGTGTCTGTGTAATTCTAGAAAAAACAAGACGTACTCCATACTTTCTGAAACAGAAAGGAAGACAGATACTGCCCTGAGATTTTTTTATTCATTTTGTGTCAGTACTTATGTGACAAAGCTGAAGATAAAAGAGATTTATTCACAGAAGGGAACAGGATGAAATGATGTCATATTATTTCAAAAGATCTTAATGAACCTTCACAGCAAACAAAAAGGTCAGTACGGGAAACAGACATTAGCTTTAAAATGGGTTAGTACAAGACTGCGAATATACAGTAGCTCTACAGAAAAATTTTGAATGTACTGTTAGATAGCTACAACTATACCAGAATCTGTGAAACTATTCCTTCTAGTTGTTTTCAAGCTACAGATATCATACGATATAAATGGCATCTATTTCTACATATTTCACTACAGCTTAATTACAAATAATCTGTTAGGAAAAGAGTTGTAAAGCTTGCATAATGATCATAAATGTTCAAAGCATCATCTTATTTTTCTAGGCTGTCATTCAGTCCAGTTCTGGGCCCCTCAGTTTAGGAAGGATGTTGAGGTGCTTGAATGTATCCAAAGCAGGGCAACAAGGCTGGTGAGGGGCTTGGAGCACAAGCCCTATGAGGAACGGCTGAGGGAGCTGGGGTTGTTTAGCCTGCAGAAAAGGCGACTCAGAGGCGACCTTATCACTCTCTACAGCTTCTTGAAAGGTGGTTGTAGGGAGGTGGGGGTTGGTCTCTTTTTCCAGGCAACAACTGACAGAACAAGAGGACACAGTCTTAAGTTGCGCCAAGGAAAATACTGGTTGGATATTAGAAAAATGTGTTTTACAGAAAGAGTGATAAAATATTGGAATGGTTTACCCGGGGAGGTGGTGGAATCACCATCCCTGGACATGTTTAAAAAGAGATTGGATGTGGCACTAGGTGCCATGGTTTAGTTTAGTTGAGGTGTTGGGACGTGGGTTGGACTCGATCTTGAAGGTCTCTTCCAACCTGGTGATTCTGTCATTCTGTGATTCTTTTGGAAGAAATCAAGCTCGGTGGATTTCTGTGGATTTATGACTAATAGTAACTCTGTCATATCAGCAGTGAGAATAACAGCTCTATTGAAATACCTATAAAATTTAAATGTGTGAAAGAGTAAGATTAGTAAACTATGAACAAAGAAACAGCAAGATAAAGCATTGAGGGTTTATCCCTGTGGTGTGTGTAGTCAGGACACTGAATGATATGCAGAAAGTCTTTTCTTTGCCTCCAACAAGTACTTCAAAAGGAAAAAATTACATAGAATCAGTACAACATTCAAGTTGCCCAAAATGTTCTTTTATTGCCTGTGGTTTTTGCATCAGTTCTCCAATAAGGACATAAAGGAATTATGTAGGATGCTCAGTAAGACTTTGATTGTTTAATTTTAACAATCTACACTGCGCTATTTTCCATTAAGAACTATATATTGTTCATCTCACAATCAGAATACATGTATTCTCCTTACCCCAGAGTTTTGGGTTTTTTTATATACAGAGATATGTTGTAATTTCTTTTCATGTCTACTTTCATATGCAAGGAACTACTCTGTATACTATTCTGTGAAAGAATTACAGAGGAAAAATACAACAGCTTTGACCAATTTTAAAATGCACCCCTGACCTCCAGAAGAAACTTGAAAAATATTTCTGTAGGTCCATAAATAAGGACAGGATGTTACAAAGGAGCAGACTTCATATCCCAAGGGATATCTTTGATGTGAGAGACTAAAGAATAAGCTCCTACACAAGCCAATTAAGCATGTTCCTATGTGCTGCTGGACAACAATTAATACTGATTTCTGGGCATTACTGGTGACAGCTGTATACGGGCTTATAACAAAAAGGTTTCTTTTATCTCCCCTTTGTATAACCCAAAGAGATAAGCATCTAGAATCTAAATTACTCAGTGGCCCATAAATTAGGCACTTGAAGGCAGACTGTGAAGTGCATGCCAGACACATTAATGAACAAAATAAGACACAATCTTGTAGGAGTAATGACAGTTATTTGCTTTTATAAAAATAAACACTGAATTGTTTATGAGTCCACATCTCCATTTATACAGAATTCATTATTAGATTACACAACTGACGTAGTAGCAACCTGAACACATTTTCCTGAAGTATTGTTTTCTTGGAACTGGGTGTCTGCTCCTTGTTGCTTTCCTTTCTCAACTCTTTAACTACATGTGCTGGCTTCAAACAATAACATCCCTCTATCTTGCCGACAGTGTCCCAAGGCAGGGAAGTCCAGGCAAGTTCAGACCTTTGGTACCTCAGCAGCACCTGATCAGATAATCTGCAAGCACTTAACACCAACCTACTGCCAAACTAGTCCTTTTTCACCTGCCCACAGGAACAACACAGGTCAGTAATGTGGTAACTGTGCATACTGGTGGGTGGGGGGAAAAGCAGGAGAGAAGGTGCATGTCCAAGGGCAGAGCAGACCTCAAGATAAGACAGTGCATGGGCAAAAGGAATTAAGTACATTGTGGTAAAAACAGGGAAGGTTAACTATGACAGTGGGGAAATTATATTATTTAAATGGGCGTGAGCACAAGAAGAGCAGAAGACATATTCAGATGATCAGGTTTTATTAGTTCTGTTGTGCATCAAGTAATCGGAAGAATAGCACCCAACAATGCAACCTTTTTCCTAGCATTAACACGTATAGTTAGTCTTTTACATCACCACCCCCTTCTTTTTAAAAGATATTTTCCTTAGACTTCCCATATAAATATGATTTTGACAGCTTCATTCCAACTTGTCCTTGTGCCAAAATGTTGTCTAGCAAGAATTATTTGTCCTCCCTGATGCTTCTCTTGCAACATAGTTACAAACACTAAGTCTATCCTCTTTCAGTTTAGCTCAGTAGTCAGTGTGCTATGCTCTGAAGTTTTCTCTTAGCTGCTCCAGTAATCAGCCCTTATACATGAGACTTTTCTGCAGGCCATCTCATGGGACTAAGTTATTTCTACAGCAGCACTATCGCCACTAGCTGATTGAAAGAAATCTTAAACTGAATCAAGCAAAACAGTAATAACAAAAACCCCTTTCCTAATCTCTAATTGCATAATTCTTCATACTGCTGTACCTCTATCATAAGCTGTGAGGTTCCGCGCATGCCTGTGCTTCTCTCACCTTCCTTCTCTCAGAATCTCCATTGTCTAGCAAGCTCTGAGGATCCATGGGCTCACCAGTTAGGGTACTGATGTTGCTGTTAGTGAGTAACCATGAAAGTCATCTACTTGGGGTGGATATTCTAAACTGTTTTGTGCTGGCAGGTCTTCCGAAGTCTGCACCGCCTAGAAATTCAGCTGGCACTCCCTCTTCTTAANCGCGCGTCCGGCCCGCGGGCCCTCCGTCCGTCCCTCCGTCCGTCCCTCCGTCCGTCGGTGCGGGCAGCGCGGGGCTGCCGAACGCAACCCACAGAAGGCTGGGGCCGGCCAAGGGCCGCTCCGGGACCTCCTCCGGCCGCGCTGCTGCAGTGCCGCCAGGGGGCTGCGCGGCCAGGGAAGGAAGGGGAGGAGAAGGCGGCGGGCAGCGCCCGGCGCCCCCGCGGGACACG
>VWZQ01005444.1:249065-292957 GCA_013397015.1 Myiagra hebetior | reverse complement strand
TGTGGGTTTTTTTTTATTTTTTTACTTGGGCGGGGGGACACACAGGGGACATATTGCAAGCCAGGAAACAGATAGTAATATCCCAGTTTTAGGAGGAACATGTGGTAAACATTTAACTTACACCGTATTGAGTCATACTTCAGGCTGCAGTTATTCTGTTCTTTACCCACATTAAGAACAGGCATTATACCACAGCCTCAGTTTTTCTAAATCAGATGTTTGCATCTGCTTCCAAGAAATCACGTGACAGAATGCCAGAGCCACAATATACAATTTCTATTCCCAGAGTCAAAGGCGTTCCTTCAAATTGCTTTCACTTTTTTACCCATGACAGAAAATTGTTTCAAAGTTAGAAATGTCACACGAGACTAGAACATAAATGTTCTTTCCCCTCATCAGAAAAGTGTTACGTACTAATTGTTATCCAAGATGATGCTTTTGCATGGAAGCAGTATTTGCATTTTTCCTGGGGGGGAAAAAAAAAAAATCTAATACTTAACTTCAGAACATTTCAGAGATGAAGAAATTACTTCAAAAGTAAGAATGAAAACTAAGCCTTCCCCAGAGAATGTTAGCTGCAAATATTCGATAATCTGTATGCCATAGTCCATTGACAAGTCTGTTTGCATTGACTTACTGAATGGGTATTAATAATTTCTTCAATGGAGATATATATGACAGGCTTGCTAAGGGTCACCATATCAGAGTATTCATCAATATTGAATTTCTCCTCTGGTTCAGGAACATCACATGCTGCTTGAAAAAAATTCCTAAGAGAAAATGAGAAAGACTTCAATAATTGTCTTATAAATTCACTTTATTTAGCCTGTATAAAAAAGCCACAGTCAAATCTTTGATATGCATTATATTTCTCTTATAACCTGCAATCTACCCTCAGTGTTTCAAGGAACCTTTTGAAGGCGACACATCAGTATGAATGATGAAGTGTTCTCTTTCCTGGGTAGTGGATGGTAGACTGTTTTAAAGGCATTGGGTTGTTTTCCCCTCATAATTAACTTGGTAAATTTTAACAACTTAGAGAAATATCTATTCAGTGCTCTAGAATTTAAAAAAAGATTTCCCTCGGATTTTATGAAGGCACTTTGTAGTATGAGGTGTGCCAAGGAGGAATAGACTGAAATAGCTGCACAAAATTCCCATTTGTCCCACAAATGTTTATGTTGCTGTTAGGCACAAAATGAGCTGCTCAAAATGAGATAAAATGCAGTATTGTTTATAAATACAAGAATCCTGAGAGGAAAAAATGCTGAGTGTGGTTGAAGTGTTACTTCAGTATGACTAGCATGTACATGGAGCACTGAGACCTGCTTCCCAAAATGACAACTGGCGTCTCTCCAAGCTACTGACTTCTTCAGGGATGTGCACAGACAACCAAGAACCAGCAGGGTCCTCTGCTCAGGGAACCACTTTGTCTTCCAAAGTGAGAGGACCTGAAATGGGCCAGCTGGGAAAAACAGGGTTTTGGGTGATGCCTATGGATTTGCTCCAGGAGCCATGTTGTGCCAGCCCTGTGGTATACATGTTTCAGGTTTACAGCACATTTAAAGTATTAGAAAAGAATAATTGAAAAAAAAAGAAAAAAGGGAAAGGGCTGTGATTCTTCACTTTGGAGAGGAAAAGCTGGGGATTACAAATCAAGTTGTACAAAATCACGGTGGTATTGCATGAGATGTGTGCAGAATTCATAAATCAAGTCCAAAAAATAATGGCCAAGAGGGTATGCAATGAAACTGCCGGAGAATTTTAATTTTAACTAACAGGTAGCAAACTTCTAAATATTGCTACAGGAGGAGTTGTGGACGCAGATGATCTCAAAGGCTTAGGAAGGGTGTGGACAAATTCCTGCACAAGTTCATAAATGCAGAGTAAAAGAACTAGGCAGGCTCAATAGCTTTTAGCATAGCTAATATTGCTAATAGTGTTCCAAAGGGGAGCAGGCAGCTAAGGGCAGTCACCATTGCTGTCTAAGAAGGGTTTAGTTAAAGTACAGAGCACAGGCATACAGATATTTAAGTCAGCTTAATTAGGAGAGGGATTCTTCCTTTTGTAGCAATCAAGGGTCAACTAGAGTAGCACTCTTTTATTAACATTTGTTATTCTTGCTGTAAAACTTTCTACCCTGTAACTTCTTCATGTTTAGGTAATTCCCTTAAATACTTCATTAAAATTACTAAGTTTGATTGTCTCTGTATCCATGGTTGCTCTCTCAAGGAAACCCATTATATGAACAGTGCATTTGCTTTCATGAAGGTCAGACACCAAAGACAGAAATTGAGTGCAAGTTTGTTGCAAAACTCCACAATACCACAAAGTAATAGCAGTCACCCCCAAAAATGGGAAATAACCCCAAAAAACTTGTGTCTGAGAATGTAGCAAACATGCAGTTTCCTATGACTGCAAGATAAAAGAATTAAATCTGTAGAGAATCTCTCAGCAAAGATGAGAGAATAAAAATCCTGCAACTTTTTCCTGACTAACGTTTTTTTCTTCAGGCAAAATGTTCAGCTGTCCTCCCAAATCAAGGCAGACACTGTTTCTACTGGATAATGAGTTACCTCAGTCTGTTCTCAGTCTCTGCAGTAAGGAACTGCAACCAAGCTAGCAGAGACGAACTCAAATTAATGCACAAGCTAAAACACAACCTGTTACTCCTGCTCCAATTTCCTTGTCAGTGAGCATTTCTCTTCTCCATATCACACAACATTTTAAACTATGAACAGGAAATTAGTATCAATGAGGAGTCCATCTGCCTTACTCATTCTAGAGGAAAGCTCTTACTCCATAGGTATTTGTGAGGGCTTTGCATACCTGAACTTCTGGTAGGTCTGTGAGAGGTAAGTGTTCATAGATGACAGATGTTCGCTTTCTCCTTCAAAGAGTTTGTTAGAAGCAGCGTGCTGGAGGACTTTTGCCACACAGCCTAGGTTCCTCCTCTGGTCAGGGTGTATCTGGCCCCCCGCTGTCATATCAATTATATCAAAACCATCAGGAGCAACTATGGCAGGGTTCATGTAGCGATAGTACAGAAGGTTGCCAACAATCTAAAGAAAAAGTTAGGAAAAAAATGTTGAGATCTTCCCTTTGCACACACTAATGACACCTTACAAAACATGACCAATCATTTCTACTTCTAAATTAGACCATAAGAACTGGTGCTAGAAGAATCCTCAAGACACAATTTACCCATGGGGCTAAATGGAAGAAGCTGTGGTCTTTTGCATTATACTCCTCCTACAACACCTCTGTGAGCATCAGTTATGGACTTTTACAACCACATTTCAATTTGGTGCTGGCTGTAGTTCAGCTAATGCAAGGCATGGAGTTAAATGCAAACACAACTCTTCTGTATTTTGCAAGGTTCCGCTCCTGAGGCTCATTCTCCGAAGTGCTGCAGGTACTGGCAGCATTTAATCCACTCACTGATAAGGGGACCCATTATTTCCTGATGGGGCTGGACTGCAATGCAGCCCTAGAAATCTAGAGAACAGATTTCCCAAAGAGCAGTTTCTATAGCAATGGTACAGTAGCTTCCAAAGATGTCAGCTTCAAAGAATTCCTGGTTCCAGAAACAGGCAGGACTCTGCTTTCTGCAATTTGCTTTAGCTTATGTGTATGCGCATGCAGAACTTCCAAGTTACACATTTAAAGGCTTTCAGGCAGGTGCTCCATTTGCTTAGTTTTTTCATGAGCAAGTTTTTAATCTGTATTTCTGGAGTGATGGACAGTGAAGAAGAATAGGGAAGCTCTGTTAAAATGAAAACCTTGTACTGTTAAAATCATGTGCTTAAACACTGATAAAAGGGTCTTTATCAAAGTGCAAAATAGTCCTAATCTAAGAGTGTTGTCAGTCTCTTAGCTGTTTGGAAAGCTTACGGAGCAATTCCCCTAAATCCTCTGAAGAGACACCTCAGCTGTGGTAGGGTAACAATGGCCACTATGCCAATACATACATACCACTCACACCTTATTTTTCAGTCTGTACAAATGCCATTTCTACAGCTTTTACAGGCATCTTAAGTGTAATGTAATCTAAGTGTAGTATAATCTACTCAAAATTTTCTTTTAGAGACCTTTCTCATTGCATTTAAACTACAAATTCTTAACATGTTAACAACTTCAGGTAGGGGAGGGAAAAAAAAAAAAAGAGGACTACAGTGTTCTCAGTGGAAAGGATTGGTGATGACAAGGACCTCAGTGCCAACCCAAGCCACAGGATTATTCAAATAAATCCCAGCCTTCTAAGTACAGTTACTATCCAAAACAGGTTGAGTACTCTCTTCCATAAGAATTGCTGAGCACCCAGATTAACATACCTAGATCATGGCAACAAAATTCCCTTCTCCCTCAGCCCCTTTGTAACTCAATAAAAAGTGCCAAACTCCTTCAATAAATGCTGCTTTCCCACATCCTTAGAATGTTTAATGTTAATAAAAATCCACTTTGGCATTAAAAGAACAAGCTGCTGGCAGTTTGCCCTCAGAAGTCTACCTTTAGTAGTTCATCTTCCGTTGCATCCGGGAATTTCTCATGGAGAGAGCTCTTCAGAACTTTGGCTATGTATCTCATTCCATAACTACATGTAGAACAGATGGAAGGGGAAAATATTGGAAAATACTTAGATGAAATGCGAAACAGTCATTCTAGTCAGCTTAAGCTATTGGCTTTTTGCCCACTCCCTCAAAACTCAAGAATGAGTTGATAATGGAAAACATAAAACGTTTCAAGTACAGGGAGAGGTTTGCCAGGCTGCTGAAGTGGGGCAGAGGCAGAGAAACCACTCCCTCTACTGGGGAAGTAATGCGAGAGGCACACATCACAAGCCTTTGAAAGCATGGAAAGGATTTGAAACAATCTCCATCACAGAGGTTCAAGTGAACTGCATAAGAACTGCTGCTTGGAGAGTCCTAGCTCAGCACTTACGGCATCATATTGAGAGACGAGAATATGGAAGCAAGAACTTTGTCAGTTACTGCTCGCAAACTCTGAATAGATGATTCCAGTTTATTGACAACTTCTGTGTGTGTCAATGCTTGTTCTGTGGTCACATCATATGGGAGTTTGCTGCAAAGCAAAAAAATAGACATTAAACTAAGTAAAATACATTTGAGAATAACATACTATATTTTCTTCTTCATAAGGGCCATCGGTGAACAGAAGCCCGACAAACACAGCTGAAGCTGGGTTTTGTTACTAAAAGCCTCAGATGCTTTGGCTTCCTTTTTTGGGGGGTAAGTAGATTGCTTAGCTGGGAGTGCACATGCTATCAGGTACCTTCCCTTAATTACAAAAGGAGAATAAAAATAGAAAGCATGCATCTCCACATCCCTGTCCCAGCATAGCTCCTCAAAAGCCTGGGACATTACTAACATGCTGTTAGTAAAAAACTTGAGAAAAAGACTAAGTTGTTCCATGACATAGTCTATTACACTTATAAGGATTAAGTAATTGACTTTGGAATGTCATGACAAGGAAAGTGATCCTTATGTTGTTCAGTTAAATCACCTGTTTTTCAAGCATCCCTCCCCAAAATCTCTCTGCTGTAAGAAGATTGAGAAGGGGTGCATGGACGCAAGTACAATTTCTCAGAGAAAGAATAGGAAAGCAGAACTGAGGGATTCCTCATGTGTGTGGTACAGTAAGTCTGTCTTCCTCACTCACCTGGCCTCACCAGTCTGCATTTCTAGCTGGTTTACCCATGACTTGTAAACATCCACGGGACTAGTGTTGATTATGAGAGACTTGTCCTCCATGATTTCCTTCACCACCGGGGCCAGGAGCTGGCGCAAAGTGTTCTGTCCCCGAGCGCCTCGATTGAAGCTGACAACCATCTTAATGACAGTGGGGTTTCCAGTAACAATATCCTGAATCTGGTCTACCTTGGAGCTATAGCAGGAACAGAAGAGTTCTGATTTATATATGCAGTTAGCCATATTTTCAAGCCCCACACTTTTAAAATTACCCTATTTCTATGTTGAAACCTCTTTATACAGTCTATTTCTTAAGGCTTTTATATAAAAAAAGGTGATATATAGAAACTACCACCTGAATTGTGCATGTGTTATGGTAATGTCCTGGAACATAGCGAAGCCAGTGGCAGCTAATATATACCTGATTCAGACCCAAATACCTGTTCAGCTAGTATCTGTTAAATGCATAAAATAACATTTCATTATTTCAGTATAAACCACCAATCTTCACTTATAGAACATAAGATTACATAAAGAAAGATAGTACTTTCTCCACCCTTACATACTCAAGCACAAACCAAGAAGCCTGAGCATCTTTTTACAAGCAATTTTTTTGTAGATGAATACGGTCCACCATAGGTGGATTCAGGTTTTTTTCCTGAATTAGCAATCACTTGAGTTTAAGAGTAACACCCAGAAAACAAAGTTCTTTTGTAATAAAATTGTGTGTAATTTTATGGTAGTTTAAAGATTAACCACCAGTTTCTTTTAGGCACAAAGCACTCTGAAAACTGTCTAAAACACAAACTAGCTAAATCCTTTCTGTGTGTGCACATACGTTATCTCCTCTTCTAGAGCAGTTTTGAAGAGTTTGAGAAGCAGGTATTCTTCCCGTTGATTGGAGGCATAGTTGTATAGAGTGAAGATGACTGTATCCATAAACTTTGTTGATCTGTTTTGTGGCATCTGGAAAATCAGCTTTGCCAGGTATGTGGGATTAGTCTACAAAGCAAACAAATGACATGCATGCTGTTGCCCAGGACAAACTCCCCCACTTGGAGGGCAGCTCTCTACATTTGTTCTTGCCTAAAGCACTTATGGTGACTTCCATAGCTGTCACTTTTCCATGCAGGTTTTACTTTTCTCCAAATCTTAGTACGTAAGAAACACGGAATACTGCACAATCTGTGAGAAGCACCATTAAGGATTTTATTTGCAGTCTCTGGATAGTACCTCTCTGCATCAAGTCTGGGTATCTCATGACAATGAGAATTTACCAAATGACAATGGCTATAATACAAAGAAAACTTTGCATATCTGCTTTGGAGAGCAGCTGCCCTGGGAAGGTCTAAAATTCTTCTAGAAAAATGTCAGTGAGGTGAGATAAAAATAGCCCAAGGACAGATACAGTATATTCTGTGAACTGCATTGCAGACCACTTCCCTTCCACCATATATAATGCATGGTATTAGTAACTGACAGTAATTCACATGGACTAAAAGATTTATGGAGGTGAACATTTCTCTTTGGCTTCAGTACAGACTGAAGTATACTCAAGCAAAAACCAGCCATATTTGCTGCACACTCTAAAAACACAAGGATTTTCTCAATTACAGGAAGTATTAGAAATTGGCCGTAGTGTCTGTTGCAGTCTGCATGTTATTTGGAAATATTTTCATATACTACTACTACAATCATTAAAACAAAATAAGCAGTACAGTATATTTCTAGTTTTTCTTTTAAAATTTGTTGCCATGTTAATTTTTGCATTAAAAATTACCTGTAGGAGGTAGAATAAGTGTTGATAAGCCTCCAGTTTTTTTCTTCTCTCTTTACTCAAACCTTTGATGCCCTGTTTGTCAACCATAACCATCTCCTCCAGTTGACTTTTGCTCTTTTTGTTAAGTTTCTTACTGTGCAGTACCACATCCTGCAGAAAAATGATAAAAAATTTGGATTATGTATTCATAAAACAGGCAACTAGGAAAAATGAACATTTCCCCAACCATGTTATGCAGTATTATTCCAAGGGCCTTAATTAGCAACTTTGTAAATTTTGCTGCTCTATTAACTACTGAGTTTTTTAACATCTTTATCTTTCACCAGTATGGTTTTCCAACAGTGACTATGTGGAACCTGATCTCCTACACAGACTCATTCATGATTAATTAACATTGAACAACCTGTTCCATATGATCAGAAGTCTACTCTAATCTAACACAGAAAAGATGTGAACGATTTTAAATCTGCCAAGTAATTACTAATGTCCACAACTAAGAAAACAGTGACATATGTCTCAGGGGAACAGAACAATAGCTAGCACAAGGTAGAAACATGTGAAGATACTGCTTTATCTACCAGTAGTATTTTGACTAATTAAGGGTGACTGAGCACTAGCACAGGTTGCTCAGGTTGTGCAGTCTACTGCTGGAGAGAATCAGCCATCTGGACATGGTCCTGGGCAACCTGTTCTGGGTTGTGCAGGGGGTTTGGACCAGATGACCACCAGAAATCCCTTCCAGCCTCAGCTGTGATTGTGTAACCCCAAGTTCCTTCAACAAGGGGAAGTGTTCAGTGCATGCTACCAAGGGGGCCGGAACAGAGCCTGCTGACCTGAAGAGTGATTCTGTTTTTCACCAGCAATCCAATCTTTATATCCATTAAGTTCAAATCCTTCTCCAGCTGTTGATTGGATCGAATTTTTGTAACCACTTCTTCCCTTAACCTTGTTACTTCCAGTTCTTCTTGAAAGTCTAAGTCACTTTGGTCCAAGAGGTAGGTAAATTTGCGCACAACAGTCAAGGGTGGATTTTCAGCACCAACTACAATTGAAGAAAACAGGCCTGTTAGTTGACATAATGCTGAACACCCCTAAAGCCCTCAGGAAACTGATCACTATGCATAAAATTTGAAGTTTATGCCAGTTAGCAATATTTCTGTCATGCTTTAAAAGTACAGCTATGCAAAATGGTTTCAGCTGTAGAACAGTTGTTTTACACACACTTGCACCCTCTTTTGAAGTTAAACAAGAGACTGAGAATTCCCATGTGAAACTTACAAAATAAAACAACTAAACACAGTAACGTACTTGTCCCCAAACATACAACATTCAACTGTCACTACTTACTTAGTGTTCTGTAGTCCTCCCTAGCCTTGTTTGCTCTAAGAAATGCTTGTATCTTCACGATTTGGTCATTCTGAAAGGTTAGGCAAAAGAATCTAGTTATGACACACTTCTGCTCAGAAACGTACTGCAAAACTTGCACCCTCTTTTCTGTTTCCCAAAACTGCTCCTGCATACTACCCTACTTCAATGCTTGATGTTCAAAATGGAGAAAAATTACTTACATGATCCTTGAAGTATTGCAGACGTTTCCTGTAAGCTCTCCTTGCCAGCCACATTTTGACCCATGACTGAATCTGAAAATTAAATAAAATTTTAGAAAAACTTAAGGGATACTGCACAAACTTTTGTGTGTGTGTTTTACTTTTACTTTTGAATGTCTACTTCTGCAGGCATGCTGTTCTCATGTGCTCAGGGCCACAGATGACTGAACCACCAGGCTCCTACTGGACAGTTACCAGATAAAGGGATTCCCATTAAACCACTTAATCAAGCTGAGTTCAAGTTTCTACCATCTGTGTGTAGCATTATCTTTGGAAATAATTTCTGCCTTAAGGTCTCAGGACTCAATTCTAAACCAGTTGCCCTCAAAACCAGCAGAGATCCTGTCACAATATTCCATCTGTGATCTAAAATCTAATTATGACATAAGTCCCACTAGCATCTCAGAACAGTGAGTGCTTTTCAGAGACCAATTTGACAGCTTTTAAGGAAGTAACACACTGTCATCCCAAATGTTTTCTAGTTTAGTATTGGAAAGGGAAATGTAAGGAAATCTTTATCAAGAGCCCCTTGAGTTCTGCAAAGCCTGTTCAAAGTGAAGCACAGCTTTCAAGAAGCAATTTGCTTAAGCTATCAATTAAACAACTTTCAATGCCATGCAGATTTCTGGAAACCCTCCAACTTGTGCTCCTAGTCTCTGGTTCCCAGGTGGTGATAGATTATGTCAAGGGATAAAACATATTTGGGGGGTTCTTACCTTAACAATAGCAGCAACATTGCCTCGAAGCACCTTTAATCTGTCAATGTAGCTTCTCCTTTGTTTGAATCCTTTCCAGAAAGCCTATTTTAGAGAAGGCAGGAAACCATTATCCCTAATAAGAAACTAATATTTATCACATCTGTGTAATACACTAAAATCGTTAACAGCATTTATCTTGTAGGAAAAAACTGCCATTGTGATGAAGAGATAAGTAAGCTTGCCTCTGTATTTTTAAGGTGACCTAATACATTTAATGTTAATTTTGACCAATCTCAGCACACCTTATTGCCCAATGCTATTTCCTTCACTCTCCTGAAGTCATTACTCTTATCACCAACACACCCACATCCTTGGCATCCCAGTCCCTGGCTTCATCCCACTTAAGCGACTTCAGCTCTTCCCCATTAATCGGCCTCATCTCCCATCCCTAGAACAGTGATGGAGTGCCTCAATCTGGAAACTATCTCTATCCACATGGGTAACAAGATGATGATCAGGAATAGTCAATATGGATTCACTACAGTAGTGTTTGACCAGCCTGATTGCCTTCTACAATGAAACAACTACTTGGATGGATGAGGGGAAAACAGTGGATATTGTCTGCTTGACTTCAGCAAGGATTTCAACACTCTCTCACAACATCCTCATAGACAAACTCAGGGATGTGGGCTGGATGAATGGACAGTGAGGTGGGTAGAGAAATGGCTGAACAACAGATCCCAGAGGGTCAAAATCAGGGGCACAGGGTCTGGTTGGAGGCCTGTCCATAGTGGTGTCTCCCAGGTTCAATGCTTTACTGTTTAACTTGTTCATCCATGACTTGGATGAAGGGGCAGATGNCTCCCTTACAAGGAAAGGCTGAGGGAGCTGGACTTGTTCAGCCTTGAGAACAGAAGACTAAGAGGGGACCTCATCAATGCCTGTCAGTCTCTGAAGGAAGGGTATCAAAAGGATGGACCAAGCTCTTCTCAGTGGTGCTGAGCAATAGGACAAGAGGCAGCAGGCAGAAACTGATGCACAGGAAGTCCCACCTGAATATGGGGGAAGAATTTCTTTATGGGCGAGTGGAATAGATTGACCAGAGAAGTTGTGAAGTCTTTGGGGTTATTCCAGAACCATCAGGATGCAATCCTGTGCCATGTGCTTTGGGATGACCCTGCTTGAAAAATGAGGTTGGACCAGATGATCTGCTGTGGTCCCTACCAGTCCTACACATTCTGTTGCATCCAAAAGTTGTCCCTTACCTAGCTGGACCCACATTGTTCTTGCCCTGGTCTCTTTTCCAAGAGTTTCTAATCTTTCAGAGCCACTCAGGATCACCTTGTACCACAGATAACTTCCCAATTCCCTCAGCTGACTCTCTATTTGCTAGCTCAGAAACAAACACTTGTCAAGGAACCTAGTGACAGGGATAACAGATACTTTAACTGCTGCTTTTGCCTGTCATCTCTATCCAGCCAATGACACCAGCCTTGTCCTCTACTTGTTGTCTTTCCACAAGTAATTCCTACTTTAATGCCAATAGAAAGAAAACAGAACAACTTTATTTACCTATATTTCTCCATGTTTTGAACCTATTCACACAGACTTTGAATTTCTCAAAGCACAATTCTTTCCTGGGGCTAGACAACACACTGGAAAATGAAAAGTCAATCCCAATAACAACTACTAGCGGTAAAGCTATTTGTCATAATAAATCATTAGATACAGCTACTGTAGATTAAAAAAATCACATGTATATGTACTTTTTTTCCTTTTGTAAGTGGGTGGTGGAATAAATTGCTCCTAATAGGAGCTGGCTATTTCACCATTTGAAACCAGTATGCATGCCTCTGTCAGTGTTTGCACCCTCAGCAGAACATTTCCTTTGTACACCTTTTGGAGTTCAGCGAACTGGAAATATCCAAGAAATACTGCCAGGGAACACCAGGGCAGCTGCCACTCCCTGTCCAGCTATAACTTCATGGAGGAGAAACAAACCACTTCCAGCTAGGGATAGTCTAGAAAGGAATGTGTTTCTTAAGTCATGCTTTGCCAAGGAACTTTTGCTTTAAAGCTTAACAAACATCTTCTGGTCTTATACTGTGTATAGCTAGGTGTCGCTGGACACGCCCCTACAGCTAGGCACACCACAAAAAATCTGCGCATGTCAGAACAAAGCCCGGGCTGTGTATGAGCTTTTCCCAAGTAACTTACACTACAGGTGGATATGATCCATTCTTTTAAAATTAGATGTTTGCTATATGAAAGCACATATATTTGCAGGTGTAGAATTTTAAACTGCTGCTGATGAGAACTGGGAGGCAGACCTGTTTGAGAATTTTATCAGTGGTAGTAATCAGTCACGTCACCCATTACATGCAAAAAGCTGCCCAAGCCACATTACCTTCTTGTTCTAGAACAATACCTGTATTTTGATGGCAGATGGTTCCTGCTTTTGAAGATAGGCTTTTCTCTCCTGATAGGTTTTTCTGACTAAGAATCCCCTTGCTCGGGCTTGCAGCCCAACAATCAGATTTTCATTAGCAAGCCACAGCTGCTCTCGATTGTAATCTGCTGTAACTTGCCCAACAATGTTCTGTTAAGAGATCATGGAAAAAAGGTCATTTAAAAGACAAAACCATCCTGGAATTTGTACTGTGTTCTCTCCATCTCTGCAGTTTATGTTCACCCTATCCATAGCCCTCTGATTTGTCCCTAGATTTCAATCAATGAGAAGAAAGAGCTACTTTGTTACTGCTGAACCATATTGGAAGGGTAACTGAGCTATATTCAAGCTTCAGTTATTCAAGGGGATGTGCTGTTTTAAGAGTATTCTTTTATACATTAGCAGGGTTCTGCTTTCCTAACACTTACAAGTGTCTTGTACAGCTCAAACATCTAGAAATACTAACTTAATCAGTGAGTTCTCTGCTGAGAAGCACACTCGAGTACTGCTGCATAAAGAATTTCAGAAGGACTTACACTGACTTTTGCTTGTGTAGAGGAGTAAGCCTGTAATTTAGATGAGCTGCCTCAGAATAATAGAAGAATAAATTACTTGTGTGGTCTGCTTTGTTCTATTTCACACTAGTGCAAAACCTCTACAGTAAGGGAGCTCAAATAGCACACCCATCCTCTTGAAGCTGGAGATACAAGAAGGCTGTCAGGGGATTAGGTTTAAACAGAAAATGGTGGCTCCACCTGCTCCCAAATACGTCACAAAATTATTTGTTGTACATCAGTGTAAAGTCCTATAAAATGTGAAAGGATATGGAGGAAATCAGATTTTCCTCCACTGGTGTCTGTTGATAGTCATTAAAAGGAATGCTGTAACTTCCAGTAAGGAAATCCCTAAATCATTGCCAGACACTAGACAGGAGGCTATGCTATCCCTGTCTGCTTAGACTTAAGTTGCTGCCGTTGTCAGAAGCAGATAACTGATAAAGTGACCTTCAGTTTCACCCACCACAGCCTCTTGATATTGCCACGTTTCACGCGCTCTCAAATGTTTATGTTGCTTTTGCAATAAAAGCAAATGTTTTAGCCACCTACCTGGATTTCTTCACCAGTTAACCACGACGTTTTTGGTAGAACTCCTTTGGGCGCAACACAGGTACCTTCCTCAGTTTCCACATTGTAATAGTAATCATACATGGCTTTCATTACAATTTTAATCCATGGACTTTCGCTAGACCCTAAAAGCAGTTCATACCATTAGTACACATTCGTGTCCTGTTTCACTGATACATCACAGCTCTCCCTACTCATTTCCCCTCCCTGTACTTGCTGTGAAGCCATTTGACATGCAAAATCTTGGTATCTTGGGCCTTTTTGTAGTAAGGATTTTAAAAATACCCTGCTAGGTGGATGAGGGTCATTCCTCTAGAACAAAATGGCTATAAAGTTAGTGAAACAGCTATGAGGTTGGTACAGATCCACTGCTAGCCTCTCCAAACCCTAACATGCCAAGTTAGTGCTCCTGAAACAGTGCATGCTCTGTCTTACATGATCACTCATAAGTGAAACAGACTGTATTTATAAAAAATATTTTTCTTGTCTTCTGCCCAAATGCTGAACTTACTGACTCTTACCTCACACAGGACATTTCCTATATCGACATCATTTTCTTGTTTATTGCTTTGGTAAACCAGTCTGCATCCTGACAGGCAGGAAAAATTTCCTCATTTCCTCATGGACAAAAGGCCCCAAGATAAAGCTAGCAAGGCCCTCAGAACAGTGACGTTGCAAAGTGAAACATGCCCATGTACTGTAAGAACAGGTACTACCTTGGCAGTAATTTTTCTTTAACCGTTAGCTGTCCGCTAACTGTTAACCTTGGCTGCCGTTAGCTATGACCAGCTTTTGCAGCTCTAACATGGCAAAACACCCCGTCATCTTGCTAAGAGCAGATTCTAGCCCCAGCTTTTGCTGGTAACTGTTGCTTTGGCAATGCACAGGGACCATAACTGGGCAGTGAATGCTGTTGGACACTGTCTTGATCTTTGACAGTAATCTGTAAGACAAATGTGTGCATCTCTGAATCTGCTAATACGAAAAAAAATTATCAGCGAGTAACATGGTTTTCTGAGAGAATGGACTAGCCTACTGACAGCAGAGAAGCTGCCATAAATTCACTCAGAGGCAGGTTTGACATTCTCTAGAAAGTCTCAGCTAGACTCTGGAAATCACTAGACTTGTTTCTCAGCACGTACTGTGAACTGCATTATTTACGCAACAGTTCAATACCATGTAAAAAGCACGTGGAAAAGTATGACATTTGTCAAAAGATTTTAAACCAGCAGCTATCTCCCTCAATTTACAGTGATTTTAGGTAAGCTTCTTGCTCTAGCTTTCTGGTTGCCTCAGCGATATGGACACGTGGAACTGTCCTGTTCAGGCAGGTTTTACCTTGCGTAGTTTTCATGCTTTTGGCTTCAGAGAGGCTCCTGAAGTAGGCTTCAGCACACTCAGGAATGACTCGTAATCCAAACTTTGACTGCAGTATCATGAGGATTGGCTGTGAATCACCCTTCTCCAAGCTCTTGTTAATCATTGATATTCCAACAGCCACTAGGGTAAAATAATAACAGAGAAGATTAGGTGTCTTGTAATCTAGGTACCCATAACTCTAGCCTCCAGAAAATTTGAAAATGGACTTCTATCACTGGCACACACAGACAGCATGGCTTACACAGCCATTCAACGCTTTACGCATTTTCAGCTTCCTTCACGCTTGCAAGGACAAGAATTTTGGAGAACAGCATGCGTGTTAGGTAGGAAGTGTGTGCTGCACTCAGGATGCAGCCACAGCACAACTGAGAGCAGTGTGAGGGCATAGCTGCTCCCCATCAAGTGACACACCAGGTGACAGTAGGGCAGGCGTTGAGGATGGCAAGTACCCCCACACTCAGCCTGCCCTAACAGACAGGCCATCATCTGCTGATCACTTGGGAGCCTTCTAGAGGTACATGAAGTAACTTCTTGCAGCAACCTAGTCAGCATCCCGAAGCAACCCTTGAATTCACCCTCCTCAGGAACTTGTTTAAAGCAAATTCATGCCCTTGAATTTGCCAGAGATGCAGCTTTTGCTTCCAGGACACATAAAAGCACCCTGAGAGGTGATGCTGTGAGGCATGCGCAAACTTTGATGTTACCTGGTGCTACCCATACTCTAACTCAGGACTTCCTTCCACAGATCCCACCATCACTGAAGGAACAGATTCCACCACACCTGGCAGCACACATGTGGAAGCACATGCCACTTCAAGAGTACCTTACTCACTAGATGTTTAGGCGGTTTTAGAAATGGCTACTCTAGTCTTTAAAGATGTTCTTTCACATCTAAATTCAAGATCCATGCACAGAGGAACAAGTGAATAGAGTCAGAACATCCACATTATAGCCTGACTTGACGGAATCTGGCTACTTTTGCACCAAACACTTTCACTGATCTTGTGTCTATCCACATCAATATAAAGGAGGTCCCTGCACACACAGAGCTGACCCAAAATGCATTCAGTATCAGAAGCCCATGTACAGAAGTCACTCCATGAGACTGAGCAAGCAGAAAAGGATTTCTGTGATAGAAATATATTTTCTTTGTTGTTAGTTTGACTAAGGTGGAACAGGTAGCTTTGGCTAGGCAGTAACAGATCAACCAAAAATACATTGTCAGCCAGCTGAGAAACAAAGCAGATGCACAATACCACACCACCACCATCTGGATTTCTATTAGATAGCATCCTGCTAGTTTTCTGTGCTTTGAAACAGACCTCTGCCCAGCACACGTGTACTGGAGATGTCTTTCTACCATTGCTGTGGCACTGTGATATCTAGGCACCTGGCCTCAGCAGCAAGGACGCAGGAAAAACTGGGAGGCCACACATTACAGCTGGCTGCTGCTGGCCCCAGACTCTTACACAGTCCCATGTGCCTCAACAACTTTGTTCAGCAGTATTTGAATGCTTTCCTTCCTCCTTTTCATCATACAGTTAAGGGTGCTGGAAGATGTTTTTACAAAGACAAAAGAAAGCACAACTTGAGCTAAGATTTTTTTATGTAGGTTCACTGTCATCTGGCTTTTCCTCATCTTTTAATTAATTATGCCTGTATTTTTGAAGGAAAATATAAGAAAAATGTTTATCAGGAAAAAACTCAACTCAGCAGAAATTATTCCTTTCATTTTAAATGCTAGCAATTAATACTGTGGCTGTTGCTCTACAGAAAGGCCATGTGGACCCTGGAAAATCATAAGATAACTGGGGATTAGCCATCCCCAACTGCCAGAAAATTGTCAGCTCCAGTCTGCTTCTCTAGCAGTTGGGATGCCAGTACCAGATCAACATTGCGAAGGGCTCTTTTCCACACCCATCCGCCCTTTAAACAGCTGTGATATACAAAGCTACAGCTGTCTGGTGTGATAAGCCTGAACTCTTAACAAGGCCAAAGATCAGCTTTTTCCTATAACTTGGACTCTCTCAGGACAGACAGACTTCCTGCTTTGACAGACTCTTCCTGTGCAAGACCAAAGTCAGTGTTCAAATCTGTTCCTGAAGGCTATACAGCTGATACTTGGCCGATCTTTTTTGTCCTCCACTTAGATAAGGAGTTCAATGGTTGAACTCATTTGAGAATTGAAGCAAGGTGATACAAAATACACAGCAAGCACCATAAGGTATTGGGATGTGCACTGAACACTTCTTCCTAAATAAAGGTACAAGATACAGAGTCCTTTACTGACAGGGAAAACTATAAAAGCTTTTCAAACTTTTAATACTGTACCATTTAGTATTTATATAAGGCATAAAAACTAGTTTTGAAGTGATCAAGACTGTTTCAGTACTGCTGCCCATATCTTCTCTTATTTTACTGCTTATTTTATTGCCATTACTGCAGAAATCTCAAAACTGCTTTTTTAACTGAAAAAATACATCTTTGACTACCTTGCAAAAGTTTTGGAGTTGTTTGCCTTTCAAAAACAGTGCCTCTGTGACAGATAAAATAAAAGTTCCTTCCCAAGTTGCGATCAAGCTGAACTTTGAGTTTAGACTATGTGAACACAACATACAAATTTCCTGAGACAGGATGTGTTGGTTATAGGAAGTATCAGGTTCCGTGCCATGGGGAAATGTTAAATCTCAGGTTTTAGCTGCAAAACCTTAGAGTTCTTTAAGAATGTGCTGTGCTGACAATGCTTCCTTTCAACCCAGAGGGCAGAGTACATGAGATTAGTATTGTTTTCCTAAAAGTGACATGTCAAAACAGTTCCACTGAGCATCCTTGATTGTGAAAAGCTGTGGATTTACTACCAACACAGATGATATGAAAAGATTTTACTACAATGAGGTAGTGGATGGAGCAGCGGTTTACCATTAGCAATATCATATGGTATTGCTATGTGAATTATGATGTTCTAATTTCTGCAGGCTGCTTATGATACATATTCTCAATGCTTTTACACTAGTGAACACAAATGAGGGTGTTTTCAAGTTGCTCGTTAAGTTTAACTCAAATCTGGTTTTAAGCTGCGCATTTCCTTCCCTTCTCTCTGCTCAGATGCTTCCTCATGGCTCTGGGTGGCATGCATGGGAAGCAGGTTTTTCCACAAAAGAAGGTATCAGCACTCCTCAGCACAAGAGCTTGGTTAAGACAGTGTGTGTGTATCTGACCCCATCTCAGAAAACACAAACCAGATGCTTTCTCTGGATGCATGACCTACAAAAATACTTCTTCTATCTTCAGCGTATCTGCCTTCTTACATGGAGACTGTACTAATTGTTTAGATCAATTCTAAAGTAATAGTAACACAAAATGTTCCTGTGGCAGGGATAGCTATGTGTAATGGCCAGCTCTTCCACCCACAGCTTCCCAAGCACTAACTCCTGACGTGCCTGTGGGCTCACAGCGGCCGCATTGCACCAGGGGTGACTGAGCACAGCACTGCAGGAATGCACCGACCCCAGCACTTGCATTCACTAGCTCCATAGGTGCAAGAGAAGGCGACACTGACTCACCCAAAGCCCAGTGGAGCAGAAGGCTAACCAATACCCAGTGCCTCATCTGGGCTGTGCTGGCCCTGGGCTGGAACAGGCAGGCACACCACCGTGCTCTGCAATGTGCCCCACACACCCAGCTGTGCTTGCTTCTATGTTACTTGCCAAAGTTTATTATGCATTATGAATTTTTTTTCCAAGATTATTATATTCAACCCAAGCCTTGACAAAAGGTGTTGAGTGCATTCAGTACACAACACTCTGACAGATTAAGCCTCAGCATTTTTCCTACAGATTTCCTCTTCCTTACAGACTGGAAGAGCATATACGTTTCAAAAAGACCTTGCATTCTTTTTACACTGCTTTAAAAATTCATATGTTCCTGATTTTTGTTTGTTAGCACTTCATAAAAGAAAATATAAAGAAATATGAATAAGCTAAGTTGTAAAAATAAAAAATTTGCTCTGACAGCATGAAGATTTTAGTCTTATGTATAGCAAAACAAGCTCCTGAACAGCATATCCCTTCTCAGTCATATATTTAGGGAGCTACATGAAGATGACATTAGAAAGACTGGTCATGATGTTAACCTGTATAACCAAATCCACTGAATTATTAGCCACGCCTTAAAGATTACCACTTTAGATAGAACTAACACCACTCCTGTAGTTTTAAGTCATCTCAGTTTTAGTATGACAAAGAACATTCATTTAATTTAATGTATTTGAAGGGCATCCACCTTCCCTGAAGTGGAAAAAAAAAATTACCAATTTTAGTTTCCCAAGACCAAGAAAAACAAGAGCAGTGCAGATGCAGGCTAATGCTTACAGATTGCTGCTTCTTTTATGTTGTTATTGCTGTCATTGATTCCTCTTTGTATTTCGTCCAGCCACAGAAGTGCTGATTCATCTTGAGATTCCTGGAAAAAGGACAGTAAAAAGACTTGAAAAAACAGAATAATAAGAATTGTCTCAATATACTGATACAGTTCCAATATACAATCTTTGCTTCACAAAGCCATTGAACACTAAAAAGAATTTGACTGTTTAAAATTGGAATGAAACACATTCATATACTATTTGATAACTTGAAAAAGATCCCATTCAGATAAAAAGCTCTGAAAGTCTTGATGTGTAAAAGAACAGGACAATTTGCCAACTGCTGGCATAGAATTCATCCTACTGAAGATCAATAAAAACTGAAACATTTTTATTTCCATGATATATAGGCAAAATAGTCTGAGTCACATAAAATCACACATTATCAGGCAGCACAGTGATAGTACGAGAGAGTAGCAGAAGACTGCAGGAAGTTGGCTTTCTTTCAAAATCCCTTATTTGGAAAGGATCATTGTATCTAAGTACACATTACATTAGAAAACAACAGTGAAAACTGACATAGAAATACAGCTCAAGTTTAGTCACGATGACCTAGCTCATGGCAAGCATTTCTGTAATTAAGCAGCAGTGGAGGGACTGCTCTTCTTACAGGCTAAAAGTGCATGACATTAAACCCAAATTAAAATAGAAGGTGCAGTAAAGTGGGCTCAACATCCCTGCTAACCAACCCTACTGCTCAGGTTCACTGCTGATACCAGCACTTCAGCAGATAAATCAGGCTTAAAATAATATTTAAAATCTAGTCCAGTAGGTGGGGGGGAAATGCCTGCTAAAGAGGAAATAGGAGTGCCAGGCCTATAACAGACTAATGATGAGAGATGCTGGACTATATTGATTGACAGAGTTCTAGGATAATATAGACACAAATATTTCAGGAAAAATACTAGCTAGAAACACATTCAGACTAAGAGAGTGTGGAAAAAGAAGCAACTTTGCGATGAGTATCCCTGGTTAAGCAGTGAGCCTCAGACCAATGATCTAATAAATCTGATATCCACAGAAACTACAGAGAGAAAACAGGGTAAAAAACCCTAAATACATGCTCTCCTTTGCATTGTCTGTGTAAACAAGGTAGCAGAATACATAACTAATATGAAGTGGTGTCAGACAATCGCAGGACAGTGGACACACACTGCTTATTTTTCTACCAAGTGAGAGTTATGAGTTAGCATTTGAGAGAATGTTCAATAAATTCCCAAACTGCCACTGAATTTTGCAAAAAGCATTGAGAAACTGAAAAGAATTCCTCATCTGGTATCCAGCTTTTACACATTAAATACAAAAACAGACACAAATACTGCTCTGGAGCCAAGTGCAGTTTATGCTGAGTCTCGCAACTAACCTGGAAGCCAGACCAAGACTTAGGCTAATTTTGCTTGCTGAAACAAGCTGTTGTTATTTGGCATTGAAGGAGGGGAAAAAAAACCAGGCAGAGAAAAAGGAAGGGATCAAAAAAACAGCAAATGAAAATAGGGGAAAGGTTTCAGGAGCTGGCAGGCTGTGGAGGGGTGGAAACCATCTGAGTGGAGGCAGTAGCTGGATCGAAGCAGCCAGACAGCTAACGGGGAGGCAAAAGGCAAAGCAGAAAGCAGTTTTCCTAAGGCATATTTGTACGTGTGGCTTCTTCCCACCTTCGCCTTCTGCTAAACCGAGATCACCACAACTTCTCCAAGCCCAGCTTTTCCCTGGAGAAGGGTGCAGAGTTCAGCCATGTGACATTTTGGTCTCTGAATGAGACCCTTGAGGATTTACTAAACACACCCTTTGATTTTTCCAGAAAACACCTTTTTGCTCCAAATATCTCTGTATACGAATTTCAGCAGAACCCTGCACATCAGCTTCAGGCTTGTGGTAAATTAGGAGTTAAATTGCTGCTGTAAAGCAATTTTATCTCTGTGTTGGGCTGAGGCTGAAACTGAGTCATGTGTGCATACTTGGGTACGTCACACCCTCTTGCTGCAGCAGACAAAGAACAAATTAGCTCCTTACCATAAACCTCACGCTTACAGGATGCTTCTGGAGGACAGATCAATCATTCTTTAGTCCCTTACAGAGGGGAAAAAGCCCCCACAAAATGCCTGTCGAGATGAACTAGCTCAGCACTATCATTCAGCTGGCTGGATTTCACACACTACAATGAAGACACTGTTTTTCACTGGACTGCTCTCTCTTTCCGCCAGTCTTTGCACTACAGGTGAGTCCTCCTTTCTGTATCTCTCCATATTTTAGTAAATAATGTGGGATTTTTGATAATGATGTTGCTTTACCAGCTGTGAACTCGAAGTTGTACAAGCATCATTACAGAAAACTGCTCTAGGATGTCTCTTTTTAAGCAGATTTTTATTTTTTCATTTCAGTGACACCTTACCTCTCCCAGTCATTTTCTATAAAGAATTTTAAGGGAACTTTCTGCACTTACTGAAGACACATCTTCTATCTAGTATTTTTGTAATGATATGATAATTTTAAATCTGTAGTATCTTGTTTTACAACTTCACAGATGGTGTTATTAGAAGGAAATGCTCAGATGACTATTGTGATAAAAATAACTAAAGGAAATGATCAAATAATAAACCTATTTTTTTCCTTTCTAGAATTAAAAATGTTTTCAAACCAAGCTCATTTTGGAACTGGTATACATAATTTATGTTTTTGTATGTAAATATACATATATATATATATATATGCATATATATACATACACATACCCGCCCATGCAGGCACACGTATGACTTTTAAAGATCGGTTAAAACTAGTTTTCTGGAGTAACCATCAAAAAACTACGAAAAATGATGCAGTCTACTAATTACACTAACTATTATTTTAAAACATTCTACTGTAAATCTGCCAGTAAGCACTAATAAAAGTGTTTTCCATATTTTATTCAAATCTGGAAACATAAAAAAAGCCCAAAGATTTTCATCCATATTTCAGTTTACTTCTGAATTCCAGTTTCATGGTGCAGGCTTTACAATAAATAATTTTGCATTAAATGCAGCTAAGAAAATAAAAGTGACACAAATACTTACACAGTTGTTTGCTGTGCAAAATTTATCTTACAACACATGGCTTCAAAAAGCATTTTGGACACATTTGCGCTTCATGTGGAAATGTCAATATCTCTACAAATTTCTCCACTAAAGATTCAGGAACAGGCATTAATAAAAGTGATATTACTGTTTTTGCCCACATGCTGGCAATATTTACTCACTGAACATTTTCCTGCTGCTTGAAAAGTTTTATTCACTTCCCAGTAAATACCTGCCCAAGCATTTGCTTTCAGTTCTCAAGACACTGCCCTTGCTCAGGTATGAGAAGCTGAAAAGATCTGGTTTGCTTTAGTCAGAAGCAGAAGAATAACAATTTCACATGTGAGACGAAAAAAACCAAGGGTAATTTCAGTTTTCTAATTTGAAAGCTTCAGTCTGTGTTAGACTAGATAGTGCTTTTTGCATCTTTTGCAGTCATGTATTTCATACGTGAAGTGACAAGGACAGTAATAGTGTTTGCCTTGGAAATTCTGACCAAGCCTAAACCAAGACTGCTTATATTATGAATGACCAACATTCCTACTACTGGGAAAAACCCTCCACTGGTCATAAGCATTACAGAAGTGTCTGATATTTTTCACCAAAGATTACTGAAAACACACAAAATGCAGAAATATCAGCTAATACTACATTAATGATGAATTTTCAAGTGGGTACAAAATCATAAATGAAGACTGTTGTCCATACATTTGATATGAACACCCAAAGCAGAGAAGAATCTCACCAAATCTTTTAAACTTATATTGCTTTTCACTTGGAGATGGTTATCCTTCTGTGTTTCTGAACATGCATTATATTGTTAATACAGTAATTCATCCTTTTTAACAATTTTAATTTTGTTTTATTTCTAAGCTTCAGAATTTTCACCGAATGGCTCTACAATTAAAACAGTGTCTCTTATCAAAACTTTTCGTGGAATTTCATCAAGAGACTATGATTACATCCCTCCTTATGCTATAGAAGGGGAGACAACAACCATCCGTATCAGGGAAAACAAATGCACTTCAAAAAAGTCGAATGACTCCACTCTAACAGAAGTGAACAACACCACACTGGAGTACCTGACCAGCTCTCTGAGCACCAAGCTAATACCTGCCGTCTACCTCAGTGCAGTTTTATTGGGTGTACCATCTAATGCCATCATTTTGTGGATGCTACTCTTCAGGATCCGCTCCGTGTGCACTGCCGTCCTCTACACAAACTTGGCTGTTTCAGACCTGCTCTTCTGCATCATGCTGCCCTTCAAAATAGCCTACCACATCAACGGGAACAACTGGATATTTGGGGAAACGATGTGTCGGACGGCCACGGCGGTGTTCTACGGCAACATGTACTGCTCCATTCTGCTGCTCACGTGCATCAGCGTCAGCCGCTACGTGGCCATCGTTCACCCCTTCACCTACAAGGGCCTCCCGAAGCGCGCCTATGCCATCGCCGCCTGCGCTGCCGTGTGGGCCCTCGTCTTCTTGTACATGCTCCCGCTTGGCATCATGCAGCAAAGCTATTACGTAAAGCAGCTGGACATTTACACCTGCCACGACGTGCAGAGCGCCTGCGAAACCGTATCTTCCTTCCAGTTCTACTACTATGTGTCCTTAGTGGTGTTTGGGTTTTTGATACCGCTTGCAACTATTGTGTTCTGCTATGTCTCAATTATACGAACACTCAAGACTCATGAATGGTTCTGGTATGTTAAAGTCAGTCTTTTGATTCTTACCATCTTTGCTATTTGCTTTGTGCCGAGCAATATTATCCTTATTATCCACCACATCAACTATTACTATTACAATACAGACAGGTTGTATTCTTTTTATCTAATTGCTTTATGTCTTAGCAGCCTAAACAGTTGTCTTGATCCTTTCCTTTATTTTCTGATGTCAAAAATTAGAAGTCAATCCAATATTTATCTAACAATGGTTAAAATATCCAGGGAAAAATGAATTTATTTCTATTACTGGAATTATGATTTTGCATAGTGTTAACCCAGACAGCAACAAATCTCAGGTGTGACATTTATACTTCAAGTAAAACATGTTAGAAAACACAATCTCAGTTCAATTTACTTCCTCCCACACAAGGATTATCTCCAAAAATACACTTCTCCAGCTCTATAATTTTATTACACATATTGCAACACCTGTGTACCTCGATTCAGGTACGTAGCTCTGCACCTCCATTTCTGTCTGACATCACTTTCTAGCCGTGGAGAAACTGCCAGAGTATCAGTCACCACAGCTTCTAAATACCAGAAGAGGGGTCAGCATTCAAACACTATTTTTAGGGCAATTCATGCTATTTCAAATTAGCTCTCAGCCAACAATCACTGCAGGAACAGTGATACAAAACCAAGCTTTTGGCCTAGTGAACATGGGAACAAGTAAAAGCACTTTCTACATGCCTGGGAGCAGTGAAGAGCAAACACTGCCCTGGATGCTGGAAATACAGAGGAAATACAGAACCTCAAAGTTCACAGAACAGTAAATCTACAGCCGTGGACACAGAACCTGACCCTTCCAAGACTACCTCTCCTATGAGGCTGTTTAACCAGCTTTGCACTGCAGACTTGCTCTTCCACTTCGTCAGAGCCTGCACTCCCCCAGCCCACAGGGATTGCTGGGAGCTAACCCTTATCAGTGTGAATCCAGGCGTGTGTTACTCTTGCTTGGTAAGCAAAACAGGGAAGCTATTTTGTAGCATTCTCTATTTCCACATCCTCACAGGAAATACCTACAGTGTTACAAATCCTGCAACTAGTTACCATTGATTGTTAGTAAAACAATGGGTCAACTTTTACCTTTACAGAAACTCAAAATCTACATATATACTAGGTTTCTAGAAAATTAGCTCAGTGGTTGTCATTTGAATTTGTAACTGCAGCATGGAAGCGAGGATAAAAATGTTCTATGTTGTTTTGATAATACTATTGTAAAAAAACTTCACTTAAATAAAATAAGCTGCACTGGAAAATGCTGTGGGGGAATTTGCAGCCTGGTGAGGATCCCCCTCTTCTATTTCTTCTGGCTCTTAATTTAAGTTAGTTGTAATCCTGCCATTCCTTCAACATGCACAAGAACAAATTTTAAAGATAACTCTAACATAATTCAAATATTACACAATTATTGAAAATATAAACAAGGGGAACCTAACTAAAACTTCTGTACCTATCACACAAAAAACACTGCAACCAAACGTAGCAACTTGATACATTTGTTTAACTTTCCAGTTATCCACAATACGCTTCCTTAACACAAGGCTTCTCTTCACTGGAACCTGAATATATTTGGTTTGAAAGGGCCTTCAGAACTGTTAAAAGATTTACAGAATAAGGACAGAATAAGTTCCAGGTTTGAGTTTCCAGTTTCAAGCAAGGAACAAATAGGTCATATCTGAGATAAGGACCTGTAATGGGTTCTGGCAGATTTGGGTGCAGACTCTACTCCCCCAAATCACCACAGCTGTGAGGAAGTGACAACAAGCTACTTAGAGTAGGTGAGACAGTTTGACATACATGTTTTTCAAGATGCTGGGGCAGGAAGTTTATAGGGAGACCTATCTGATCCTTGTAAATCAAATACTTCCTTTTACCACAGCTCACTCTTAAAACACGCTAAACACAAATTAGGACAGATCTGCTTTATAAACAGGGATCAGAAAAAGAGGAAAACAGACAGACTTCAAAAATTGCACTACCTTTTCAATTGTGTCTGGATTTTTTTTTTTTTAATGAAATGTCAATCTAAATCATTTCTTTTCCTAAAGAATGGTGGTATCTATGATTGATCACCATAAAGAGTAAGTATGCATCTGAGTATTTCTTTTGAGAGCGCTGTGTCTTGTTCTCTTCTGAAACAGGAGTAACACTCCTGTTCACAGAGGAGGTACTCTAAGTAGTTGTCAAAAGACTGCAAAACCAAAATAGCTCAGAAGAGAAAGGCCAGCAGAAGTCTTTAGGAACATTAAACATTTCAGTGAGAAGATTTCAAAGAGATTGTACAATTTTTGTTCCAAAATTTGGAAACACTCATTTGTTTCCTAGGAGCACATTCCCATCAGGACAGGAGTGGGCACCAGGTTTGCACCTGGGCAGCTGGCCAGAGTGAGCCAGTGTAGAGCTGCTGTGAGCAGGCACCTGTGGGCTGTAGGTCTCCACCTTGGGGACATCCTGACTCGCTGTGCTTACACATGGCACGTCCTGGGCCAGCACTGTGCAGCCACCACCCACACTGCACAGAAATGCTGGCCCTGGCCCATCCAGGACAGGTGAAGCCAGAATGCACAAAACTGTGCCCAGCACACATGGCAAGGAATAAGGCTTTTCAGCACTGAGGGCTCAGTGAAACCAGCCCTGAGCTGGGAACCCTGGTGAGAAATTGACTTATGCCAACGCCTTTCAAAAGGTCTGACAGCAGATTACAGAAACACATGGTTTCACAGCAGGTACCACAGGTGAGGTGACAAAAAAGCCTGAAGATACAAGCCAGGGTTTGCAGACTTTCCCCAGCTCACCATGTTACATTACAAATACACTGCATGAATTTTAATTGTTTTCCAGACACTGGACATTTTAACTGCTGTGCTAGTAGCTTTAGCTAATCTTGTGTTCAGTCACATCCTGCAAGCTGCTAGGCTGATCTTTGTTTATGCTTCCCTGAGCTGTAATGCTGTAATGCTAACCAGGCCACTGCTTTTGGGGAAGCAGATAGCAACATCCGGCTGAGATAGGTTTAAACTGAAGGCATGTAGAAGACCATCAGCTTGTTATTGCACGAAAAAGCTGAAAAAGAAGTATGTACAAAATACCACTACAATAAAACAACTTAAGCAAAGGAGACCCCTCAAAATTTTTCCCAGAGATTTGTTAAGTAATACCATAATTGTGACTTTTTTCTGGCAAAAGCCTCAATTTCCATCTATATTGTAGCTATCTGTCTGACACAGTCCTGGAATTATATCCTTATACAAATTCATAACTACGTGAGGATTGCTGCTGCCCATATTTTATAATAGCTGCAGCAACCTAGTAGAATTAAAACAAGTGAGATTACAGCAAGTCAGTAGCAAGACATATGCAGAATATGTATTCAGTTTAATACATTGAGAATTAATCCATTTTGCCAGTCAGAATAAGTTGCAGTGCAAAATTACTTAGTGCCAGTTTGTTGTCACTGGGGCTTATTTACAACCCCACTGGCAAAGCTAATGCAGACATTGGGGCAGCAGGACAGGGACATGGAAGCAAGTGAAAACAATTGGCATTTCACTTCTCACAAAGAACAACAGTAAAAATTCTAACCTTGCATTTCTGTACTTTGGCATGGTGCAGAACATCCTGATAATGCCTTGCATTTACTGGTCTCACATCTTGCAGCTTGGCTGTGGGCAATAGCAGGGCTTCTAGGGTTTTGTCAGGATTTCCTTGGTCAACTGCTTCATTAATGTGTCCAATTGCAATGATTCCTATGAAACACAAAAGTTATTAAAGAGGCACTTTCCAAAGAAAGTTGCAACTTTTCCGATATCAGGTACAAACAAAGCAGTAACACGAAGAACAGAAAAATCACGTAACAAGAAGCAGAGGCAGCAACAGCAGCTGATTTTGAACTTTGTTCTTATATTCATTTGAAGCTATTATGCTATACAGCTTTCCTTCCTACCATAATTATTGATATACCTGGATAAAACCCTTCCTAAAAATCAAAATTACCCTTGACAAAAAAAGGAGAACAGATTTCCTTATTTTCTGGGCAGAAGCACCAACATGAAGCTTAAGAAAAAGTTGGGTATCACATATAAATATGTTCACTAACATATTGGCTCACAGTGCTGAGAATTTTGTTTTAAAGTGAGTTCAGACCACATTACTTGAAATTCTGATTTGGACAAATACATAGATACTGCACTTCCAGCTGTATCATTACATAGCAATTAACCTCACTCATTGTAATTTCACTGAAAATAACCAATCTGACAATGCTGACCAGTGGCACTCAGTACTTCAGTCAGGAAGTAACAAGGCCCAATGTACTTAATAAAACCTTAACTTACTTTCTTCAGACTGGGCCCAGAAGTCTCAAATCAGTTTTCTCCTACCCCTAAACGGTAATGAAATGGACTGCTTGTGGTGCCTAAAGCAACCCCAGAAAGGCATCAGTCAAAGGCTTCACCATCACTTGTGAGGGATTACATTCCTGCTTCCAGTGGACCATCTCTCAGCAGGTTTCTCCAGACCCACCACAACCCACCTGGTGAGGTCACAGATCCAGGTCATCATAAGGCTTGGGGAATGAGCAATTTTTCCAAGGTGGCCCCAGAGAGGAACCATGCAGGGATGGGACTTGCTTAGGGAAACAGAGGCTTTCCTCCTTCCTCTTCTTTCTGTCCATCTGCCCTCTCCAAACATTCCCAGGCAGAGGTCAGTGTCACTGAGACCAAGTGCAGCTATTTTGGTCCTGAACACTTTCACTGCTACTGCAAGGTCTCTTCCAACTCCTACTAAGTGCAGAGGTTCAGACAAAAAAGTGACTCTGCCAGTCAAATAAACTGCTCAGCACCCCCCCCTTGCCAGAGGGCACATAGCAAGCCAACTGTGCAGATCCATGGCAACCACTGGACTAGATTTAGGAAGCCACAATCCAGCCAGTTTTAAAAAATCTGCAAGATAAAACTTCCCCTAACAGTATGAAACAGCAGCATGCCCAACACTAATGGCAGCACAGGAAGGGCACAAGCAGCCCTGTCTTAAAAAGGCTCTCAAACTGCACTGAGGCAGCTTCTGAAATGGCAGGCAGTCTGAAAGGTGCCTCTCATTCCTTGCTCCAGCAAATCTGGCATAACTCGATAGCCTCAAATTTCCATATGCAGTGGAAGAATTCAGTGCTTTATCTTTTTTGAAGACCAAATGACCAGCTATCACATTTAATATAACACCACCCTCTTATGGCAATACAGTAACATTCAGCTTCAAAAATAAACTCTAAATCCATTCACATGAGGACATGTGGGCATAAGAAGCTACTCTTGGACAGGAAATCAAGTTACCCAAAAGGAAAGCAAGACAGATATTTGCATTGTCTAACTTCTTACTAATTCCCTTGCTAAAAACAAGCACATGGAATAATTTACACAATAAAACACACTTTTCCATGGAACACTGCTTGTAGTTTCCTCCCCTATGTCCCAATACGCTCTTTGTTTACAACTGCAAAAAAAATCCCCAAAGTGAGACCATCCAGGGCTGGAAGATACTGCCAAGCAGGCAGAACCATGGCATTTTTAACACTGCAGAAGGCAGGCACCCTTTGATATCCTTCAGCCATCTGAAACAAACAGGAATGTTTCAAGGACATTTAAAGATCATCAGGCTTTTAAAATTTTTAAATGCTCTGCTCTTTTCAAGAGTGTCTGAACAAGGCCACTCAGTTCATAGATTTACATACCAAAGACCCGACTATGACCTCCGCGGGCAATGTGGAGGAAGAATTACTTACTTTCATTTTCTTCTTGAATTTGCACATTAACCATGTCAATGCAGTTCTGGATATCATTCCAGCTTAAATAATCTTGGCCTTGAGATGAAGCCTCTGACTTAATAGACAATAGTGTATCAGCATAACTATAAGAAGATATAAAATACATAAGTGTATTTCATATAAAAGATAAAGTGCCATAAAGAATTAGTCAGATGTATCATCCATCATTTAGTGACTAGTATTTTTTCCAATGAATTTCAAACAAACTCAGCTCTTGCCAGAAATTATGCAGACATGCAAGTTGCCTGTTCTACACATGCATTTCAGGATCTGAAGAAATGGCCCTGTACACTAATTCAGAGAACTTTTCTTAGCTACATGGGATGATGACAATACATACATACAACTTGCTCTCATACAACTTGCTGTATGGTGCAACAGAGAAATGTGGGGAAAATTATGGTCAGTTTCTTTCTTTAGGAAACTGTCATTGTCTTCTTGACACTTGTTCAAAGATCAGAATTTCAGTCAGTAGTATCAGGTAATGGCATCTTCTGCTACCTCCATGTGGAAGATGATAAGCCATGGGCAAGGGACTGAAAGAAAAGATTATGCCCCTCTTCCTACAACTCAAGATCCTCCAAGCACAGGCTCTGCAGCCTGTGTCTACTCTTCCTAGAAGGCTCACAGATCAGATGAGCTGGAAACCTTCATAGTAATGCAGATCTATGTGTGCATAAGTTAAATAATTTTCATATTCCTGAATCAAGTATAGAACTGCTACAGTATGTCAGATCAAATACATGTCTTCTAGTTCCATCAGAAGCCTGAGGAATGAATGACTGCCAGAAAAAACAAAATAGGAGAGATTCATCATTTCCGAATCTGATTTGTCTTTCCAGCATCTAGTAACCTGCATTTAAGGGCTTCCGAAGCTGGAGACTGTGTATCACTCTAATAGCTGCAAACAAGGCTACACTCTGTTAATTCACATATTCTAATTTAAAATCTTACATATTATTGAGAAATGAGCCCCAACATATGTTTTGTGAGATGATAGGTTTTTTTTTTAAAAATTAAACTTTATGTTTGATAGGGTCCAATCTTTTCTTTATTGAATTCTCAAGAATCCCCAAACAACTGGAGTTATTAGAAGCTAGCAACTGATTCTATTAAATTTCTCCACAACATGCACAGTTTTGGAGACCTATGACATATTTCCCCTAAATTCTCTCTTCCAGAAAACACATTCCCACCAAGTTAATCTCTTCTGATAGAAAGCCATTGAACAGCATCCCCGCAATGAAGTTTTTCTAGCTCTACCCTATTTCTTCTGCTACTGTGCAAGTGAAAGCTTCCTGCGATATTCAGCGTATGGCTGGCAGCACAGGTTAACATAATGGCATAATAAAATTTTATTTAGTTGTTCAGTCCATCTAAGTCCTACTGTTTCATCTATATTGACTGGCAGCTTAATCTAAAGATTTGGTCTGCAGAACCACAAGAAATGCTGCACTTGGAACACTTTGGGGCCATTTCTGGGTATTTATAATGTTGCTTCTCTTGCTCACAAGCACCACAAGCAGCAGCAAAGTAGCAGATTAGTTTTGAACCATCTTATGTCATTCTTCTCTGTCTAACCAAAACACTGGCCTCTTATTCCTAATCTGACTTGCCTTCCTTCCATCTTTGAGACACCCAGCAAGGGCCACTCTCAGATTCATATCCCGTGACAACCCAATGAAGATCTTCTGCTACTGTGGTCCCTTTTCCCTACTAATGCCTTCCAGAAGCACGTGGAGGCTTCCACCACCTGTGCCAAGACAGGAACTGGTCTGTACACCCATGCTCTCCCTTGCACGCTGGGGGCGCAGGTCTCTCACAAATGGTCGTGTTGCCTGATATTTTATTGATAGACAAGAGAGCAACTGCAGTAGCAGCACGTGTTTGTGGTAAGTCAGGCAGGTGGCAAGGCAAGCAGCTGGCAGCCAAGTGAAGGCCATAATGTAATGCTGAAGGCACGTGTATGCCACAGCATTGTATTCACCCTTCTAGCAAGGAGAAAAGGGCTTGGCCAGGGCTTAAGGGATCTCCTGGACCTTGAGGCATTAAACACCACCTCATTCCGAAGATCGTCTTTTAGAATTGCAGAGTGGTTAGTGATTAACAGTTTCCAACTACAATTGTTTCATGTTTTAGTGTCTGCAAAAGTTCTTGTCAGGTCTTCATGTTTGCTTTCTGAGGATATTTTCCCTGCATCTCACACATCTACAGCCTTCAAGGCTGTGTTATTGCTTATATTTAGATACAACGAGTTCAGCAATTTTCACACTATCCCTAATTAATTTAAAACACGCATATTTATCTTGCAGCTCTTTCAACTTCACAGGCACAACACAGGACAGCCCACCCAGTAAAATGCCTACATATTTTTTTCAGAAGCTGCCAAGTCTCATCCAGACAAGACAAAATGAACCTTTACCGTTGCAAGTTTTCCTCTTCCAGATTATTGAAGCCAATGCATGGGTCTCTGAGATGATTCTTTATCATTAGGATGTCCTTATTTTCCAAGGTCTGGTTTAGCAACACAACAGCTGACAACATTTCTACTGCAATAGACAGTTCATCATGTGCCAGGTAGTTCTGTAGGACAATAATGTGCTGCAGTCAGGGAGCTAAATAAGCAGTGTAACAAATTTGAGTTACACACTCTAGATACCATTGAGGAGATGGACTTGATGTAAGAAGCCTGGAAAGTTTCCTAGTCACAGGCATGCCAGACTGACACAACAGTGGTGGTGGAGCTCACTGAGTTTCTATGTCCCATCCAGTCTCTGCCTTTCCTTCTTTTGCCCCACAATCCCATCTCTTCTGCTCTTACTCATAATAGGGGATTACCTTTCTACACAATATATAAACCAGAGTTAGTCCTCATTAAGAGCATGCAACAATTAAAAAAAGTCAGTTGATTTGTTGCAACACAAGAGCTCAGCCAGATTGAAGTGTGGCAAGAAACAAATTCTGCAATTCAATATTGCCTTTTCAACCAAAATGATTCATGCAATCCATAACACCATGACAAGAATTTGAATTATGTCTGATTTTACACAACAACATGCTATGTTTGTGCTCTTTCATGGTCTGACTACACAACATCAACGAGCAGGTTGTAAGCTTTTCACTCTTACCACAGCATTCTGTTGTTGGAGGTTGAACAGCTCAGTCTGATAGACAGCAGCAGCAAATGAGTGAACAACAGGCAGCTGTGCCTCGGGTTTCATCAGTGCAACCAGTGTTTTACTAGGATCACAGTTACGAATTGCTGTATTGATATTGTCAACCGCTATAAGTTCTAAAGAACAGCAGGGAAAAAAGCTTATTAATTTTCATATGCTGTTTGCTCTTCATGCCATGTAGATGACAACTAGGTTATTACAGAGAATATAATTTGCTGTCATAAGAGAAAAAACATTTTTGTGAAATATTTTAAGACACGACTGCTGAATGTTGCAAGAAACAGTGTCTGTTCAAAGGTATGCAGCAAATAATTAACTGGAGGACTTTAAAATTTCTGGGCTTTTAGAAATGAGAGACTGCTTGTTGAACCTTTAACAAAAAACAAGGCACTGACCCCACCCTAGCAAAGAGAAAGATCTAACTCCTCCTGTGTGTGCTTGCAGCAGTTACTGCTGTGTATGTCAGCTCCAGCACCTCAGTCTTGCTTCACCTCAAATGCTCCCTTCCTTCTGCACCACATTTCCTCTCTCACCTCCTCCTTTAGCAAGATCTAATTGAGTTAGCTAAAACAGGCCAGTACCTGAAGTACCAAAAACATTATTAGTGTCTATTTCAGGAGGCCTGGTAGAAATCAGCCAAATATGTTGGAGGGGTGGGATTTTCTGCCAGAAAATCAGTAGCTGAACTGATGGAAATCCACGTGCTATGGTTTCTAGAACTTCATCTGCATGCCAACACCTGTTTGTCTGCCAGTGTGGAAGATCAGTCATTACAGGCACTGCCATCTAAAAATGAATCCCTTTGCTACAGCTCAGGTTTCAATTTAAACAGACCACAATAGAGGGATATGAGGGTATGAGTGTAACCCCTTTTCAGCACCTGAACAACTTGCCTGTTTTGCTTTTTGCTGAACTGACTTTGTCAGAGGTTTGAAACCCAGCAGAAAAATGCTGAAAAACACTTCCCACTTGGGCAGCTGCAGAAGCATTACAACATCCCTCAGCTTAGTCACTGCCACCATAATTGCACACCTGGAAGAGTCACCTCTGAAGAAACCCAGGCCAGGACACACCCAGGAACACACTGTACAAGGCACCACTCTGATCTTGCAGAAAGGGAAGAAACCTTGAAGATTAGAGCACACGTGGCCGAGTGAAGAATAGCAATTATGCAAATGCCTTTTTTCATCAATAAGCCCCACTCCTCTGCCTTATCCTATGGCTTTTCTGTGTTCTGTTACCCAGGGAACATTTTTAGTCACCACTGATTGCCCAAATCTGAGACAAGGCTACTTGTACAGATGACACCATCCACAGTTCATGTATACAGCAACACTCAGAGCTTATCATACAACACAAAGGCTTGGAAAACCTTTTAGCTATGCCCACCTAAAAGAAAAAAATCCTCTTGCCTCTCATTTAATTTTCTCTGAAACATGGTCATACGGGGCCACGTTTTCCCTGAAGACTCACTCTATTGGCTTTTCATAAAGTTAGAAAGGAAAGGCTCTCACAGTTACAGCATGCATGCATGCTTTTTTAAAGAAAAGAGCGAAGAGGAAAAGAGTCAAGGTCCACAAATGGACTAGACTAGTTCTGCAGCCAATAACCAAGCTACTGACTTCTAGGTTTGAAACGCAGCATGCAAATTGCAACACATACTTTACATTGCCCACAGTCCTATAAAAAAAGCCACTATTTTCACCCTTCTCAAGCCAAACATAAGAACTGTTACTCTCCAGATTGCTGTTAATGCTTTTCACACATTACATTTTTTTCTTCCTTTCTTTTACCAAGAGATAACTCTTTTAGAGAAAGTACTTCTCACCATGGCTAACTAATCTGGAACAGGCTAGCATTTAAGCTAAGAAGTACAATTTATCTTGTGACTTAAGCTAACCTCACAACATAGCCTTTAGGGCACATTAAAAAGCAATCAGCCTGGATTTCAAAGCATTGGAAACAGTACCAGAGACAAAACAGCCATGCCCAGATGCAGCATGAAATGGCAGCAGATGTACCAAAGGTTAACTTCCTAGCAAAGAAGTTTCCAGTCAAAAGCAGCAACACATGCACTGCAAATTTAGATCCCCTTTCAACTGTTTTTTTTTACAAACTATAACTTGTGTCATGTGGCATTCTTAACAGAATAAGAATAGGTTAGATTTTGATATGTGTGTCTAAAAGTGTGAATAATTTTTTCTGCAGTGTGATTGCAACATATTCTTCCTTTTTAATTCTACAAGTATGGTCATTGCTCCCAAGTGAGTGTTAATACTGCACTGATAAATATTTGTTCAAGCCATCAAGCCATGCATTGTTTTCAGTTTTGCCAGTGGCTCAAATTAGTTATCTCAAATAAGAGTACATCCAATGCAGCACAGATTGGTGACTTGGCAACTGTGACACTGAGAAGAAAGATTATGAGAATAAAATGCAATACATATGGTTTCATTTTGAGAAACCTTGTTTATGCATAAGAAATGGTGGATTCAATTAGCTTAACATAACTAAATGGTGATGGTAAAGAGTATTAAAACAGTTACTCACTAAGCTTGTGAGCCTCAGCTTCCGCATTGGCAACACTAACTTCTTTCTGTATTTCACTTTTGTCGAGCATATTTGGAATGCCTGCTATCTAACAGATCAGAAAAACAAGATTTAATTATGTTTTTGTTTGATGGGAGATAAGGGATAAAGTCTGGTGATGGTACACTGGGATTTGATTGTACTATCACCTGTGCATCAAATACAAGCACAGCATTAATCTTTTTCTGTGATTTTCATCTTAGTTAAAAGAATAGATTTTCTCCTTAAAACCCAATTGGCACTTTAATTTGATGTTAATGATGTTAATGTTCAATATTACCTTTATTTGTACTCAAGTTATAACTAATTTTGGAAACAAAGTATTAGGGGCTGCATGTTGTATCTTAAATTTTCTTCTTATATCTTAGTTTGTAAATACTCACAAAGATATCATGCTCTTTAGAGCAAATGCAGCTCTTTGGTGTTGATTAATAGATCAATTATTCTCAAATCTTTATAAAACTTTTCATAAATGATGGTGAAATGCAGAGTAAAGATAATTTCTCTCTGGATTAAAACCAGCTAAAAATGTGCAAGCTGACACGTAGTACCTGTTCCGTTCAATTACCTGCATTTTCTGTTCTTTAGAATCACACAATTGCAATAGGTACCATGAGGAATTTTGCGGCAGAACTTCAAGTAGGCTCAGAGCAGGACGGTTCAAACCTGCCATCAGTGCCCCTTCATCTTGCCGGTCAATAGCCTCATTCACTTGGACTAAAGCTATGTGAACTGAAATGAAAACAATGCCTATAAACAGCAAATAAGGCTTTCATGGGGAAAAAAGTCCCTTGCTGTCAGCATCTCACTTTCTGGAAAAGCCAGCTAGGGTGGCAATCTTTATCTAGCAGAGAATTACCTCTTTCATGTCCAATCCTACAAAGGGAGTCTCTGGCTCTGTGTGAGCCTATGTGGAAGCAGTTCAACCACAGCTAAGTGGAAGCTTATGAATGAATTTTGGGTCTATATAGAAGAGGGGGTCAAAATTTACAGTATTCTGCACACAAAAAGAACATAAGGAAACAGAGCAGGCAATAAATGATTTGATTCTGAACTGAGGAATCCTTTCAGCAAAAACCACAAACAGACATTAGCCCCCCCTGCCATAGATTAGTAGAGAAGGAATAGAAAAAAAAGCAATTGTAGACAGATATTAGCTACTTGTGCATATTTTACAAGTTTCCATAGAAATATTTTGTTTGTTCAGGTGGACTCAAGTTGTGTTCAGCTGGAATCTGGGAGATCACGTGTTGTGTGCATACTTCCACAAGGATCCAGAGTAGCTTACTATTTATTTTATTGATATTGCCTTGAATCTCAGCTTGTGTCAGCAACTCCTCGTAGACATCTCTCTCTTCATCAGAAATTGTGCCATTCTAAGAAAACAAAATTGTTGCTAGTTCACACAAAATAGTTTGCAGAGAGAAAAGCTATTAGCCGAAGTCATTAAAACTGCATCAGCCGAAACATTTACTGAATGTATTTGCAAAGCAATTTGTTGACTAAATGAACTGAAGAAATTAGCACTTTGTCATAACTGGCTGAGCATTTTACTGCTTCCTGTAAAATAATCACGTAAATATAGTATAGCATTTTTAACTATGAAGACCATTAGCTCTCATGTAAAAGAACACAGCAAATAATTTCATATTAAATATCTGTGGCAGAGGTTATACTTTATACTCAAAAAAGGGTATGATTCTGTTTGCAACTTTTTAAGCAGTAAATTTGTTTTTTCTAAAGCAATTAATGGAGGAAAACTAGACTTTAGTCTTCTGGTATTTCTAGTCTTTGGGCAAAGTTAAGCTGTATCATACTCATAGTAATCATATTCTTATAAAATTGGCTTTTAGCTCATTGCATTACTATTTTTTCTTAGTTATCTTAAAAGTGGGGGTTTCTTCCTAATTGTACTAATTTTAAAAATTAGGCTAATTTTTGAAACAATACTACTCCAGCAAGAAACATGAAGGAACATGTGTACTAGGTGTACAAATAAAACACCACTACCTTGAGTCTTGCATTTGATTCTTTCTTCCTTTTAGCATCAAAGAGTTCATTCTGATAGTCCTGTGCCAGTTCGTCGTCCACGTTGAGTAACATTGCATTTGGGTTCCTCAGAGTCGCAATGGTTTGCTCAGCTATTCCCTTCTCAACAGCTTCGTTGATTGCTATTACAGCAGCATGCACTAGAATTGAAAGCACAGTCCTAAACATCCAGAAGCAAAAAAGTCAAAGCTGTCACTGTTTCTTCTGGTTTATTTGAAAGCAGTGTTTAATTTATGTTCAATAATTTACAGATTCGGACATTTCACTCCACGTTTTCTCTGGACTGCAGAACTTTGTGTTTACTCAAAGGTGGCAAGCCGCTGTCTGCTCCATGTTTACCCTTCACCCAAACTGGGGTGTGCTGGTTTCAGCTGGGGTAGAGTTAATTTTCTTCACAGTGTCTGCCACTGGTCTGTGTTTTGGATTTGTGCTGAACTCAGGGTTAATAATACAGAGATGTTTTTGCTGTTGCTGAGCAGGGCTTGCACAGAGCCAAGGCCATTTCTGCTTTTGGTACTGCCACACTGGGGAGGGGACTGGGGGTGCTTGGGAGATTGGGAGGAGACAGAGCCAGGATAGGGGACCCAAACTGACCAAAGGGATATTCCAGACCCTGTGGCACCATGCTCAGTGTATAGAGTGGGGGATGAAGGAGGAACATTTGGAGTGATGGAGTTTGTCTCCCCAAGTAACCATTATGTGTGATGGGGTGCCCCATCTCTCCTGGAGAGAGTTGAACACCTGCCTGCTCATGGGAAGCAGTGAATTAATTCCTTGTTTTGCTTTGCTGGTGTGGACAACCTTTGCTTTCCCTATTAAACTCTTTTTATCAGCCCATGAATTCTCCAGCTTTTACTCTTCCAATTCTTTCTTGGGTCTTGCTGGTGGGGAAATGAGTGAAGGGCTATATAAGGTTTAGCTGCTGCCTGGGGCTAAACCATGACATGGTTAATATTGTACTGACAGAAAATAAAACATGAGTTACATTTTATCACTCAAGTCCTATTTTATTTAGAAGGCAATTACATGTAGGTATTGAAAGTATTTTTGGTAGTTTTTACCTTAAAGCTGTATATTTATGTCCATATAAAAGTACTGTCTTAATTGGGTATATCTGAGAGATGTTACACAAGAATAAGGAAATTGAAACTCCAATAAACTTGTCTTCTGGAAAAACACATTTAAGACAACCCCCCACGCAGGATGAAGCCCTGCAAATCACATTTAAGCCTCTCTGGGATGGTCCTTTGCACATCCAGATCTCCATGAACCTATAGGCACATGAGAGACACTGATGTAATGGTCCCTCCTCCTGTCACAAGACAGCAAAACAGCAGACTTCAAATGGAGGCAAAAAACACCCAGCAGGATTTTGAGGGTTCTCAAAATGTTACTACACAGGAAAAAGGGAAAAAAGTGCCATAAGACTCACTACAGCCATTGATCAGCTTAATTGTTAAGCCTTTCCTTTGAGAAAACAAAACTTCACCTACTAAACAAATGGTTGACTCCAAGAATTTAAGAAGTCCAAGAAAACCTTATTTGCACACATTTGGCCCTAAGATCACTCTAGTGCAAGTGAAGGACTTACACTAGAGCTGCACTTTATCTGTACCTTCATGTCACAAAGAGACCCCAATGGCTGTCTGGTGGCACATTAATCTCAAATATTTTACAGACTTTACTATATAAAATGTAACTCCTGATAAATGTGTATCTAGATCATATCCCAAAGGAGAAACATTTCATCTCCCCATTTATCATCATAGCAGATTGCCTAGGATTTACTTTTGTGCCACCAAGGGGATGTGTGAAGGCAAAACACAATGACTATCTCTCCTTACCCTATCAATGCCCTCTCTCTACATGGTCCTGCATGGTTCTGCTGAAGTGGAGAAAAGCATGCAGTAAAAAGCAGTTATTTAAGTTTAACTGAAGGTCTAAATATCTGAGTCTGAAAGACTTCAGTTTCACTCAAGCTTATGAAAGAAAGCAAAGATGCTTCAGATTTGTGGTTTTAGGAAAACCAAGGAATGTACAAATTTAGGGAAGTCAGACAAAAGAACATCACTGAAAACTCAACAGGGGCAAATGAAGGATGAAGTGAAGCTATACACCTGAGAAGGCAGCTACTGGAACTTGCAGAGCTGTTGGTGGATGATCCATTGCTTAGCACTGAGTTCGTGCCAGAAAGTTGTAATAAAATTGTTTCACTCTAGCTCAGCTCAGCACAACATCAGCTTGGTAGTACAAGCAACTAGTATGGTGGAGGAGATACAAGCAGAGAAACACACTGGTTCATTTGTTATTAAACAGCGTGAAAACACAAAGATCACACTGAACATTAGGAAAAGGTTTTTCATTGAGAGGGTGGTAAGTCACTGGAACAGCCTCTCTGTAGGAATGGTCACAGCATCAAATCTGAGAGAGTTTAAGGAGCATCTGGACAATGCTCCTAGCTCTATGGTTTAGATTTAGGTAATCCTGCAAGGATTAGGAACTTGGACTCAATTGTCCATATGTGTCCCTTCAAACTTGAGACATTCTGTGGTTCTGTGTACATCCATATCCACTCCAAGGGACTAAGAAAATTGTCCTTAGATACATATATGACCCAAACATCCTCACAGAACACACAGGAAGGATGTTATCTGTTCCACGGTTGTGTAAGAGGCTTTACTAACCTAAGTGAAGCTAGCAAAAAGCAGTCAGAAGATAGGTTCAAGATAGGAGACAATTGAACAGATACTGGTAGATGTGAACCCACCTACCAAGAGAAACAGCCTGATTGGACTTGAAAGAGCAGGATGGAAGCACAGAGTAAGAGAGGTTTCCTTGCAGAATAAGCTCTCTGTGAAAGCACTTAAGCTTATTCTTTCCATTTATACTGTTGTTGGCAGCTGAGTAGGAGTCATCAGCAGTTGTTTCACTTTCATATCTCCTTTTGCATACTCCACTTACGAAGAAGTATGGTAGACCCCTTCCTCTGGCAGGATCTCCATTATCCAACCTCCCTAGTCTGTAAGGGTTCCTATAGCAGATGTTTCCTGTTGTGGGGCAGAGAATGTTATCTACAGCACCACCCTTGCTCAGAGGGACAGAACCAGCATCAAGAAACTCTGCTTTTCTAAGACTGAAAACACTTCAGAAGTTAAAGGAAGCACTACACACTATAATAAGGCTTTCAGTGAAGGATGTTTCAGCCCTTTCATCTTTGGCAGAGGAAGCTCCCTGAAAAAATGCCAGGTAGTCATGAAATATCTAAAAATCTGCTAAAAAAATCTCCTGACACTTCAAAAGGCAGCATTTTAAGAGCTAGTTTCGGTGAAGCATGCACATAATTAAACAGGCTTCAAAATATACAACACATGCAACGTGAATCAGCATCAAGTGTGTTTTAAGTTGGGCTCTGAAACTTTCAGCACACCAAGTAACATCATGAATCAGCTTGCTGCTTTGCAAGGTTGAATGAAGTAACAATGGAACATACTAAAGCCAACCCTTCTGCTCTTTAGTTTACCCTGCTGAAAATACTGGGATCCTGAACAAAATAACTGGAGCTCAAGTGTTGATTTAAGTGGACACATTTGATTTCACATCATTTAAATGCAAGCAATTTTTTTGTAGCATTTCACTTCATTTCACACACAAAAAAAAAAGTGATATAGAGAAAAACACCCAGACTTACAGATGAATAGGCATGGGCAGCAGAAAAAGCATTTAATTCTGTTTTTAATAGAAGCTGTTCAAGACAGGCTCAAAAGAACCATTATTGTCCAGCAGGACCTAACCCCCAGCAGGGTTCTACCACACTAAGGGTCACACACCAGTGGTCAGACAGACTGAAAGCTACACATGGAGGCAAGTTCCACGTATACAACACCATTTGTGAGAGAGCTGTCTGTTTGGAATGATGACTTGTCCTCACATCAACCTGTTTGGGTGTCTTAAGAAAACTGCAAAATGCAAAAAATAAAAAGAGGAGACACAGAAAAGACATATCCATGTTCCCATGGATACCTACATTTTACCCACATGGTGCAGAGGTATGCACAGAGCCCAATTCATTATTCTAGAGGAGCACTAGCTACCAAAACATTAAACCCATTCAAAATATTGTAAGAAATCTTTGCTTTGAGTAGCACTTCCTAGGGTTCAATGGGGATACTAAAATACTCAGACTGCCAATTTTGAAGGGGCCTTGTAACAATGAAGCAATGTGATAGTGAAAACTTGCTTGCTTTTCTTTCTAGTTATTAAGATGTGGCAAACTAAGTGAATTAGAACACAGAAAATATTTTGTTAGCATCCTGTCAAAGTGTTCGGTAGAGAGCAGAACAAGAGTCACACTTACAAGCAGCTTCGTCCACTGATAATTCACTGGCCAGAATCCCACCAATTTTACTAAAAGATGGCATCTGTATACCATATTTCTCTAGCTCCTTTCGCATGTTGCTGATTTCTTCCTCTGTTCAGACAAAAAACAAACAAAAAAAAAATTATCAGAACAAAAGCATGACAATATCACTATGAACAACCAGACCTACAAAAATGTTTCTGAAAGTGCTTGTGGCCAGGGCTTCTGATTAGTTTTCCTCCCCATTTTGAAGGACTCTAAGATATGACAAGTATTCCACACAAATTCACTCCCTCCTGTCCCTCGGAGACTGCCATTCATTTAAAATAGCAGCCTCCTACCTGTTTAATTTGTACCAGTGTTTGTAACAATGTTGTCAGAGGAGAGAGGCCATAATAGAATGTATGCACAACATTAGCAGATTTACAGGGTAAAAAAAAAAATCTAACATATGATTACATAAGCATTTTTTTACCTGTGAAGTCTACTTTTCCCAGAAGGTCCTGGATCTGTGGAGCTAATCCTAGTTTGAAGAGATATAAACTGCAAAGGAGAAAATTAGGCTTGAAAGTTCTGTGTGTGATTGAGAGGTTTGCTTTCTGTACAAGAGAAAAGCACTTTTATGAAGCTTATCCTTTAACCCTTGACTTACATGAGTCAATACAGAATAAATTGACACTACAAATTTCTTTGTTCTATATTTTTAAGTCTTACAGAAAAAGAAGCATCTCTAAGAGAGAGTCACTGTCAGTGTATCTCAGGTCACAGGTGATATATAAACAAGTAGAAAACCTTAGTGAAAGATAGGTGAAGGAATGCAAAAGCTAGTATTGGGGGGAAAATCAAGATCTGAAAGCATTTTAGCACAGCTCATATCTTTGGATCTATGTTCTGTTTTGACTTGTAATAATTACATCCCTGTGATTACTAGCAGAAGACACATAAATCACTGACAACCTTCTTACTACAGGGTAGAGCAACAAGGACCTGTAAGTCCATCCAATAACATCTCAAAATTACTTGTGTCATTAGCTATTTTATTTTTGGAAAAAGAAGAAAGTTGATTTATTGTACTATTCAAGAATGAATATTTTTATTTCAATATAGCATGAAAAATATCTTCCCTCATTCCTAGAGCTCTGGGGTGCTATCTGAAAGAAAACAGCTGAATACATACATATTTTCTCAGTAACTTCCAAATGCAAGGCATGTACTTATCTACAAAAGACTGATGTTTCTATAATTTATCAGTGAAATTCAATAAACAAGTGAGTTAAGCAAGAAAGAATCAAAAAAGACAGATTTTAAAAATAATACATAAATAATGCATTCCTCCAAAAGGATTGTTTTCCACCTCTTTTTGAACTTACTTCACCCCAACATCATTCACTGAAAATGTGCTTTGGGATTTAGGGTTTTTGTTTCCAGAGGGGCATATTCCCCTTTAGTGTTTTGTTGCTAATAGCAAATAATAGGATGAGATTTCAACTCACGTATTTGTAGCTGTTGTATTTATTTAGGAGCATGTGGAATCAGCATTTATCTTCCATGCTGCCACAGCTACTCCTCTGTCCTGTCCCCAACTGGACGAACACAACAAAGGATCTCAGGTAGATGAGCACTCCTTTGCAACCTCTCAAAATCATTGCTAATGCCATTCTTACCTTTCAAAACTGTCTAAAATGCAAATTAGCTACTTCAGGGGAAAAAAGGCACATAGACTTTACATGTCTATAGTAATGAACCAGGTTCCTCTGTTAGCCTGGTCTGCCCTCCAGTCTTTTCTGGGTAGAAAGAGATTTTGCTCCAAATTTGAGACAGGGACAAAATCCTGTCTGAAATGCTGGGTATCATACAAACAGCTATGGAAATCAGCAGCATCACTATGCTGACTCTTTTTTGGTTCATCACAAAAAGATACAAGAAGAAAGAGTGCTATGAACATTTTTTTTTTT
>VWZQ01005444.1:220374-249042 GCA_013397015.1 Myiagra hebetior | reverse complement strand
TTTTTTTTTTTTTTTTTCGCTGTTCAGCACTTCCAGAAGGATGTTGAACCATGTGTGGTATTTCCTACACTCCTTTGTTTGGATAAACTTGTTAACCACCAGATGGTGCTGAAAATGTTCTTCTAGTCTTGCAGGGAACACAAAGACACTTCTACTCTGAGTTAACATACAATTTCACTTGAAACAGCTTGCTTAATGCTTTTATTGTCTAACTTGAACCTCAGAAAACACATGAAATCAAAAGCAAGGGGCCTCGTGGTTAAGAAAATTGAATATGGAGAAATCAGGAGCAAGGGAAAAACAAAGGAGAAAGCAGTTCCTAGGTGAAAGTCCTTTCAATACAAAGCATAACCCAACACAGAGCTGCATCTCGTATCAGGCAGATATTGCCAGGGCTTGTTTTATATTTTGCTCATGTATAACATGCTGTAAAAAACAGATCTGAAAATAGCACATTTTTTCTTTCAAGGCATGCTTGTTACCACTAATTTGTTCCTGGCCTTAGTCCCAGTCAATACTTTCAAGTATTGATGTTTCAGTAAGAGAAAAGCTAGAGATAATTACATTCAACAGGAATATAATATGAAACAATTTGCTAAGTCACTCCTTCCTGGCCAGAGCAGTGCTGTATTTGACAGCAGAAGTCATTTCACATTTAAGTGCAATGGTCTTAAATTCAGACTTGAATCAGGACATATCCTAAAACTATATTTAAACCATCATGCTTAGAGTAACCACCTATCCTCAGGCCTTCCAGCAGCAAAAGATCAGCAAAATAATAAACAGCCAACGACTTTCCCTGCAAAACCTTACTATTTCAGATGTCAGACATACGTTTCAGATACAGCTCAGAATTCCCCTGGTGCCAACCCACCTGGGAACACTGCTGGCCAAGCAAAGTGCCCCGTCCTTAATTCTATTCTTTGCCAGACAGCTTTCAATGTAGCCTGCATGCCATTCAATACTGAGATTGGAGTTTGGTTTGAAGAACTCCAGTGAAGGAGTTATGGCATGCATTTTAGGAAAAGGTATAGAAGTAAATAAAGCTCAGTCATTGTTTCTTCTGTTCTTACATCCTGCGCAGGATGCAGGCACAGGGGCCTACAACCTCATGGGAAAGGACCATAAATAAAAGCATTCCAGGCCTATTTTCCTTCAGTGTGGCATGACACATACAATATAAAGTTAATTTCTAAAAAAATAGCACAATAAAAAAAAAAAATCCATACTAAGTACAGAGGTACAGAGTTAGAGCTTTGTGTTGATATGCATCAAGAAAAAGTAATTTAAACAGGACAAACTTGGACGTGAAACCTGAGACAACACAGACTAATTCTGGTAATGGCATAAATCCTGGGGCATGTCAAGATAGAGAAAGGAAAATTTCTACCATAGCTCAATCCATTGCAAACCTCAGTTCAGGATAAGAGTTACTGTCATTGCAATAATAAGGCAGATATTAAGAAGGTATTTGATGGGGTTGTTGTTTATGTAGCATTCAAATCCACAGTTAATATGTCCTATGTACATGAGGGGCAAATACTATAAAAATTAAATGTGTTCTTCCACCTCCTGGAAAATGTTTGAGCTGGCCCATAACACAGCTGGGGGGTACACAGCCCTCTGAGTGAGCCTGACCTGGTTGGGGTTATAGCCCCATGGATCCCCTTTAGGAAATCGCTTCAAGCTTACACAAGACACTTGCTGTCAGAACATACTGCACTACCAAGTTACAGGCAAGAGCCACCCTCAAACATTCCTGGAGTCACTTCCCAGGTAACATTACACCAAGTATAATAATTTGAAGGGGCAACTCTTGTCAAAGATGGCAAAAATATACTGGGCTGTCAACTGAACACCTGGCATGTAAAGCAAATACTGTGAACTTCAGTGCTAAGTGCTGTTTATTGGGAGTGACTGCACATCCCAGAGCGAAAGAGGGGGCACATAACTTCAAGGATTAGCCCTAAAAAAGTTTCAATAAAGCATGTATTGAATAGTTTCTGTCTGATAGCCCTGGAGCAGCTGGTGTGCCTTTGAGCACCATTAGAAACAGAAGAGAGTTTGGGGTGTAAGTTAATTATGTTCTCTGAAAGATTAGTGCCAAAAAATATTGAAAGGGAAAGGTCTCTGTGTGCAGGAAATGAACTAGAAGAGCCACAGGAGGGTGGAGCTCTTTGCCAACACCACAGTCCTTCACATTAGGGACAGCACAGAGCAGATATTTTTGTGCTCAATATCATGAAAACCTTAAGGCAGAACATAAAAAAAATTTAATCTCTACTTTCAATGGTGTAGTCAAAGCCTGTCTTACTTTACATTAAAAGTCAACTTGCTCAGAATTGAAATATTTGAAAATGTTTCATTTTTACATAAATTACCACAAAATACAGTAATTGCATCGGTTTTGGGACAGAAAGATGTCAGTTCATTATTTTCACTCTGATCAGCATGTCTGCTCCACAGCTGTACTAATGTTTTGCTAAATTTCTGTTAATATGTTTGATTTCTGTTGAAGTATACATTTTGAAATTGTATGCTCACTTTGAGAAGGGGTGTACTATCGAGAGAGGAATGTGTGTGCTGAATTCAGTAGCCCTTAGTTTCTATTTTGAAAATTACTTGGCCAATGTCCTGACAAAATTCAACTTTTGTCTCCAACTTAAAATTAATGAACTTGTAAATTCTGACAGATTTTGATATACTGGTTGCGCTAAAGCCATTTCAAGACTCACACTTCTAACTTTGGCAGGTACTATAACTTTTATTCCTGTCAGCAGTTACCTTAGAGCATGAATGCAGTATATCATCCGAGGGATGTTTTTCCTATCATAGACATCCGTAGTCTCTGGATAAAAGATCTAAAAAGCAAAGAGCACACAGTTAAATAAAAAGACTTATTACTGAGCAGAAACGTTTACTCTGCAGACCCATACCTTAAACTTACAGAATTTCAGCTGGTACTTCTATACAGCTATGAGTCACGTCTCTTCTGATGCTATTTTAACTTTATCAGTAGTTTTCATAAAGAGGAGCTTAATAAAGCATAAAAGCTATTTAATAAGAGGGGAAAACAGGAAGATAAGCAGACAGCATTTCAACAAGATTTTTAGAAAATGTCCTTTGGCATAAGCTCAGCCAGTAGTGCTTGTCCTCTACAGACGCCCAAAACCTGGAATGCAGTTACAATTTGCAAAGCCTCATTACAAACCAAACCTATCAAGTATGGTTTGAAAATGCATAATTTTAATTGCCAGCACCCCTAACTTTCTGAATACATCATTTACAAAGAAAGATATTGAGAGAGAGGAATATTAAGCAATTTAGCCAAAAAGTCACATCATAAGTTCCAGTTCTGGTTCTACCACTAATTTGTTCCTGGCCTTGGTCCCAGTCACTAAACACTGTTTCCCCACAAAAATATAATAAAAAGACTTAGTTAACCGTGAGAGTTGGCAGCATGCTTCCAGCCCAGGCTGGTCACTCGGGGCTGCACTGTCCTATGGTTAATAGGACCAGACTGAGTAAGTCAGGAGCACAGTGCCCTCTTCATCATTTGCTCAAAACAGCTTTGTGAGGGAGAATTGGGAAAGCTTTTGGCCATGACCATCCTCTGCAACAGAAACATAATCTTTCAGAGGAGGGATGGCAGGGTGGAAATCAGCCAGCTGAACAGAAGGCTCAAGGACTCAACTGGAAAAAAAAGCCTGACCTGGAAAAGGCAGGACCCCTTCCCGTCTCTGGCATTCCTGACTGCAGTCATGAGTGCCCTTTCCTGGTTATGGGCACCTGCAGTGAGGCTGCCCGCAGTGAACTTGCCTACAGTGGCTGACCATTAGCCCACGTAGCCCTTCAAGCAGCTGCCTGAGCATCCCCACGGTGCCTGACCACAGTGCCTCAGGCAGCACCAGGGCAGCTGGCCCCCAGGCACCCTGGGGTGGGGAACTGCTTGCCTTGGGCTGCATGTGGCTGCCAAAATGCACAAACAAGCAGCACAGGTGTTTGCACACAGCCCTTTCTTAAAGGATTTTCATCCAAAATAGACTCACTGGTGCCCAGAAACAGCAGCAGAGAGGGGAGATGACAAGCGAAGACCCACAAGGAGGAAGGTAAATATAAGAGGTAACCCAAGAAAGCAGCTGGTGGAAGAAGAGCAGCAGCACAGTCACGCAGATGCATTGAAGGGTGCAAGAACAGTCTGGAAACAGGGTAGAGGCAGAGAAACTGGGACGTACAGTAAGAGGAAGAGGCAGCAAGAGGCACGATGTGAAGAGGTAACCTAAAGGAAGCAAATATTTATGTTTTCTGTTTTAAACTATATTCCTTTCAGGCCCCCCTTCCCCCCACCAGAGACTGCACTAGCAATAAGATATAGCTCAAACACTGCTAGTGTCCCCACCTCAGCCCACACACACCAGCAGCAGCAACACAGGACTGACACTCCCATTGCTTTCCACATTACCTTCTCTTCAATTTGTTTTTTGAATTACCCCTTCCCGGTAGACTTACTGTAAGGAACTGTTTATACTCAAGCAGATGAAAGGGGACCTCAGTGAGCCAATGATTTCAGCCACCTTCTTTGCTGAAATTTAAAGGCTTACTTTAGGCAGACCAATGGACTCCATTGCTCTTAACCACTGCACAGTGTTGTCAGTGTGCCGAAAATGAAGGCCAGATCGCTGTTAGAAACATAGGAGAAAGTTATTAAAGTCACATTAAGCAAATTCTCTACTTACTGATCCTCCTGTTGTTTCCCAGTTTTATATCCTGAAGCTGAGTTCAAGGAACGTTCACTTATTTGAACCCAGAGACCAAAGTGTAACAGCTTCAATTTTGCTAATGAAGCATCCTAACATGTCAACAGCTCCACACTGAGTTCAGCTCATTCTTTCATGTTACATAAGCCAGATTTGTACCCATCAGGGTGGACTGTGATTGAAGTAGAAATTTATACAGTCTTTCAGTATTCTTTGGGAGTAGAGTCTGGATGTCAAACACCAGGAACCAAAACACAGAAATAGTAACACTGCTCAGTACTACCAAGAAGAACAGATATGGAGATCTTGGAACTCTTCAGTTCTGCCTGAATACCTGACCCTCCCTAAAGCCTATGAAAGCAGCATAAGAATAAAATGGGAAAGTATTTTTATTTTATTTTCAGTGTTATCTTTTAGAGCAAAGGGAAAAAGGAATCTCTCAAGTTTTGGAGATTTTCAAGGGAAACATTTAAATATAACGAGAATTCTTAACCATAATTTTTTTTTGTCCCCTCTACATGTTGAGATAATGCTTTCCATAGTGGGACTAATGTGTATGAGTATATATTTCTCTGTTATTCAGGTCCTTGGAACTACCAAAAGCCTGCACAGGGAACAAGCTAAGCTCTCTTACTGGTTGCTTGATTTTTGCTTCTCATTGTTAAAGTTGACAAAATAAACACAGAGATCTAATGAAGTGAACGTCAAATATGTTTACATATAAGATGAAGAAAGCTTGAAATAGTTACCAAATTGCTTTTGACTTCTATTCCTAAAGAAAAAAATCTTTATAAATTGCAAAGCTCATGTTCTCCTTGGAGCCAGAATTGTAATTTGTGCAGTTTTAGAAACTTGAAGTGACACCAAAACAAATTTTTCTAAGGGTAAAATTCTATCTTATCATACAGGCTTCTTACAACTGTGCATCTTCCATCTAGCCTCTACAGCCTTAAAAGAGAGATACAGAAAGCTAACTAGCCATGCTTGGGAATCCTTAAAAGCTGGAAGACAAACATTACTGGGTTTTGTCATCTTGGTGAGAGAACTGAGAAAGTTATTACCTTGTAGCGTGACTGCTCCACATCATAGATCTTTTTGTCAGACACCACATCAGGTGCAAAGAACTTTGCAAGCTTGGCGAGGTAAACACCATTTCTTAAGCCTTCTTCCAGTTCCGTAGTTGGGGGCAGCTCTTCATCCAAGCAGACCTCCATCCATCTACAGAGACATTTGAGAAACAATGTTGTTCATATTTTAACAGGAGTGACAGGTTTTGCTAGCAACTATCATACTTTAAATGTCACTACCACAGTGTAATTATAACAGGAGGAAAAGGGCTAAGGAGGAAGTCCACATATTCATTCACACGGCATATCAAAATGATTAGAGAGTTGTATCTGTGATTGTGCTTTGAAGTATTCACACCCCAACGGCTCTAACTCAAATTTTTTGAACAGTATTAAGCTTATGCAGAAGCAGTAATTTAAGCTGAAAACTAGAAGGAAATGTGGAGCATTGTGTATTATTGCTGTTTGCATTCAAAAAAAACCTCTGTGATGCCAGTGCTGAACCTCCTGAACATCAAGGACAGCAATGTTCTGGGTGAGGCAGGTTCCTGTAGCCAATGTGCTCTGCAACACAACCTCGCAGCAGCGCCCACCGTGGTACAGAGCACTCCTGCAGATTATCCTCCTCCTGCGTGGGAGCTCTGCACTCTCACCCATGAAACACTACTGGTGCTGGAGGGAGGAGTGAGGGTTTTGTTGAAAAGCCCAAGGTACTTCATGCATTTGAGGTCTGCCTGGCAGTAAGTAGGCTGAAACATGGCTTCTTGTTCGTGACAGTGACTAAATCCTGCAAGGTGCTAAACTAGTTATCAGTTTGAGATTTAACATGATAGACATGGTATGAGACAGAAAACAGTATTAATTGAATACATAATCAGTTCAGAAGGCAAATAACAGATATGAAACTATATTTATCTAGTATGTTTATACTGAGTAGCCAAGAGAAATTGCTTCCAAAGCATTTCTGAAAAAGATTAGTGTCCTAATCACTGGGCCAGAAGTTCCTTACATTGGTGGTCTAAGTGTTTTGGCCTTGTGTTATTATTCTTATTTCCAGCAGCTAAATCACATTACAAGAGCTCTAAATCTGCTTAGTTCTTCGCAGTATTTTTTAAAAAATTTCCTTAGTCAATCTCTCATGCTTTTAGGACATTAATATCAATACAAATACAAAAGCTGAAAAGCAAGAATAAAGTTGAAGACATTAGTTCACTTTGCTTACTGTCACTAAGGTGGCATCATTTTAAGCAAGACAGCATTACAAATCTGACATCACCTCCATAGGGGTAACTTCAGAAACCAGAAATCTTGGATCCAAATTGAAAATGAGCCACTTTTTACTCCACCACGGAGTAGAAGAAAGCTCACTCCATCATTTTGTTTCACATTAAAACTCTGGACAAATGTTCTACTCCATTCCTCTTTTGGATTTGTTACAGGACATATGAAAGTTGTTTCACTGAAGCACAGACTACCCAAATAGCTCTTTAGGAAACCAGCACCCATAAATCCAACACAAAATCACACAAAACTGCACTAAGCAAGTGTCATTAGGAGAACTGTATTTTGCAGTATAAAAGCTGCTTCAGTGAGGAGAATCATATTCCTGATGAGTTTCCCAGCTTTATCCTGTACTGTGTGTTTGTGTGTTATGGGTCCACACCAAGGGTCCCAAGTCACCCTTACTAATGACATTTTATACACTAAATAGGTTTATACACTAAGGAATCACACTTGTCTTCTCCAAAGAAGACAAGGAAGAATATAAAAAGAAAGTGTACTTCCAGGCAAATATGGCATTTACCTAAGCCAGTTAGTTTTTCCTATAGAATTTATTTCCTAGAATGTGTCTTCTAGAAAAAGAGTTGTACAGATAAGCAGCAGGAGCTTGCTGAACCACAGCAGGTATTTGCCATGAGACACAGCTGACTCTGCTGTTCAATGGATCATCTCCAGAGATATGAACTGTGCGCCCAGAGCAGCATTTTGTATTCTTTGCACTTCAAATTCTCAGTTTTCTTGTGAAAAGACTTTTCTAACATCTTAAGTCCAGGGCACCAGAAAGCTATTGCATTGGAACTGTTTTTGAAGATACACACATGTGCCCACCTACAATTTTTCTCCCTTCCAGTACAAAAATTTACTACTTATATATAAAACTGAGTCATTCCTTGAGCTCTAAATAAGATGCTGATCCAAAGTGAAAGCTACTCCTCAGCTTTTCAAACTTCTTGTACTTCAACAACAGTAAAACTCTTGTGGGCTTTTCCCAGCATGGTGACAAGCCTTTAAAATTAATCTGGAACCCTCCTGTTCTAGTTAGGGAGGCTACAGTGTCTAACAGGTAAATGCAGTATCCTGAGGAACAACCTGGAAACACTATGAGGATGCAAAGAAAGCTGAAAGAAGAAAAAAAGTAATGTAGAATACAACTGTCAAAACACAAGTCTAGATAAACAAGGGAACAAACCTTTTGAGAAGGAGAATGTTAGTAACTCAGTGGAAAAAAGAGGGAGAAAAACTAGAGAGAGCTAGTGGAGCAGACCTGAAAGATGTAAAGTTTCTTTCCATTTATAGCCAAAAATCTGTAAGCTATAGCTACTCTAGAAAAATGTTAGGGGTCTGCAATAGGGCAACTATAACTTGGAGCATTTGATAATCAGGGTCCAAGACTGAACGCAGCTACAGCTGTATTACATATAAGATATGTTTTACCAACGTCTGGAAGTTGCAGAAGTTAGTTACAACAAGATCTACTGTGAAAGGATTTACTGTGTTTTGCACATGTTTAATCAGAGGAAGTAAAAACCTCAGGATTTTAATTAAATCCTGCAAGTATACAAACAACCTTGTAACTCAGTTATGCAAACAGCTGGAAGGTGCTGTAAGTACTCTGCAGAGCTTTCTCTTCTCCAGGCTGAACAACTCCAACTCTCTCAGCCTGTCCCCACAGAAGGGGTGCTCCAGCCCCCTTATCAATTTTGTAACCCTCCTCCGGGACCTGCTGGACTAAGTTACATCTTTCACGTACTGGGACCCCAGGGCTGGATGCAGCACTGCAGGTGGGGTCTCAGCAGAGCAGAGCAGAGGGGCAGAATCCCCTCCCTGGCCCTGCTGCCCACGCTGCTTTGGATGCAGCCCAGGACACGTTTGGCTCTCAGGGCTGGGAGTGCCCATGGCTGGGTCATGTTGAGCTTCCTGTCAACCAACATTACCTACAGCACTTTTCTCCCCAGTGCTTTTTTCAGTTACAGAAGTTTTGTTCCCCTTATACTGACTCAGTCAAAAGGCAATTATGGTTTTAAACAGAAGGAACCACTACTTCAAACCTTGTGAGGTTCTGCTTTTTAAGACACTGTTTGGTGAGTTTATGGGAGTTATTATATGACATGGTACAGTCAGTAGGAGCAGACTGGACTGAGAAAACCAGAAATCCTTCTACTTTTGTTTCTTTAAGTGAAACAGAGCATATCCACATGACAGTAAGGATTTATAGATACCTTTGGAGCAATTTATTTTTCTTCAGGGCTAAAGAAGCAGCATTGCCTTTGGCTCACCCACTGTTTTCCTGAGCATACAAAACTGCAGCATCAGCATCACATTTAAGTCTGTTGCAGAAACTGTTGCCCAAAAAAAGTAGTTAATACCACTGATACACATGATGAGGTGTCTATAAGTCAATCTTAGACAATATGTTTTCCTTCAGTATCAACCTTGAGTTGAACCTTACTGTAGAGTAAGGCTATTACAGCTATCAAATATGCACATGCATTTCTACCATCCTTTTTCAACAACATAGTCCCATAACTGTGCTTTTAACAACCCTACCTTATTGACTGAGGTAGGCCATGAAAAACTGACACAGTGGTGACCATGATGGTTCATTTGGTCACTCATTTAAGCTAAACCCAAACCCTGCTCCATGGTAGAGGGACAAAAGTCAGCCTCAGGAAGCAGAGCAAAGCATACAGCATCACTGAACTTAATCTAAATTTAACAATCATTTAGACAGTCCTACCCATGCCAGTTATAGTCTTACCCTTTGGATAAAATATGCATAAACAGGCATTTTCCTAAAGATAGATACTCCGGAATGCATAAGTACAGCCCACTTTGATTTTCACAATACTGCAGTACTTGCCAACACAGAAACAAGGGATATGCCTTAGACAAAAAAAAGCAAACCTAGATCTGATCAATGAAAATATATCTCCAAAACTTCGGTTCCAATACATAGTACTAGACAGTCGGCCAGGAGCGAACATTGAGGTACAATTCCCTTTTGCTTTGCTCAGTTCTGTTTTAACTCTTGACAATCCATGGCAGAGCTGTTCAGCAGTGAATTTCTGGCAAGATAACAATGCTGACTTCTATACCAGACTCAAGAGCAGCAAACAGCATGCTGCTCACCAGGAGATCCTGTTTCCACATTTGACTGTACTGGAACAGATTGCCCAGAGAGGTTGTGGATATCTCCTCACTGGAGACATTCAAGAACTGGCTGGACTTAATCCTGTGCAATGTGCTCTGGGATAACCCTGCATGAGCAGGGAAGTTGGACCAGGTGACCACTGTGGTCCCTCCCAACCTTAACCATTCTGTCTTTCTGTGAGAACAGCAGCAGTACAATTAGCTCAGACTGCATTTTAAAACCCCCTGCTGAATCTCATTCAAGGCAAGGTCAAGGGAACTGGAAGCCATAGTACTGCACTACAAACTTAACCAGTTATGAAGTTGTCATTGACAGTCTGCGTGGTCAGCAAAGTACACACATAGGGCAAGAGACTGCAAATGCTGGAGTCAATGTTCAGCAGAGAGGACATATTGTACAACCCACCCAAAGTCCATCTCATTTGGCACAATCTTGCAGTGAAATTTATACTTTTGGTGTCCTGCCCTTTCAGATTTATGCCGCAAGATGTAGATCCAAGGGCATCAGGTTTGTGGGGAGCAGACCTTCAAAGAAGAAAAGATGGGACTCCAGAGCCACAGGTCAGAATACTCCATGCTGCTATAGAAAAGGTGTAGTGAAGATGAGATAAATATAAGTTACCTCATTTAATACCTGTCTGACTCACAACCATAACCTTTCAGTCTGCTCCGGCACAAGTGAAACAGACTGCTGCCCTAGAGAGTACAATGTGGCCAACTTGCTCCAAAGAAAACAATCTTGTTGCTAGAGAATAATAGTAACCACAATCAGACCCAAAGCAGATTCTAGCTTTAAATGTCTGTGAAGTGGTGGAAGTGGTTTAAGTCAAAACTTTTACTTAGAGATACTCAGAAATATACAACTCTCTGAAGCATGTGAGCTCATCATTTAAAATTCTACACTATTTTGTCTCTAGACATAATCTCTAGAATCTACAGATTTGTTAAGAAATCTCAGCTCTTAAATCTTCATTTGCTTAAAAAAATATAATTTTCATTTAGCTGCCAACCTTCCCTTAAATATTGCTTTATAAAGGATAGTGACAGCAGCCAAAGCAACTTAGGTGTGTTCCTTGGCTGACTAGTTGGGTGGTGGTAGTGTGATTTGTTTATAAGGAAAATCTGTATGTTACCTTTGGAATTTGTCTCATTATACTGCAAGCTTTAGTATGATACGTCTCCTAAACCAGAAAACTTAGGAAAAGGTTACTTCACAAACAGCCATGGGCTGTTTCCAGAGGAAAACCATGCAAAGCTTCCAGCCATTCCATGAAAATAGATACGTACAATTTGGATACCATCATGGTAAAAGCTATGAGTTGTATAAAAAAGTGCACAACCTTGGAGGCTTGACTTTGAGACTGCGGAAAATAGAGTGGTAAGCTGAAAAAACTGCTTTCTTCACACCCTTTTTTTTGCCCCTCATGTCCTGGTGCATTCAGCAATTCAGACATTTTTTACAGATGGGAGCCTTAGCTCAAGTCAGAGCTATAGTCCTCTGATGCCAGCTTACTCCTGGAGCCAGGCACCCTGGAAACATAATCTTCTAAATTTAAGGCCCTAGATTCATACTCCAGAGACAGTCTCTACTGCATCTAAAGTTTTACCCACCCTAAGAATTATCTTGTCTGAAATAAATAAAATTTTGTGATCGTGGGTGACCACAGCAGTAGGGTGAAGGAAGGTATGATATAGGTCAGTCCAGTCACCAGTCCTCTCATGTTACATATAAGAAGTAACATGAAGGTAGCAACATGGAGGACACCATGAATCACTTGGCTACACAAGATTTCAGAACTTCAGCACACAAAGAAAGTGTCAAATCCTTTAGCAAGAATTTTGGATTAATTTGCAGTTGTCAATTTTTCTACACTTCCATAAGCTGGTTCAAATTCAAAGGTGCATATCTTTGAGTCTCCAGCTAGTGTTACATTTAACAGCATCTCAACTTTCTACCATCATGATTTCACCAGGGAGGATACTGACTTTCAGCAAGGGCTACGCTGAAAACTATGAAACATTCATGTGTGGATTCTTTGTGTATAAATATTAAAACAATACAGATCTCGCTGCACATTACTGCATTTAGTTGAGCTGTTCATGCCAGCATGAAGTTTCTTGCGACATTCATTTACCTGATCAAAGCCCTTCTTGATGCATTTCATATTCAATTCAGATAAGCAGAAGCTAGGAGCAGTGACGCCTTGCCTGACCTGCACAGCACACTAAACCAGCAATAAATCATGTCAGCAACATTTTTCCACACCAGATTTTTGCTGCCATGACAACACTGCCATATTTACAAAATAATCTTAAAGGTGTTATAAAATTCTGGTGCACAAGATGGCAGCACAGATACTAGGTGCTGGTTTAATCTGTTTTATTCCAACCACCCTTTATGCGGGTTAATCAGTGATTAAAGTCCACAAGGCAAGGTGCTGCTCAGAAAGCTGGCTCTGGAGCCCTGACAAGGCCCCACAGCCACTGAAGGCTGCAGGGCACCCAGCAGCAGCCAAGCCCTGTTTACTCAGCAGTCTTTTGGTGGGGAAAAAACACAGAGACTCTCCAGCAACCCCACAACTGACAACAGCAACACACATGCATGTGTTTTAGGACAGTCCTCAACCTTAGCAATCAGCAAGGTTTTGTTTTGCTGCCTTGTCTGTTTGCAGAGACATTAAGACTTAGCACCGGGTATCAACCACAAACTCCAGGACTGCTATTAGAGATAATGGTGCTTGAGTAGGGGGCCAGCAAAACCCAGGCTGATGGCCACAGAGATGCCTCATCTTTTCCCCCTGCTCCCCCTGGCTCCAAGGTGCCAGGGTCTGGAGAAGAAAGCTGAAGAGGCAGTAAAAAGAGCAGTGCCAGGAAGGGAGCTCACCATGGTGGTGGAGACTGAACAACTGCAGCAAGTATGTCTCCTTAAGAGACCTCACATAATTCTTCTAAGCAGAAACAAGAGTACTCAACAGATTACCTGAGCAAATAAGGTGGAATTATTAAGTCTGTGATCAAAGGTCTCAAGAGAGGAAAAGTATCTGCTGAACGTATGGTCTGAAGTATCCCTTTTTTATGTGAAGAACTGGATTTTCATTCAAATGAAAAGGGGAAAAAAGGATGGAACAGAACAGTCCTCTCCTAAAAATCATGCAAAACCTGTGCAACTAAGTTAACACAACTCAGATTGACATGCATCACCCAGCTGCAGTGTCTAGACCAGTTTTAATAGCCTTGTCTTCCAATAGGCAGCAGAGACACAACAGCAGAAACACATATTTCCTGTGTTAGTTGGGCAGTGGTGGCTCAGTGGCCCCTGGAGAGCATAATTTCAGACAGATGACAGACTCAAATCACTAATGAAATTTTAGGTAGTGCAGACACAAGCTCTGTAACAAGTCCCACATACAAACATAAAGGGTCTCCCTACAAATAAAACAATGCTTTTCTCTGAAAAGAAGATTAATTTGGCGTATGAATTAATCTAAACTTAGTTTTTCACAAATCTGTACAGACACTGATTTGATAAACAGAAGCAGACATAATAATAAGCATTTATACAGTGCAGCATCTGTACGTGTGGAAATGTTGCAAGACAAGTTATTCTCCCCAAACACACCATGTTTGCTTTAGGAAAACACTGAGCAGACTGTAGTTTAGACTTGCACATTATACTGTCTTGCTACATGCTACATCAGTATGCTTTGCTCTGTTATGTCTTCTATAGCTACAGTACAGTAATACAGTTTAGGGCACCCTCTTAAAACAGCATATGGTATTTTAGACTTACCAATTTAAAAGGTTGTGGCCTGGAATAATCTCATAGTCTTCCAAGCAATCCGCTTCAGCAGAAGAGTAGCAGAGGATACATGCCCTTGGCAAGCCTCAGAAACGTGGCAGTAAAATAACCAATAATGCCTCCTTGAGATAATCCCCACACTTTCCTCACAATAGTCCCACTAATCTTAAATCACAGTCTTTACCCAAAGTCCACACCCTGCCATGGCAGTAATTCCTATCCAAATCCATAGAAAATAGAGCTGGAGTCTTTATGAAGTGATCTATCCAATAATCATTCTGATGAAGATTCTACTGAAACTAAACCACACCTGTCCATTAGGGAACATGCATCTTTTGTTAACCCTCTCCCAAAATCCACTGCATCATCAGAAGTGCTGTTTCTAGCAGCTGTCAAACTAGCCACACATGGAACGATATCTAAGAAAACCAGCAAAGTAATACAGCAATTTTTACATCAGTATCTAGTGTTATATGTGTTTGCCCCTTACCACTGCAAAGTGCCTTCCATTCAAGTATTAGTCCTCAGGTGTCCAGAGGGATGTGCTATTACCTTTCTTTGCAGCTGAGAGGACAGGCACAAGCATTACCACCATAACTACAATCATCACACTTTTCTAAGGAAGAAAAGTGACCCAGGCAAGTAGCTCCTCCCAGGGAAGTGTAGGTTCAACATAGAAGCTTTTACACTGTACAAGTGTTAAATCCAAGGCTGTGATTCAGGACCAGCAACAGAAGGACACAGCTCTGCCTGCAGACCTGCACACTGGCAACTAATGCAGCTGGATCAGCAGAAACCCCCAAAAAGGAGGCACAGACTAAAGATTGTACCGAGGCCACAGAGAAGGCCTGTGGCAGGGGAGGAAACTGAACATGAGCATGGCAGGATTCAGGGTGCTGTTTTGACTCCTTGACCAGTTCATGTCCACTGGATCACACATGGACATTTATATTTTTCTGTCTAATATCTGACAAGGGTTAGTTTTGTGAAAGCAACTAGCAGCAAGTCTGCAGGTATAGAAACAACTAAAATACAACCAAGAATTACATCTACTAGACAGGCAGCTGCAATTTTAAAGAAAGGTGCGGGACAGCAGCCAAGTCAGAATTAAAAGACACGGATGAGAGAACAAGATGTTAAAGAAGTGAAAAGACTGAAAGAGCCAGCTTGTGAAAGGCTGAACTGTTGTTCAAAGTGTTTAATGTTATGTAAACTCTACAAAATTGCACCAAGAAGTTTAAACTTGGTCCCATGTCAAAAAGAAACACGAGATTGAGGAATAAAGTTAAAACCAAGGCATTTAGGTGAGACGTGCCATGCACAGTGCCTACGGTTACCTTTTCCTGTTTACTTCCTCCCATGATTATGCAAGAGATGCTCTCCTCCACTTTCCATGGCTGGAGAGACAGTACTCCCCTATCTAGTTAATAACAATCTATAAAATTCTGAGAAGCACATGCATACAAATCAAGTCTGGTATAGATGAGGAAAATGCAGGCAGCAGTATAACAGCATTTAATAATCCACAAAGAAATGCCAACCAAAGGAATTTATGTAGTGCTTTACACTGGTGAAGATAAGCAGCCTCTCTATAAGAGAAAACATCAAAAATATTGAGTGGTCTGCAGCCTCACCTTTATCATCAGAACATAAGCTAATAACTGCTGAACAAAGCTTTGGATTCTCCAGGACTATCTTTTTGCCAATTTCAAAACTACGTAGTGTTTTGTTCGCAGAGCTGAGGCAGACAGGTAGCACTGCTTTACACTAAGGGTCATAACCAGAATTTCTATATGATATGTGGACATGGGCTCTTGGTGAAGAACTGTCTGTAATTTTTCCAGTGTAAGTTGGAATTTTTCTTGAGAACATATAACTAAAATCTACATAGAATAGTCATTGGCAGCTCAAACAAATCTTTCTAGATAGCATTGAAGATACAGCAATAAAACAATTCTTTAAGAAAATGGACTGGAGAAATTAAGTGATATAAGAAGAGGTTTTAGCTGTGAAACTCTAAAATATTCCCTTGGAACAAGGAGTGTACTAGGGAATTATATTAATGTATTAAGGTAGCGTGAAAGCTAAACTCTACTTCAAAGACTAGGTTAGGCTAGGAAGAAAAAAAGCTGATTGTAATCAGCATGGTAAAAATTTAACAGTGCAATTAATCATGTCATGCAACTAATACCCAGTGTCTGGTGACAGTACTTCAGTTTAAGGGTTTTGAGATCACCATCCCCAACATCTGTGTACACAACACAATCTCTTCTTCAAGAGCAAATAGTGATATACCCCTATCAGAGTACTCACTAAGTGATAAGAATCTATGCAACAGTATTCAAGATACTCAAGACAGTAAGAGAGGTACAAAGAATACTTAATCAGCTAAGAACCTTCCAGTTACCAGACAAGATATTAGGGACTGGCAAAAGCAGGCTACTGGGACACCATTTGGTTTAAAGACCACAAACATGTCAGTGGTGTTATCAAGTCCATCTCACGGAACCTAGAACCAATTGAGGACACCCTCTCCTGCCACCACCATGACTGCAAGTATGAGAGTATAAAAATATTTTCTTCTGTCCTGTCAAAAACCAAAGAAAAGTATGTCATTGTTTTGAATGGGCAAACCATCTATCAGCATCTACACTGTTGGCTGGCTCCCCTCTCCAGGCAGCCCTCATGGTCTGGCTAGTAACATTGTCTGACCCAGTAACACAAGAACCACACATCCACAGCTGACCCAAGCTCTCATGTCCTGTAACACCAGTCCCACTGCAACTGCCACTCAGGCAAGCCATGAATGCCTCTGGATATTCAGCATCATTGTGTCAACCAGCAGCAGAAAAGCAAAGTGGCAGGCCATTCCTTGCCAGTGGTAGCCCAAGCCAAGGGGAGCACACAGCAGCTACACAACCCCAGCCAGAATGCTATCACCATTACTGGTCACATTGTTTAAACACAAGATGCCATATGCAAGAAAAGTCTTCTTAAGCTCTATTTTGGATGTTTGAGACTGCTTACGAGAAACCACAGAGCTTTATGCAGAGTGTTAAAATGTAAAACAAAGTTCTTCTTTGTTTTCTTGTTCATGAACAAAGAGGAAATAAAAATGCAAGAATTTTAAAATCCAGAGGAAAAACTGACAAGTTTTAGGGACTATTTCAAACCATTCATGGAACTTATGTACTACAACTCTGTTTCCAGAGAGGTTTCGGCATGCTCTAACCCTCTAGCAAATTGTTAGCTGCGCAAACTCTAGACGATGGTTTGCTCATTGATTTCTATAGAAGTAGTTTCCAAAAAATAAAAACTGCTGCCGAGAAGCTCAATAGAGACTTTTTCAACCAACACAGTGCCCTATTTGGAAATACTCCTGTACCACCTCCAAGAGCTTTCAGGCACAGAAATTAATGTAAAAACTTCTGTATTAGAAAATGGAAGTAGTGACAATCATTTTTATTTTGAAATCAAAGTAAAATACAGGGTAGACACCCAGGCATCCTTTCTTTAGGAAATTTTTCCTCTTTCCTTAGGAAATTTTTAGTCTGGTATAGCTCACTTTACTGTTGTCACAAAAAGACGACAAGAAAGAATAAAAACATCACAATGCTTTACAGGAGCACTTTCCTACTTTTCTTCTTAAACAGCAGTTTCCTCAGGGTCTCTAATCTGCAGCCAGCTAACAATTTAACACAGAAAAAAAAACCCTGTACCTGTGAACTTGAACCAAAAGATATTTTAAGTCAATTTACCTTGTTGCCAAGCCTATTAATGACCTAGTTACTTTGATCAAGTTAATCAGCAAACCATCACAACTTGTTAAACTCTCAGCCCTCCACTGAGACCTAAGCGACTTAGGTTGCTATTTTCACCTGCGAATTTGCTCCCCTTTGTCCTCTGCCTATTCCTCTACTCTTTATCCCAATCAAGTACAGCACCTGCACAGTGTTATTCGTGCACTCTAGGAAGTTACTGCTGCAGTTACACCCAGAAGCCACCACAAAAACTGGATCCCTGCTTTCCCCTATAATTCACAGAGCATGTTTTTGTATGGTTTTAGTAGGGCTCAGGTGTTCTGAGCTACTGGCAGTTGCAGCCTGCAGAGCCTGACCATCGTGGGCAATGTGAAGCCACCTGCAGGAGGGCATTGATGCTACTGGCTCCCATGGCAATCTCTCCTGCAGCAAGAACTGGCCAGCCTGCACAGCGGCAGCAAGAAAGGCAGCAATGCAGAGTGTGGAGACACCAGTCATGCACCAGTGCTGGGAAAACAACTGCCACAGGGGAGAGGAAGAGAAGCGCAACCGCCACCATGCCAAACAGCTTCTGTCAACAAGAGAAATGGACAGGAAGAGCCAACCACAGCAGAAACTAGATAAGGGAGACCTGATGCCTTAGGATTTAGCTTTTATATTTTCAGACCCTGTACTGGTTTAGTGTGTAACTCTAAAAGTTCACGTGCCTTGTTAGCTACTGTTAAACATAATAAATCCTCTCTGGGCCTGAACTCAAGGGCACCTTGTTGTCCCAGGCCCCAAAATATGTAAACTAGGACTCAAGGACACCTTGTTGTCCCAGGCCCCAAAATACATAAACTAAGCCTCTGGAAACATGGAACAAACTTCAGGTAATTGCATCACTACCTGAAATTGTAACTGGAGAATTAACCCTGATATGCAAATGGACCAAACCTAAAAAAGTGTGAAAAACCCATGACCCAGGGTCCATTTTGGGTGTAGCCCTAGGGCTCTGTAACCACAGTGTACCTTTATTGAAGGCCCTTCGATAAATACCCTCTTTTATTCTCCTTATCTTGTCTAGCCTCTGTTTTCAGGTGGCCACTCCAAGGCATCAGACCCACAGGATGAACACCAGGACAGCAAGATCTACAGCAGAGAAGAAAAAGCCTGGTAGACAATGCTGACTGAGGTTTTAAAGGGGTGTGGAGGGTTGTGTACCTTAGCCCAGGTCAAGAACAAGATGCAGCAGTGCCTCAGCAAAAATACGACTTGCCAAACTCTAAGGAATACATGAGATCCATACTCGCCCATCAACTCAATTGTCAGAAGTCTGAACATGAGCACTGGAAGAGACGCTTAACCAGGGACAGGTGATTGCCTGGGATCACAGTAGATTTGGCTGAAATAGTGAATTTAAACTTGTTCAAGAAACACTTACTAAAAAAAGGGAAGACCCCAAAAGAAAGTGTCAGTATAATTGTGCACATATTCCAACAGATGCAAGTTGAAACTGAAGAATACAAAGTTCTGACACAGAGCACCTTCATCCTTAGACGTTTCCCTTCATGTAAGATTTAAAAAGTATGTTTTGCAGAACTTCTGCACATTTCCTTTGAAATCCAGCCAAACCTTTAAATAGAATATTTTACTTCTGCTTTTCATATGAAATGCAATATAGTCAAAATTTCTTCATACTCTTCCTCAGGAGGATTAGTATGTATATTCAAAGAAACTTAACAGCTCTTCATTTTGAACATGAGAGTTACACTCTTCGACTGATTTCAGGAGTGCAATGGTTCCTGCTGTGAAATGAAAAGCCCAGCAGAAGTTCTATGTTCAACAGAGTACATGTTCCCTATGCAGAGGTGCAAGGTATTTTTTCTCACTAGGCTGCAAAAATACCCAAAGACCCTCTCAACAAATTTCATCGACTTCAGGCAGGAAAATAAGGAACAAGCACAGTGCTCTTGCCCTTTTTGTTCCCTCATAATATAGTCAGCCATTAGAACTTCTTCTGCTTCTAGTACCGGCTTCCAGTACAAGCAGGAGACACTTGTGCAGACAGCCATTTCCAATTTCCCCAGACTGGTGGTATGTTTTCATCACCACACTACAATAAGGGAGTTTTCTCCAAAGTGGAAAAGCAGAACTCCTCCTGGTTGCCAGGTAATACCTCATCCAATAACAAGGCGCCAAAACAAATCTTCCATAGCATCAAGATCTCACACACAACAAATCTTTGCAACTTTAGCATTCAGCTACTTTCAACATACTTGCTTATCAAGAGGCTGTAGGTTTATCCAAGTGTCAAATGTCCAGTTCCTTAAAACTCAAAAACTGTGTTCAGGAGATACCTACATGCGTCCTTCCTTGGAATGTTGCCACCACAACACCACACACAGGATAAGCCCTACTGAGACTATGCAATAGTACACTAAATGCTTCATTTAAAAAAAGAAAATAATCAAAACCACATTTCAGCTGTTACAGGTCTGGCAGAAGCAGGCTTCTCATGGAGGGGATGAACAATAATTTATATTGAAGAAACCAAACAGTACTATTGAACTCTATAACATACCCTGTAAATCCAGCATCTAAGTGGGAAGAATGTTTATAGATATGCACATAAAGATACTTGAGGAATTTTGATGCCAACATAGAAGTGCCTGGGGCATGGCAGTCTAGAAAAGGAAGTGCAGAAGGGCATTCAAGAGGGGAGCAAAGCCCAGTGTTGCACACTACAGTCAACATCTGACCAACCTCCATCCCTAATGCTATAGGGCACTGCCTCCAAGCACATCAAGGTGACACTAACATGTGGGCTGGGGAACCATATGGAAGTAAAAAAAAAAAACAAAAAAACCCCACAAGCATACATCCAGCCTAATGAGCCAAATGGGATGCACAGCTCCTACCTGAGCAGCAGATTTGGTCAACCCATTTGATGGTTGCTGGAAACCAAAATGTTTAAGAGCAACTGCTTTTCCATTAAGTGTCTTACAACTTATGCGGCTATTCAAGAAAAATAAATTATATTCATGGACAGGAGCAGACAGTGAACATTGAAAGAACACCAGACTTAATTCTTCTATCCATCAACTGACCATAGCAAGTACATAATCTTTACTTCTCTTAGTCCTGTGAAAAATAGTGGAATGTGCCCAGCATGCAGATGGCATAAAGTCCTAATTCAAAGATAACCCCTTCTCCCAGATAAAGAGCTGGAAATGATTCTCTTCTATATATCAGCACAAAAGTGCCTTGTCTTCACTATGGCTGGCCAGGGAAAGAGTGTAAGCATTTATTCTTCAGAAATAAGGTTTTCTTTTTCCCTTACAAATTGATTTACAAACATATTACGTGAAAGATAAGCTGTCTTTTCAATATCACTCCAGTGGCAGATGTGGTCCTAAGATACAAACAGCTTGTTAACAAAATCCTGAGCAACTTAATTCTACATTTATAAATATATACATTATTCTTGAATTATAGCACACTCCTTTCACACAGCTTACTTTACATAAACACTGCCTCTCTGCTCCATTCTGGTTTGCTTTGGAAAAAAACCCTCCTGCCACTGCAGCATACCACATCTGGGGTGAAGTATTTGCAACAGCTGAAAAGATAAACACCAACTGCGTGAAGCAAGAGAGTAAAGAAAACTCTAGATTAAGAGGGAGACTAAACTTATATTTTCAGAAAGTTTTCATGTTTTTTTCGTGATTGCCTTTTTAAACTAATTTCAGTATATGTGTATTGTACTACTGTCTGGGCTTACATGCAAATGGTAAACTCCCAATCTCTCTCATGTTGGGTATTAAGGTCAATTAGATTTTCCTATATGTAAATTTTTAGATCATTTGGGGCTGTAAGTCAAACACAAACTTTACATGGACTTTTAAAAAAATTTAAATTAAGATATTTGCTTATTTAAGAGACAACACCATACATCAGAGTATTTGCTGTATAGCACTAACCACACATCTGCCTTTTCTTTTAGGAGTTTAACTAGAAAATGATGTTGGGCAAAACAGAAACACTGTCTTTATATTGCCAACTACCACCACTCAAAAGTGGCCAGAACTCAAAAGCTGCCTTGGTGTTAATAAATTTCTGTTACATAGATGAAATAGAACCACTCTACATAAGAACAAAAACTAACCTGTACACAATTGTAGTTCTTTATTTTAAGGAAGTCTTTCAGTCTCCCCTTGGTGCTCTGTCAAGGGGACTTAGTTTTCTATGACAAAATATTGGCAGAGAAAAACTTAATTCTACTTTTCAGCAATTACCAGTGTCTTCATCTTGCATCTTCTCAAAAAGCTAGAAAAGGTGATTGCTTATTTTTTGTTTTGTTTTTTTTTTACAAAAATTTTGATTCAGCCTATTCTACTTCAACATGACTAAAAGTAAATTTATATTATCATTGTTACTTCTATTAGTAGTATGTCTGCTTACAGGAACATGCACCAGGGTGTCCAGCAGTCCTCCAGTTACTCAGCTTTGAATCCACAAATCTTGTCACCATGATACTTCAAGTCTAAGCACTGGGATCATGTCAGCTCTGTTCAACACATGTGAGTTTGCATGGCTGGAGCCTTCCAAGAAGAGAATGTGCATGTCAAGGGAAAGCAGAGTGCTTCTAACACTCAAAGGCATCTAGAAATATTGAAGCAATGTGGATCTAAGTCTGGGTGAGGGCTTGAAATATTTAAACAACAAGAGGAATGCATTGCAACCCCTTTTATATCACATACATATTATTAAGTCTGTACTTAGCTCTCCTAATGCCTAAAATTTGACTTATCCTTTGTTTAGGGGTTTTACATCTATGTAAACCAGCCACCACAGACATCTCTTTGGCATTCATGACATATGAAGAGCAATTATTTGAACCAGGATGAGCAACATCTGATGTTCAGTGCTCTTTAGCTACAGGCTGATGGGAGCATAATCTCTTTTGATAGTACCTTCAATGCCTAAGTGTGAAATCCCTCTCCAGGAGTAGGAGGCAGCCAAATAATGGGCCCTTCTAACTTCTTTTAAGTTACAGGTCCAAGATATGATATAGGTTAGGGACAACTGAAGGGCAAAGATCTCTTTCTGAATGAGTTTTAAATTATGAAAAATTCGACTTAAACACTGTATTTAATGGTCTTACCAGGAACATGTGTTGGTATTCTGGTTGCAATAATCAGAAGCAGAAGAAGTAGCAAAGCACACTGCTCTAAGGGGCAGGACCAGTACTATATCACACAGGGAAATGAAGTACATAGGCTGAACATTCAGACTTATCTCGCTTAGTGCTGTGCTTTAATACAGGTGGGTCAGTTTATATGCCAGGTTTTGTTCACTGCTTGGTTTTAACACAGAACACAGAAACAGAAATGAAGTAATAAGAAACATGCTGCTCAGTTCATTTATGTTGGGAATACACTGTGTACTATATTCCAGGCCAGAGTCAGACATCTGACAACATGATGGCGAGTAGCAAGTTGAATTCCACATACATTCCCAAACCAGCAGAACTCAATTTGATATATCTGCCAGAAACAGGAGAGGAACAGAAGAAAAAGTGTTAGAAGACTGTTAATTTTCCCACAAAATCATATCTGTTGGCCTCTTTTGCCTTTGACATTTTACGAAGGAAAAGACTTTGACCCTAGTCTTACTTAATGCATGTTTTGTGTGCCTGTTCAGGCCACTGGCCCAGAGCTCCATCGCTGTGTGCCAGGGTCAGAATGCCCCAAGCTGCTGTGACAAAGGACTCCTGAGGATGGCAAGTTGCTCCCCAGGGCAGCCCTTCCCCAGGTCCCAGTACAGCACAATGACCACCAAGAACAAATGTTGGTTTTTTGGCCCATATGGCAGGATGGGGAAGGGGGCACAAAGAAGCATTTCATGTCGATACATTAGACACATCTGAAATTCTGTCAAACTACTTAAGTGAGGCTAAGGATATAATTTCAAGGTTGCTTTATAGTACAGATAGATAGCCACTAGTCAAGTTAACATGCTTGTCCTGCTTCCCATTCTCTACTGCATTCTTGTCTGCATTTTCCTCTCGATTTTTGGCCACACCAGTGCCCCAGGGATAGTGTGAAGAGAGGAACCAGGGAACTGATGCTGCTGAGAACTAATGCAACAACACAAGATACATATGTTAGTGTTTGACCAAATCAATTCCCTGATCTGACACAGCTTGGCTGCGTGAACTATTGCTGGCACAAGACAGACAGCAGGAGAACAGGATTACCCACTCTGTGGTCATCGGAAAACACAGTTCAAGAAACACTGAAGCTTTTCTTTATACCTTTTGCACTACCCCTGTATTTAATAAGCACACACACAATTATACAGATTTTAAAATTGAGACATGCATCTGATATGCAGCTATTTCCTTTTTGTTCTTGTCAGCCTAATTTCTAAATAGCCTTTGGTTTGTACGTGGGATACTACAGTATCCAGATGACATCATTTTCTGGCAACTATGGCAGGCCTAGCCTATGAGTCACTTTGCAAAATGTGGGGAGAGCCTAGCTAGGGAAGTACACAGGATTCAAAGGTTTCTATTGTTCTAGTGGACCATGGGGTCCACACAAGTTCAGCCACTGCTCAGTACAGAAAAAGCAGCTATAAATCTTACTTTTGACTTAAATGAAAAGCAGCACCTTAGAGAAGTGATCAGGCAAATACAATTGTACAGTCCCAAAACAGAGTCACACTATCACATGCTTGCATGGTTTGGTTTATTAAGGGGCAATTCATAGCAGGTATGTAAACACACACTGAGGTGCAAGTTACTTTATCTGCTTTTTCCAGCTGAGCACTTCCACAGCTGTAAGCAGCAGTTTCACTAACCCTGTGCACAAGGCAGGGCTACAGGACTACAACAAGGCTTCTCTACATAACCCTGTCCAGCCCTCCAATTAATCTATCTCGGAAATAAACAGAAAGAGACCCAGAAGACTATGGAAACTATTTCTCATTACCGACTGTCTTGAGGAATAATGCTAATTATCATGGAAGTGTTTCTAGTTCTTCACTGAATCCAGGCACTTATCCACCGAGAAGAATGTTTCCTCTTTAGTCACTAATTGGATCTTGTTTGTAAAGCCAATCTCTGTTTCTAAGTCTGTCACAGTTTGGGAACAAGGTTGCTGTAGGGGCAGAAGATTTAAATGACTATCCACAGCTGACAGAGACAGTAGAAATATTGTCCACAGATATAAGCATGGCACACATGAACATACACTGCTTTCCTTTTAGCTTTCATTTTGTAGCTTGGGTACGATCTAACATTAATAACTCTATCAAGGTGTATTGGAAGCGTTTAATCTACTGCAACTGCAGAGTCTCATTTCAAGTGTTTGCTAACCAGAAGGGCTGTCTGCACACTGAATGACAAATTTATTAATTGCTTAAAGAGATACGCACTCCAAGAGAGAACAAGCACTGCTCATTGAATGCAGTGGTGCGTACAGGAGCAAAATGCAGGTTTGCTGTACCAAGGTCTCCCTGGTTCAGACACAACCATTTCTCCCCTCCCAGAAAATGGAGTTAGCTAAAAACACCCAAAAGGCAGTGGCTGAGTTTGCAATGTGTGTACATCTCCTTTGTGTGACACTGGAAACAGACTTTTTCCAGATTCTTCTACTCCAGTCCCTAAAGTAATTATAACTGCTTAAAACTAACCATAATTTGATGATTTATACCCAACTTATGTACTTTTGATGTGTTTCTGCTCTTCATGACATTAACAAATGAACACAATTACCATTAAAAAGACATCCTCATGTTAGATTATTGTCTAGTGCACTCTACTTTTTTTTTAAAAATCATCTTCCACTTCAGCTTTCTGACCCCTAGTCAAGGAAAGGCCAAAGATACACCATGTTCTTCCAGCTCCAGCAGAGACCACACCATCCTGAAGTATTTTGTGCTCTAGTTGTGGAGGACACTAACTTCTCCCAGCAGACAGCATTAAATGAGTATTCAGACACAGGTACCAGATGGCCTCCATGGGCCAAGAAATCCTCAGCAGTAGAACAATACAGAGCAAAGCTGTTGTTAAGCCAGCTCTGCTCTGTCCCATCGTCACCCTGCCTTGAGTCATCGAGACATCAAACGGTCCCAGCCTCTCCTGTCAGCTGCAGTGGTGCTTCTGACAGAAAAGCAGCAGAGGGGCTTTCTCTATGTCTGCTTTTAGAGCCATGTACTAGAGAAAACTCACACGTGCCAAGCTGTCGCATCAAGAGGCACCACTGTAGAACTGCAAAGGTGACAGGTGACAAAAGGCCAGCAGCCCAACATCCCTCATTAGCTACTAAGACCACATTTAGTCACTGAAAGCATAGATTTTCATGATCTTTTGTATCAACTACCAAAAAAATTCCTCAGCTTTTCTCTTTTTTTTGCTACACGTACACTAAGCTCTATACAGTAGCAGTATATTTCTCCTAAAAAATAGACACAAGGAAGGCTCTCCAAGCTAAGCTGTTATGCACTTGGATGATTTTAAAGCTCTGTTTTTAAATGTTAGAAAAAATTATTCCATGCAACCATGCTGGTCTACTTTCAAGCAGAGATGAAACAGGCTTATCAATATACAGTTTGTCTTTTAGCAGAAAAGTATATGAGTATTTCTGAACATTGATCATTTTAATGCCAGGAAATCCTACTGGTTCCTGAATTTTATATCAAATTATTCAAAGCAAAATGCTTCGAGAAAGAAAATCAGTATTTGTTTTCTATCTGCTTTTCTAAATAAAAGACCATTGCCTATGTCTATACCACAATACACAAAAATTGCATGGTGAGGTAAAAGCAGTCAGATAGACCCTAACATCTCAAAAAAGATGGGAATATATGTCTTCTCTGCACCTGTGAAAACAAGAGGAGAGCATGGCTTTCAAAGCAGTGAAAGAATGGCTCTGTCTAATTCCTGTGCTCAGTGAATTTGGGAGCAACAATCACTTCTGCTCTTATTATGCAGAATAGCTCTTTGATTAAACATCAATTTCCCCAGGACCTGGCTATCTGGAGAAGGAGCAGTAACCAGTGATCACCTGGGTGAGTCAAGTCAAGTCAGTTGAATCTATCATACCCACATGCACATTAAAACCACAAAAGAAAAGCACAGTATTTCTGATAGAAAAATTGGATTTCTAAAAAAGCTAGTCAACAGGGTTTTGTCAACCAGAATAAATAAAATATTGCAGTTTTGTATGCACTATTTATGTTTACTCTCAAAAGCCAGTACTCAAGTCGAATGACTGAACTCGCCAGAACTGTTACCTGCTTTGTTAAGTCTTCTCCAAATACTTACAAAAGCCCTTTTTGTGTACTATATCTGAAATATTTTTTTTTAGGACCAGGTTCTCACCTATTTATGTGAGCAAGTATCTTAATTTCACATTCCTCTTAAACCACTCTCTGAGTAGCATTTGTCTTCGTAAGTGTGTTGGGCTTTACAGAGCAAATCCAATGTGATGGTTTCCTCTTGCCATCAGAAGACTCAAAGCAGGTAGTTTATAACAATTTCAGTCCTTCACTTAGAAGTTTACCTGAATATGAGAAACATCCCAGAGAACGTAAAGTGGAGTGACAGTCACACAGGCTAGACAACAGATCCATAGCTCCATACCTTACTTTCCAGCACATCCAACAAAGAGGTACAAAAATATTTATTAATTAATCTCATAATACTTCGAGTCTCATTGAATCTCAGTTTCTCAGAAGTTAAAAAATATTTTAAACATGTAATTCTCTGTACTACCTGCTTCAGAAGGCATAACTAGAGCTGGAAGAAATGTGACAGGTTTGTAATTAGCTTCAGTTCTGAGTACCGTTAGACCTAAAGTTTAGGTACAAGAAACCACACATCTTGGCACACAAACAGCATTGGACGCTGTTCAAGAGGCTGTTACAGAGCAGCCATTTATTGCAGCAGTTGCACTGTGGGAAGGCACAGGTGTGCAGATGGAGCACAAGAAAAGCAGCATTCCCAAGGACTGAAGGCTAAAAGTTACTTGGTTCCTTCCAAAGGCATCAAAATACAGCACTTAGAATCATGTCAGGCTGAAATCCAATTCATGCTTGTTTTATTAATGCATCTAGACATTTTTTCTATTCATTTACATGGAGTGTATGAAGGACTAAGAGGGACTGCTCTAACTATCTCTAGCAGCGCTAAGCTGCTGCTCAATTTTTTTTTTTACTAATCTAAAATGAGAGCTTTGTGGAGATCAAAGGTTGTCACTAAATCATAGGCCATTACCCCAGTAAAGATTACATTACCCATCATAAAGATGTGCATGCCTGCTCTTTGTCAAAGAGATCAGCGTGTTTCATTATGAGGTGTGGGTCTGTTTCACCTGATTTGAATACTTGTTCTGTGTATGGTCCCCTATGCATCTCCCCTACAAACCTAGGCATTGCCATGAGTCTGAAGTATTCATTACCTTCTAAAAATGCTTTACTCTTCTTTCTAGGCACAGATCACCAGAGCCACTGAGTTATTGTGCAGCTCAAGCTAAGTTTATATTCTTGTCCAACACCACATATTCTTAGCCTAAGATTTATGGGACATATCTGAATTGCTAACAAAAAAAAGTGGCATCACTTACACAGCACCTGAAGTTGACTGTCTGACATAGCAAGTTAGATGCTACAGATGTATGACTCTTCCACCTTTAGCAGTGAGAGCAAGTACAGAAAAGCTGTGTCCCCTTATCATTACCCTTTCAAGTGACAAATGTGCTGACTTGCAAAGGTTGCTTTCCAATTAAATGGTTCAACACTCTCACTAAACAGATATATTGTTCTTTTTATGATTAATCTCCACTTAAACCTTTTTTTTTTTTTTT
>VWZQ01005444.1:178872-219344 GCA_013397015.1 Myiagra hebetior | reverse complement strand
TGGGACCTCTCTGGATTTCCAAGGCCAACCAAAAATTGAGAGAGGTTTTGCAAGGGACTCAGCCAGCTCTTTGAGAATTCTTGGATGGATCCCATCAGGCCCCATAGATCTGTAGAGACCCAGCTGTAGCAGCAGATCCCCAGAACCACATATTCTGTAATTCTGAGAAATAACACTTACAAATAAGGTAATGAATACTTCAGACTCATGGCAATGCCTAGGTTTGTAGGGGAGATGCATAGGGGACCATACACAGAACAAGTATTCAAATCAGGTGAAACAGACCCACACCTCATAATGAAACACGCTGATCTCTTTGACAAAGAGCAAATAAGAATAACTGGGCCACAAGTTCTGGATTTACACATTTTCTACTTATCTGTATGATGTCTAATCAGGAAGTTATGGGTATGTGGATTTAAGCAAGTGTACTCTTAAAGGGAGAATTAGATGAGACCACAGCCTAGAAATACTAGATGCTAATTTGATTTCTAGATGTAATGAAAGCCACAGCCAGCACTATTTGTCTACACTGCCCAGCACACTGACTGTATTGCCACTTGCCTTTCCTACATCAAATGCTAAACTGGAATACCAAGTAAATTGCAAGAGCTTCCAAATTCAATGATAAAAGGCAATCATTGTTCTAATGCCTGGAAATTGTGGAATGAAGATTAACAATGATGAACATCTGGCTACCATCAAATCATTCTTTGACGATCAGAGAAGAGCATTAGCTGAACCAAAAGCATCTAGTGTTTCCACCTTCATGCACACCAAATGGAAAAATCCTTGCCAGAAAAAGTATCTGCACTGCACATAATAACAAACAGCTGTTCTGAAGCCTAACCAATTCCCTTTTCCAAGAAAAAAAAGTGTCAGCCAGCAAGGAGCACAGCACAGGAACTGCAGCTGTGCCATGGCAGCCACTTCCTTTACCAATTCTCAGTTGCTGAAGCCAAAAGGAGAATATCTCTTCCAGGTTGCATCACAACTGCTTCTTCCCTAGGTTGCATCAAACCTGCCAGGGTTTGCTCTGAAGGAGGGTGAAAGCTATTCAGGTCAGGGAGGCTTAGTCTGTAGCAATCATGATTTGCATGAAAAAGAAACCTCCAGGAAACAGACTACACCAAGGTGTAGACACATGCTTATTAATAAATCAATGAAATGACTAGGTGACTTACTTTGACAAATTTTGCACCTCTTAAGCCCAAGTCTGAACATTAAATATGAATCAACAGATGCCTATCTGTTTTCTGTGTCATTATGCTTGTTCTCATGTAAAAAGCAGCATTATTGAGCTGATAGCGTTCTGTTATGGGGTAGGATAGCTTAAAAGGACAAATATTACACAATGATTCCTTTCAAGCACAGCATACTGGCAAACGTCCATCACTTGCAAACAAGAAGTTTGACCTGGGGGGATGAACTTTCATAGAATTTAAGATCTCATTAAAGTATGTGATTAGGGTTTCTCATTACAGCAAAAAACTTAAAATGTGAATGCAACATAAAAACATCACCAAATTTCTGAGCATGCAGACAAATTGGTACAGTGTTTTAATCACAATTTACTGTCTTTGCAAAATCAGGAAGATGATATTGATCCTAAATATTTTTGTGTCTGATGTTCAAGATAAAGAAAGACCCACACCTGTTTGGGGCAAAGAAGGGGATGCCAGTAAAGGGTGGGTGGGAGCCTATTTCGCAGTCATAAACAGGAAGCAAGTCTCTCAACTGTCACAAAAGCAAAGGCTGAGGAAGATGCAGTAGTGGGAAGAACTAGGATTGACTGTAAGAGAATTGCAAAAAGGGAGCCAGAAGAAAACTCCACTTTTTTTAAACCAAAGTGAAGAGGCAGAACAAGAGTTAGAAAATATCTTTGAAACAAAAACTCTGCCATAACACACTTAATATAAGTGTTTAACACCATGTTTTTAACTGTCAAAATTACTATAGCTAATTACCACTTTATCATCAAATATCTTGGTTATACAAACTGTTTAATCTGACGTATTCAGAAGTTGTTTAATCTAGGGATCAGTGACTATCAGGTTTTAGGCACTCCAAGAAATGCACCACCACGGACAGGCAGACCTTGTCCCCCTCTCTGTAGGTAAGTCCCCCAACAAATATAGAGCTGTGATCCTCTAATAATCACCATATAGCTAGCATAAATGTATTGATAGTTACAGCATATCTAAGCTACTTTAAAAGAGAAAGGAACACAGTGTGCTTTTAGCAGTTCATTATTAGATGCAAATCATTGTTCACAGCATGAGTATACAGAGTTTACAGTTTAGCATTTGGATGGAGCAGAACAAAGATCTTCTTATCTTTACAGAAGTGAGCACTCAGCACTTGCTCTGAGGGAGGAGCAATGTTTAAACTGTACCGACTCAAAATTTCAAAAATTGCAAAGAATTATCTTTTAAAAAAAGATAATCATGACGAATATAACTGTTCATCTCATTACTTAAGGTATTACTATCCTACCTGCTAAACTGAGAGAACTCACAACAAAGCTATGTCCTGGCAAGTATCAGAAGCCCACCATGGGGCAAGCCTGCTTTACCTGATGGTCCTGCAAGCTGTCAACTTCCTGCACAACACATCATCACCAGAGTTTTCATCCATCCCTTTCACCACAGCTCCAACCAGGCTAGACTCCAACCCCTTCTGCCCACTCTGCAGCTGTGCAGCCTTGCAATCCCATCCATCCACCTCTTGCCTGTGTGCTTAAGGAGGGAAAGAACAATATTTTCATCCTATGAAGAATCAATCATCTCTCCTCATCCAAAAAGCTACCCTCAGTTCCCCATCTCCTTCACTGCTTTTCCAGTTTCTTAGACTGTTTGACTGTGTCCTGCTGGGGCAAGCTCCTGGGAGAAGTTTGCAGAGCTTGCTGTGGTTGTTCCTCTTCTCCCTGTATGGGTCACCCCTGCTCCCCCCACACCATCAATCCCTGCTTGCTTCTCCTCTTCATCTGGTTCCTTTCCTTCAAGCTCACACTTTAATTCTTCTGATGTCATCCTAGTCTAATTTCTGCCATAAAGACCGTTCATGGCTTTGCCAGCTGCTTTTCCCAGGACATACTCTGAGGCTAAAGCAGATGAACAAACTCCCTTCAAGCAAGACAAACTCTCTTCAAATTCAGGAACAGACTTTATCAGCAGGGGCTAGGGAACTGTACTCCCAAATCTGTCCCAAACATGCAGATCCAGATGATGGAACAGAAGTACCATTCAAATCTCACACTCAGAACAGCTTTTCATCTTTCCCTTCCCTCTTTCTCTGCTGATGAAACCATTTGGTTGCAGTATAATCAGAGGGGACATCTGAACATCATCTTACCTGTTTCTTTTACCAATGCACATCTGTAAGTATTGCTATTTCCTCATCCAAACCTCATGCTTTGACACAGTGACAGCAATAAACCATCTGCACTGTACCATGTTCAAAAGCTTTCATTCTCTGCCTGCCAAATAGCAGAAAGCCATATGTGCTACAGCAGTGCCATACTTGCTGTGCACTGTCTTTTATATATACCGAGACAGGATATTCACTGTATTCATCCCTAATCTGTTCAAGTAGGTCACTCAGAGTTCAGTGTTGCACACACTACTGACAAAGTATCTGGAGAACAGTATTTCCCCAAATATTCTGAAAAAGCATGTCAAACACAGAGCTCAATCAATGTGACTACCTATAAAAAAACCCCCAGATTTAATCAAAGCAATAACTTGTCGAAGTCTGAACCTTGAGGCCCCTTTATCTGTAGGTTTAGATCTTCAGTAGCTAGTGAAGCACTTCTAAAATGAGACACAGTGGGAGTGAAAGAAGAGCAGTCACAGAAAAAAGAGATTGGGCCCCTCTGCTCTGGTGGGATCCCAGAGTCTGGAGTGCTGCATTCAGCTCCAGGCAGTCCCAAGGACAGGAAGGACATTGATCTGTTGGAGCAAGTCCAGAGGAGGAACACCAAGCTGATTAGAGGAACTGAGCACCTCTCCTATAAAGAAAGGCTGAGAGACTTGGGTGTGTTCAGCCAGAAAAAGAGAAGGCTTAGGGGTAACCTTATTGTGGCCTTCCAATACCTACAGGGAGCCTACAAGAAAGATGTAGAGAAACTTTTGATGGAAAGATAGTACAGAGGAGGAAAAACTGAAAGACTAGGTTTAGCTTCGATATTCGTAAAAAATTCTTGACTGTGAGGGTGGTGAGGCACCAGAACAGGTTGCCCAGAGAAGTTGTGGCTATCCCATTCCTGGAACTCTTCAAGGACAGATAGGGAGGGGCTTTGAGAGCCTGGTTTAGGGAAAGGTGCCCCTGCCCAAGTCAAGGGGTTGGAAATTGATAGTCTCTACTGGCCCTTTTAAACCAAACAATTCTATGATTTCAGGAGCTAGCACCAGATTTGTACAAAAAGTATTTTACTTCCTCCAACACATCGATCAGTGATAAAGACTTGCCAGCTGTAATTCTCACATACCAGAAGAACAGAGCTACACTGCTGACTTCAATGAGGCAGGCCCAGAAATGAACATGAAGTTAAATCTTAGAGGCTGCATTTTTTAAGTTTTATAAAAAAGATATTAATGGGCTCCTTAGAAACCCGGGCACATGGCTCTTTACTATTCACATCATAGAAATCTGTCAAGCCTGCTGAATCTAAACAAGTCAAATAAAACAAAGCTATCAGTCTCCTCTCACATATGCTCGCACTTTCCCAGTGAAAGAGGGAAAAAGGTCTGGATCACTATAAAACACCCACTGAGTGTTTCTTACACACTTTTGCTCAGGAAAGGAACAGGAGTCCATCTTCAACTCATATGCTGGTAGGGCAAATTTATAATTCGAAACACTTCTTCCAGTCTGCAAACTTGAAAATCTACCATAGGACAATAAGCTATTTCACAAGCTGTTAGGAAACTTCTGTAGATCAAGTAATAAGTCTCTGATGTGTCTTGACAGGTTCACATCAATTAATTAATCGTAGTTAGAAGTCTTACCTCTAGGAAAATCCAGCACAGTTATAGCACCATAAGCCAGCATAGCTAACAGAAGTGAATTACAACAAAGGCTCATTTTTATCACCAGCTCAAGCACTTTTGACCTTTAAAGCATGACCTCTATTCAAGGCAGAATTGTACTTTAAATTCATTAAGGACATATTATGTCAGGGTAGTTCATCACGATTTCTGAATGTGTGCCTTGAGAGAAACTTTCCAATAGATGATGCAGCAGGAGAAAAGATGCCTGAGGTTATTCAGTTTTTTGGCTCGCTGATCAGACTCCTTGGAGTAATATGGTCATCATGAAAACATTCTGCAAACACTAACTCAACAGTATTTCAATGTTTAAATGTCAAAATTGGATGAAAGCAGTATTGTGCAAAAGCACTAACAACAGTTATTTTAGAAAGTGCTTTATCAGGCATTACCAAAGCTGTACTTCTAAACAAAGCAGTTTTCTTGTTTTACTTGCATGCTCTAATGCTTCCCAGACAGAATTTTTACTAGTAGGCAGCCATGTGAAAAGATTCACTGCCTTGAGGTGATATATCCCATTTTACACTAGACACATTCTTATTTTAACAGCGACACTCAAAGAGCTGAATGTTTCACATCAAATATTTTAGACCTAGTTCATGTAACAAATTTGCATGTGCTTTTCCCAAATCCTTGCTCCACCAGTCATGAGAAAGGTAGGTGTTTCTCACCCGTAGCAAGAGGAAAACCTCAACAGCAGATTATTCTTCTGTACCTGCTTCCACAGCTACCGATGCTCAAGCAAACCCCATGCTACCCCTCCCTGCTTGCCCCAGCACCTCATGTACCAGCACAATTATCTGACCTGAAACAAATGGCTAAGAGGTGACCACAGACAAAGGTGTTCACTCGCTTCTTTAAATGAATCTGAGGAGTGGAACACCTATAAAACAACAAGAGCAAGTAGTTCCTTTGGTGCCTTCTTAGCACAGACATCAGCCAAGAGCACAACATTTTTTTCATTGAAAAAAAAATGGACTGCCTTGCCTGCCTGGGAAAAGCACAAGCTGTCATAGCATTTCATTTACAAAAACTCTTTCTTTCTCCTTTACCTTATTCTGTCAGTCTCTTTATTTAAAAAAAGAAAAAGAAAAAAAAAAGTGGGGGCGTGTTTTGTTTTGGTATTCTGTCTTTCTGAAATGACAGAAAGCTGTTTTCATACCAGTTTTATTTTCACCAATTGTTAAAAAAAAAAAGGTGTTAAAAGGAATTTGCTTATTCTTGAAAATTCCCAAATGAACCTCACACCCCCTCTCAGTCCCAATCCTTGCCATTCCTGTAAGCAAAAGACTCAGATAAAACCAAAACATGATACAAATTTCTTATTATGCCTTTTTGTTGGTGATGAACCATAAGCCTTTTGTAGATTGTAGGCAGAGAATTTTTCGTAAGTAACCTGCTTATTCACATCCTGTGTCACATGAAAGGCCACACAGCACAGTCAGCATTAATTATTAATCTAATCATGTTATCAAAGTACCAGCTAAGCAGGATCTTCAGAGAAGATACAATTCCTCTGGTGACACCCAGTTCAGACAGCACAGAAACATAATAACCACAGAGCCCTGTGAACTCTGCCCTGAGACAATGCCTTCTTTTAAAACACATGGATTCTGACATCCATGTAAATCAGAAGCACTGCATGTGTGTTTTCTCTTTGACCTTGCTGGAAATTAATGGATTGCTGAAAATTCTGCACTGCAGCGTAGGTATCAATGCTTTTAAGATGACTGTAAAGCAATGGCAGAGTTCAGCCCTTGTCTTCAGGTTTTGAAACCTAAAGACAAGCCACAAGAAAGTGAAAGTGCTTAGAGATGAACAGATCGAATTCTTTCTGCACTAAGGCAGAATCTAAACAAAAAATGCGTGAAGCACAATCTTTTGCTGACATACAGGTTTTGACTTTACTTGCTGAAAGCAGAACAAATACAAATAACAGTTCTGCTGACCCCAGTGAATGTTCAGTACATAAGGAGCCCTTTACAGATTTCAGAGGAGGTCTCAATTCAGCAGCTGCAGTGTGCTGCCTCTTCCTTGGCATCTAGGGTTATTAAAGGTCAGTCTTGTTAAATCCTCCAGTTACTCCTGCTCTCCTCCAAGTCTTTTTTTGCGCTGTAATGCCCAAATCCAAGCTTTTTGTTAGACATCTCTACAAACATCTGAAAATGCTGTTTAACATGGGGTTTATTATTATGGTCATTATTTCTATCATCATTATTGTTATTATCATCATCATTATTATTTTCATCATCATAATCATTATCATAATTATTAGAAGGTTCTTCACCCATAGGGTGGTTGGGCACTGTAACAGGCTCCCCAGGGTATTGGTAACAACACCAAGCCTGACAGAGCTCAAGAAGTGCTTGAATGACACTCTCAGGCACATGGTGTGATTTTTGAGGTTGTTGTGAACAGGGCCAGGAGTTGGACTTTGATGTTCCTTGTGGGTCCCTTCCAGATCAGGATACTCTATGGTTTCCCAAGAAGCAAAATAACTGCTGTTGACATTGAAAATACCATTGCAATCTCAGCCAGTAAACACCACAGCAAATGAGTTACTCCCTGCAAGTTTCAGGCACTCAAAACTGAAGCAGACACCATTATTTCTTACTTATATTATTCGCTAACAATAAAGAAACACAAGATGCTACAAAAATGAGAAGTCTCCCTATACTCCTACCTTGCCCTCAACAGAGTAGGAGTGCATAAGTTCACAAATAACACTTATGGGATAAATTATGTTCTCTTCTATTGCTGCTCAATCAGAAAAACAGTGGGTGCAACTAACTGTCATGTGATACCACTTTGACCTGAGGAAGTGGAGAAAATGTTGAAATTGGAATCATAACAAAACTATATTTACTTAGGAAAGACAGATCAAGGTCTCTCGCTGTTGGGACAGAAAGCAGCAGGAATAGTAAAAAATACATCCAGCTTTATAAACTGAAAACAAAAATATGCCAATACCATTCAATACTTTACCTTGCATTTACCAAGACTTCAAGTAAAATGTAAGCTCTCCACAGAATAGATAGCAGACATCCCATATTAAGTATTACACTAATCACAAGGTTAGACCAGGGCTCTTGCAGGAAGAAAGAAAAAAAAAAGGAAAAGAGGCATGAACAAAGGATTTGAAAATACTGTAAAAGCATGCTATTAAAAATTCAAAAATCTGCAAACACATCTTTTTCAATGTCATCAGTACTTAAGAAAAAAAAAAAATCCCATAATTTTCCACCCTCTCCCAATAGCTTATGTTCAATATTAAGTAGAATTTTGATTTTTGTTTTTGAAAACAGTTAAAGATAGTGTGCTTCAAAAGTTACTGGGTGGATCAAGTCAACACTTCCCTATTCTGTAGATGTTAAACAGAAAAATGGGAAGCCCTAAAACCCAACTTCAGTCACGAATCCCATTGAACTCTGTTCCAGCAAAGAGATTGCCAGACCAAGGCCTGGCACTCCCCCAAACACGCTGCAAAGTAAATCCCACATGACCGAGTCTGTACATCAGGCAAATGCAGATGTACTTGAATAAAGCACACTGTGCTTTCCTTGGATCACGGCAAGGGAGAGGATGCAATCTGCAATTTGGAAACTGTCAGGAAAGAAAGACATTCCAGCTTTTAGCATCTATTGATGTGACATCGTTTCACTGCTTTGTTTCTTTAACAGAGAAAAAGAGTTTGGCACAATGTGTAAATAGATATTTGATATTTACTCATTTTAGAGCAGCCTGTTTGACAGGCAGGCTTTAAAGACACTCCTGCCACAGAGTGTAACTTATGATGCAATTGATGCTGTGATCCTTTCTCCATGGTCAGTGACAGGCTGCCCTATGGGCAAATGTGACTGGCATGCAGCAGCACCCTCCATACCCCCACCCAGCCTCACATCCCAGGAGCAGCAGCCAGGGTCCATCACCTGCATGCAATGGCCCTCCACAAATTCCTCCCACTCTTTACCCTCCTGTCTGGGGTACTTTTTGCACATTTCCAGTGAACTATTTTCCTGTCTTTCCTTGCTCCCATGGCTTCTTCTATTCTATCCACTGGCAAACAAAACACACCAGTGACCTGAGCATAACTACAACAGAGCAGGGCAATTTCTGTGCAGTGGGATATGCATGGCTGCAGAAATCACTGTGGTTTTTATTGCCTTAGTGGACAAATTCTGCCTTTGGATCTAAAACAAGCAGACTTAGAGAACAGAATGATAGGGGTAATAAAAAGCATGGAGTTTAAGTCAATTTCATTCATTACAAGAGTTCCTCTTACACTCTTACTGCATCAAATGCTATAATGCACCCACCTGCTTTGATGGTAAACAAGTTGTAGAAATAGTTAAAATGCTACAGCTGACAGAAGGGCTTGAGTTGTCAGACTAGCTTTATCACTTCTCTTGTGAGGTGAATACATCACCAATAGCCCATAGGAGAGCAATAAAAGCCAGGATGAGAATAGACTCTCATGTTTGCCACCTCACAAAGTGAGTAGTGTAATCCTACATTGCAGGAATTACAGCACTTATTACAATCTTTTAATTACAATCTTTACAATTGCCAATCCATGACCTCTCATCCCATGGAAGTCTAGCTGTTTGTCCTCTCGATAGATGGAAAATTATTGTTAGCAATCATCCTACCAGAATAAATCTGTGCTCAATGCCACAGTACAACTCACTTGTCAACACTTAACAATTCAACTTGAATAATTTTTTAAAAATCTGTAAGATTCTTTCCCCTTCAGGCTAGTAGATCTGCTACACTTCCAGAGAGTGGAAGTGTCTTCTTCCAAGCCAGAACCTGCCTAGCACTTACAGACACTGGAAGCTGTATGAAGTACTTCCCATCGCTTCAAGCTCAAGAGCAGCTCCTTCCATTCACTTGAGAGGATTCATTCACAACCCTTCCCCCAGACTCAAATTTGTCAGGCTCAAAACCCATTCACAGCTCAGTCTCTGCTTCTGAAACCAATTTCAGGCCTTAGTTGCCAAGAATGGAGTTAGTGTACAGTAGAAACAGTGGAATACATTAAATGTTTGAGGCTATGTCCTGCTGCCAGTACCGAAACAGATAACCAGTATCTCACCTCTTTATTTTGTGCCTAACACAAGGCTAATTCTGAACACATACACCAGATTACAGCAAGGATATTTGGGCTACCATTTCTCCTTTTACAAAAGAGAACTCCACAGCTAGTCTTCTTTCTTTCATCTATTTGTGAATTGGTATCTAATAGCACCAACTGCTTCATATGAGACACCAACGAGTTTATGTGATTCAAAACTGCAAAATAATCTTGCCAAGAAATTTTTTCTTCCTTGTGTTTTAAAGAAAATATTCAACTGAAAGATGTACTAATTCAAGAATGCATGCCAGTTCCACAACTCAGTTGAAAAACAGATACATCACTTAAATTTTCCAGGGGCTGGTTTCGCTTAAAGAATCTTTCCCCTCCTGGTGTTAAATCTGGGATTGAAGAGATTACCCTGAAACCTCTCTTCCTGTGCATTACAGAATATGCATAAGCAATTCAAAGAAACATGGGCAGCTGGAAAACAGAAACAGTGAAAAACAGAGCCATTTTCACAGCTCTCCCCAGTTTGAGTGAGGTGGAAAGAGTATGAGGAGTTTACATAGCCCCACACAGAGGTCTTAACATGGTTATCCAAATCTAGCAACAAATAATAGCAAAAGCAAGGCAGGCTGTCACACTATCAGCCTCAAACGACAGTGGCTCCAGAACATCAAGAAGTGCTCTGAAAAACGTCCAAGCTCCTACAAAGTCCATATAGGCTCTTATCTACTCTGGAACACTACTATACCTTTTCAGACAGCCTTGAATTTAAACACAGGTGAATAGAAAGTCATCTTTATTAAAGCACATGAATCATGGAGACCAACAGCAATCAAAAGCACCATACAGTGCAGACGGCTGAGCCACACAGCCTCACAACCCAACCAGACTAGTTGTAAATCTGACCACGTGTTGCTTTAAAAAGCAACTGCACCCCTTGCAGAGGACCGCCACTCATCTCGTGGTGGGGAACACTGGTTGTGAAACAGCACCATCTACTAACACAGCATTCACATGCTCTGTGGTGAGCAATGTCCACAGCCAAAGCAGTTTCCAGCATTACTACATTCTTCAATATGAGATACGAACTGCCAGAGTGCTCCTTCTCTGGCCAGTGAACTGTAGAGACTTTTGCAACAGAAGTGACTTTTAAAGGAACGCAGACACTTCCCTCAGAAACTGCCTTATTCCATAAAGTGCTTGCTTGCAGTACCTGGAAGGCAAAAGCTGGGTGCAAGGTCACATCTACATATTCAGTGAGCACTGATCCCTCCACTCCTCGAGCTGCTTTTCCCATCCAGAGCTGGAGGTATAGCAGCACATCGGTCCTTTTGCAAGTCTCAACAATTATTGGACCAATTTTGGGATTTCTAGTCTCAAAGCAGTAGCTAAGCCATAGAGATGTGGCGTCTAATTCTAGCGTCCACAAAATAATAGCAAAAACCTCCTGCTCTAAGAGCATGTTTCTTGTGAATAGTCATTTTTTGTATCCAATGCAGTAAAACCCCCTACACACCCTTGGGGACCTCATTAGCAGCAGTGGTCAGTACCAAGTAGTGCTACAAAGGTCACCACATACAGCTGCTGCCCCATCTCTTCTGATCTATGAAGAGCTATTCATCCTCCCCACAATGCTTTCTGCCAAAGCCCAAATAAACACTTCTTCCAAAGATCAACAGCTCTCCAGGATGTGATAAGCTGAGAAAGAAGGATCTCAACATGTGAAAAGTACACTTCTGCAAAGGGGCTGTTAAGAAGCAAATTCCATCAGTCCAGGTAATTTCCTCCTCCGGTCCAAAGCAAACAGGCAGATGATGACAAAGGTTTTTGAGTGCTACACTAGGGATACAGCCCAGGGAGAATGCACCATTCTCTGGTCAGCTACTCCAGCAGCACGGCATGCAGCCATGGCAGGCCGCAGGCCAGCACGGGTGGCACAGGCACAGCACACGAGCACTGCCACACATGCTGTCACTTATTCCATCATTAACACACAGAGAAGCGAAGGCCTTGTCTGCTCTCAGGTAAACAGGAAACAGTGCAGAAGGACTTACCCAAAGGTCAAGAGCAACACTTAAGTCCTTCAACACTAAGCAAAAGATGTCCTTCCTTCCCACGGGTACTGTCACAGATCCTTCCCAACAGCAGCTTCAAATGGCTCTAACAGGCAAGGTACAATCCTCAAATACCTCTGCTACCTCTAATACCCACAGCTGTGCTCCTCTCTACACATCTCAGCCCCAAGCTTTCCTTTAGTAGCCTTAAATGACAGAGTTTTGTCTTGGTGACGTGCAAGCATCCCTGCCGGTGTCCCTACTCCTCTGTGTGCTCCCCATGGTAATGTAACTACTCAGCCACTACTGACACCTTCATGAGGCCACCTCAGGTCATGCTTAACATTAACTAGGAGCTACCCAGGGTGCAGAATGAAGCCATCACTTTGATCTGGTAATCAGGTAGTCAGTCTTGTGAGTAGAATATAAAGTTCAAGAAGTTTTCTACTTGCACCACAGATAATCCAAGATGTAGAGGAGAAAGTGAAGGAGAAATGAAAATGCCATGTGCTCTCCTGAAGAAGCTGAGCCTACAAACACCAATACAAGGGCAGCAGACCATGAACTAGCTTCAAATTTGTCAGTCTTCCATTAAAAAAAATAAACCAACCCAAACTACAATTCCTTTTACAAGGCAGTAGTGCCTAAAAGAAAGGTGGAAAACTTTGAGAAAGAGAACTAACTGGCTCTGAAGGGACTATACTGTTAGCTTCAATGCATGCTATGGGACAAGTGCCATATGGTTCAGTCTACAAAAACAAAGGTTACATCCATCATTACTCAGCATCATTATTCCACAACTATACACGCTGAGCAATGACCCATTACACGTTACCTCAACATGCCAGTAAGCAGGTCAATGCATCCTGTACAGAAATTAGCACAAAAGGTTTCTCTTGCCTTTAGATCTCACCATTAAGACTTTTCATATGCAAATATCACTATCCAAGCAATTATTGGATTGATTGATATCACTGACGCTTGCATACAAAAATTCTGTCTTATCTGCACAGTCGTATAACTCTCCAAAACAAAAAACTGTTCTACCAATATCTGGCATAGATATAGTATGCTGAGGACCAAGACATAAAACAGCAAGTATACTTGTTGATGAGTACTTCAGTATGGACCAAGATACTTCAGCAATAGGTGCTGAAGTCACCATATCACAGCTAAATGTTTCTTCAAAGAATTTCACCTCATGACGCACCCTAATCTCAAACACTTGACCTTTACAGAGGTGCTGCCAGCCATGCTCACTGGTACTTTATTTGGCTTAAAGCAGGCTTAAAGCAAAGTTCATAATTTACAACATGATAGTAGACTATCAACCCCAAAAGAATTTTCTGACAAACCCATACTAAACATGTTACTAAGAAATATGTTAATATTTTCTTCCTACAATTGCATATTTGTATAGTTAGATTACAATATTTTATATTTACTAAAGGCACAGGTCCTTAAAGATTTCCTATGGTCTGAAAGCATTTGAGTAACATTAATTCACCCATGACCTGCCGGGGGGCTGAATGTTTGCCATGATTTTCCTCCTGGAGAAACAGCAACATGAAACCTGGCAGACCTCACTTGTAGTACACCAAGTCTTTGTAGGACTCTGGTACCTTCCCCAGAAACAGAGTGGCCACCTAAGCCATGGTCTCACAGTCCTGGCAACTTGAGCTTTCTATTGTGCTATGGTACTGCAAAACTGTTGGCTTTAAATGAAATCAATCAAGCAGTTCAGAGTTTGATCTTTTAAGTATATTAAACTGCATGTACATTTTCATTCAGCTGTTCCTAACTATTATCAACCAATACTGCAACAAGCCATTGCAAACCAATTGGGAAAAAGCAACATTATGAAAGAAGCAGGTTTCAGAAACAAAAATGGATAATTTGTTTTTCTATTGGAAAGAAGTTGGGGAAGAATGAGAATTTACTTTTTCAAAATAAAAAAAAATTACTTATCAAAAAGAAATTTCCTGGGTAGTTTTCTTTTACTGTGTCTTTATTGTCCTAATATTGAAGCTAAAGCTTCAGTGTTTTACACTTTTTTTCACACTTTCAGTGTTTTACTGCCTTACTGAACAGCTGAGCAAGGAAAAAAAAATTCTGGCAGCTCTGGCTATGAAACTGCAGAATATGGTGTGTGAAACAAAGTATATTCCATTTCAAGCAGGGAGGGTCAAGGCTAGTAAAATGAGGAGTTCCATGGTTCAAATTCAATCTTATCATGAAAAGGCATAATTTCTAAAAAGCCAAGAGAAATAGTGTCTACTTAATTATGGATGATTATAAGCCTAGTCAGCCACAACACTTTTACTGAAAATTTGATTTGCTTTATATGCCAAAGCTACAATCACAATTTAAATCCTTCAAATCTGTATTATCTTTACAGTGCAGTAATTACACATCTGCAAAGAGACAAGCAACAGCAAAAGCCAAACCCAAGGCAGAATCTGATGTGCTGAGTATTTCCTTTGGGAAGGAGGATGCTGTGGTAAATATTATCTGTCAACATACACATAATTCAAGAAGACTTGAGGGCTTGTGACACAGCTGTTCATGCCCACCTTAGACCTTTGCTATTTCATAATATAATTTTCCAAACTATATAGGATATGTGTCAGGGTAACATCTGGAGGGCTTCTATTAGCAGCATACATGGCTACATTTCTTGAAGTGAGAAAATCCCTATTCCTAATTGTATATTCTTGACTTTTTTCTTCTCAGAAGTTCAAGGACACAGGATACTATCCATTTTTTGTTCCTTTTTGGTTTTTTTCTTGTTTAGTACGCAAGACACTTTCCTTAAAGGCAAAGTAATAAAGCAAACAATAGATACAAGCAACCAAAACCTCATTTTATCAGACGTGTAATTTCAAGGAGAAAAGGGAAAAGGGGCCCAGCAATATAACAGAAAAAAAAAAATTATTTTTCCTCAATATCAAATATAACACTCTCTCAAACTTTACTGACCTCTCCAGATATTACAGGCTTGCTCATTGTGTTTAAAAAACAATTTCCTATGCCGTATAGGTGTAACAGATACTGTGCCTAGCTCAGAAGGTATTAGCAGAAGCATCAGCTACCAGTGACAGGATGCTTCTTTCATGTTGAACTTGCCAAGTTTTTATTAAAGCTGGACTACAGGAATTAAGTGTGCAAACAGTGATCTGAAAAGCAGCTGAAAGCACACATTCTTTGCCTGTTTAATTAACTCTGGAATTTCAAAATGCAGAGCTGCTACAAAATAATGTTTTGGTTACAAATACGGTGAGAATCAAAATTTGCCTCCTGACACACTGCTGTCCCAGTCATGTTCTGCCTGATCGTTTCCTATTTGTTTATTTCAGTGTTTATTACTCTCCAATATGGACCAAAACACACTGTATTTGCATAGAGCTGATTATCTAAAACAGTATTTGCTGTCATTTCAGTAGCTGCCAACTAGAAAAACTCACCTTAACTTACTCATTTCAATCTATTTATTGTCATTGATATCCACAGTGTTTTGAATATTAAAAAGTCCTCTCCAAGCACTCAGGACAAAGACTGTCATAAAGGCAGTTCTCACTCCCCATATTCACCCAGGAGGGTGTCGCTGTGAGCAAGCAGGCAGCAGGCACAGCTCTGGGTGGTTTCACAACCAGCTGCTGCACCTGGGGCTGAAGGCACCATCCTGCCTGCTCTGACTCAGACCCACTGCCACAAGGACAGAGCAGGGGAAGAAACCCTGCACACCCCATGGGTGCTGCTCCAGAGCTGGGAAGCACCCAACTGGAACCCCTCTGTTCAGCAGCAGCAAAAGTTGTGGATGCCCCTCCCCTGGGAATGCTCAGGACCAGGCTAGATGGGGCTTGGAACAACCTGGTCTAGTGGAAAGCATCCCTGCCCATAGCAGGGTGACTGAAACTGTGTCATCTTAAAAGACCCCTTCCAACCCAAATCATTGTGTGGTGCTCTGGATGGCCACTCTACCAGCTGGCTCCTGGGAAAGCACTCTCCCAGCACAACTGAAGGGCAGGACCCACCATGTGCTGTGGAAGTAGCCTGCACTCAAGCTTCCCCAGCTGGTCTCATTTGGATTATGACCCTGTTGCTCTCTCTGAGTCTCTCTCACTTTCCAGAGTCCCCAGTTTTGTTCAGGCTCTGTAGTGACAACGAAAATGCTATAATCATGCAGGTACAGACAAGGAGTGTACGAGGACATGTTTCACCCCTAATCAAGCACACAAAATGAATAACCATGCAGAGGGGAGTGATACAGAATTTTCTCGTGTTTCCCATTTTGCCACACTGGAGCTGGGACAAACACGGCCACATGCCTTTGACATCCAAGCCTGGGCCTGGCACTAGCTCAGCCACCCTGGACAACATCAGTCACCTCCTGAGGAAGCTAGGGGCTACACAGCAATGAGACACAGGCTCTTCTACTTGTTTCTGCAAGCTACTTTGTACGTGTTTGTTGCTGGGTTGCTTTCACAGTTGTAAGAGTGTCTCAGGGCAAAGTCACATGGTACAACAAAATTACCTCAGTGGCTCTCTGCGATGGGAGAAGTTCCCCCTCACTCACTTTTTCTCACAGCAGACCTGTCTACCCAAAAGCACTCCCAGGGCCTTCACCACACCCTGCATGACCACCCTTTCCTTTCTAATGAGCACTGGGACCGGCTCATGGAGGCAGAGGACAGGACATCCAGCAGCATCGTGCTGCCACAGCAGATCCATCCATGACAGCCCAATCCCTTGATAAGGGAAGTTCCAGGCTCCTTACACTGCAAAACTCATCCCCACCTCATGCAGTAACAACCACTTAACCGTACTAGTATATTCTAATTTTTCAAACAGAGATCCAGAAAGGCTTCCAGGTACCTAACAACCCTGGGAGTAACTGTCCTGGTTATGAAGTCCTGTCATGGGCTGCAGAGCTAAGGGAATGCTTCATCTAGAAAACTGCTAGTGTCAAGAATCTCTGTGAAAATAAATACAAGGAAGGGGAGGCAGTTACTCACAGCAGATGCTAATTTAAGTCATTAGCTGTAAAAACAACTTCACGTTTCCTTGTGAAATATCAAGGGAGCTGCTTCAAATTAACTAGAGGACTTGAGTTCAAAGTGACAAGTAGCCCTGGGACAGGGGAAGGTTGAAGAGAGCCAGGAAGAAAAAGCAGTAATAATAGCAGCAGAAGAGAAAAGGTTGAATTTGGGGACTAGATGCCATAAGGCAGCAGGTAGGTGAGTTGCAACATACCAAGAGAAACCTTGGGTGAAATCAAACCTTGACTCACTAAAGTTGGCTGAGATGGTGGAGCTGATCTAACACCTCCACAAATGAAACCTGCTCCCTTCCCTCTCTCCAGGGTGCAGCTGCACCCCATCCCCTTCCTCCTGCCTGCACAAATTCTCCTCTGACCCCATGATCAGACCAGTCAGCTCACCAAACCACAGAAAACTAGCTCAGCGAGAGGGCTAAGAATTCTCTGCCAGCATAGCAAGCTGAGTCATCTGACTGAGGGCAATCTCTTGCAACTGCAAGATGGGGACAGCAGGAGCATGACGAGCAGGTCAGCCCCCCTGGCAGCAGGAAGACACCTGCCATCTTAAATATCTGAACAAGGAACCACTGCAGGAGAAAGAGGAAGAAAGAGCAAAGGAGGCAAAGTTTGCTGCACCAAATGGAACAGCGTAGTGAAGAGGAAGAAAGAATGGTGTTTTTTATAACAATGCCCCTGGGACAAAACCACTGACAGCCGTTGAGAGGGAAACTGTGTGGATTCAAGGCCCAGATCACAATTTAATAGTGGATTACTGACTGAAATACACTGGTTTACTCCATTACAAAGATTCTATGCTTTGTCTTCACACTAAGGCTTCACAGCTAATCAGTAGTTCAGGTTTTCTTTTCTTAACAGAAGTTCATGGGAAACTCATCCAAATACAGTTTATAACTGAAAACACCATCACCAAACACAGAGCAGAAGCAAGACACTATCAGCGGTGCCAGTAACAATAATATGAGTATAATAGGCATCTTTAAAAAAGTCTGATCAGACAGAATATAAAATATGCTTTTACATACAATAATAGTAGCACTTGAAGCTACTTCAAAAGCACAAGGATATTGTACCTTGTTTCCCTGCTCAGTAATTATGAAAATGTTGTTGAATATTTGTTTTGAGAATGAAGTGCACATAGCACAGTACATTTGCACAAAGGTAATCAAATCCCTGTGCACTTTCAAATCAGTGTTTCATCACGGACTGTTGCTTCAAGAGATAAGTACTGCTGAGCAGTAGGAACTGAAGGAAGAGCAGAGTCCATCTTATCTTACTGCCCTGCTAGCACTTACCATTGTAAAACTGAGATGATATTGATCATTAAACCAGTAAGATCCCAGGTGATTTTCTGCCATCTTAGCAATCTGAGTTGCTCCACAAGCACTAGCACCAAGAAGGGAGCACAGCCACAGAGCCAGGAGCAAAATACTTTCCCCAATTAGTCACATAAGCCTGACTCAGCTTCTCACAAAACTATAGCTTCTATCCAGCCCCTACTTCTGCTGAAAATGGACACCACAGCCAGTTTCAGGATGTTGTCTTGATTATTTCTAAATCATTCTTTGAATAAGGCTTTTCATATTGGGCATTAGTTTCTCATACTGAGTGCTATGATACTCCAACATCCAGTTAATCCAAGTAAATCAAGTTGTTGAATTAAAAATTGTGATGCTCAAGAACACAACAGGCCTGAACATCTGCATTTAAAGGCCAGAAATAAGTGTGTTTTTGTTTACTTACCTTTTTGCTTCTTCTAAGTGGCACAGATACTCATAAGCAATATTCTGACGCCTCCTCTCATCCATTTCCTCTGCAGAAAGCCTTTCATCATCCACAATAGCTGCAAACAGAAACACATATCAAGTTACACATGAGTCTGGGTGATTTTTAGAGCAATTTTACTTAGAACCTGGGTGAATCACTGAAGAAGGGAAATTAAAATAGCTATCACTTCTCTTTAAAAGAGGCTTTTTATAGTATGGTGCACAAAGATGTCCAGGTCACCAAGCGTATTCTGTTCTCTCTACAGTGAATACCTCAAGTTTCACTTCTTCAAGACCAAGCACGTATTGGTCTGAGGCCATTGCCCAGTTTGGGGGCAGGATGGAGCACTCAAACATGGGGGGCTGAGGCTGGGAGTCAGCAGAGCTTCAGCTTACACATCCTCAGAGGAGTTTGAGGACTCCCATGAGGAAGCTCAAGGCAAGAAGTGGGTGGAGCAGCCCCATGCTAAGCAGATCCTCAATAACAGGGACAAAGCACACTGCAAAGGTATCTCAAGGACAACGTGGGAAGTGGTTGCAACTTCAGGAGCCCAGGAGACTGCAACATGCTGAGCTGCCTCCCACTGATGGAGGTGATGAGGGTTGTAATCAAATGAACCATCTGTGGTTTCTTCTACTTGCTGCTGCAACCTCATCACCTCCCATAAAAAACACTCTCCCAGACTATCAAGGATGTCTGTGTACATCTCCAGCTGCAAATGACCCAAATTATTTACAGCTACTAGCCAGTGACTGGTCTTTCTCTACTTGTAGAGTACAGAGGGGGCCTCTGTGAGCAGCTCTCCAAGTCTTCCAAATGTGACTTTGAAGGAGCATACTACTGCAGTGCTGACGTCTAGATGAATTTCAGCCACAGCAGGTGAGACTTCTGGAAACAGCCTTCAGCATAACTCAGTTACCAAGATGATGTCCTGTTTGTACTGGGCTGACAGTTGGGCCAGATCATCTTGAAGGTATCTTCCAACCTTGATGATTCTGTGAAAAGATGGGGTCCTCCATTCCCTCATGTTTCTCAGCCATGTACTCACATCACCTCACATGTCATAGCTGGTAACCCAGAGGCTGCATCAGTGAACCACAACAAGAGGTAGCTCTCACTAAAGAGACCTGTTTCTGGGAAAATTGGCTCCCTGATCTGAGCCACTGCACTGCACACTTGCAGACACAACGGTGCAGGCACAAGGGAGGGGGCAGAAATGCAGGGCTGGGGCAGCCCATGAGCCGGCTAGCTGAGAACATCATGACACATCCTCAGTAAAAAAAACACAGCCCCCGCTCCTCCTGAAATGCACTGCGACATGCTTTGTTAATTCTCACACATGCCACGAGCAAGTTCTCAGCTTTTCTCTGACAATTGTTTCAAGTAGGGGATAAACACTTTCTAGTCATGGGCACAGGCAACTCAAGTAAAAGGCACTTAAAACCAGCAGGACTCCAGGCTTTGCAAGTACTTGCATACCTTGAAACCTGTACTTCAAAAAAAAAAAAAAAAAAAGTCAGAAAAATTATCCCACACGCATTTACTGAGGACACAGAAGAAACTAAACTCAGCCACATTTTGGATTGATGCTACCATACATTTGTTAATGTCTTGTATAGCTGCTTCAAGCTTTGTAGTTTCAGTTTTAATGACCACATGAGAGTTGATAAGTCTCATCTTCCTTTGCTTTTAAGATTGCTCTTCCTAATTACCCAGATGTTTCATACACCGATCAAACAAATACATGGCTTGCTCAGAGTTTCTTTCAAGTCTGGTAGCTCCAATAAGCGTGACTCACTCTAAAATGAGCTCTCAGATATTGTAATCAGGCTATCACTTGCCATGAACCAAAACATTAGTTTGGAGGCGAACATGGGATGCAGATGGTAAAACACTGTGCCTGGCAAACTGGCCATGGAGGCTGCTCTAGTACTGCTCTTGCCCTCATCGCCATCAGCACAGCCAGGACACACTGCTCCCACTCCATGACACAGCTCTCCTGCTGCAGATGGCTCCTGACTTCCCAGAGCAAAGAAGTACTGATAAGCCACCACACTGAAATGTAACATATTGTTGTATCATTTTGTTGTTTGCAACACTGAGATCTGGGGCTACTTTTCAAAAGCTCTCCCAGCTATGAGTGCACATAAATGGAGAAAAGTGCTGTCAGAAGAGCCCAGCTGATTGTCCTAGTTAGCTATGGTCTTGTCAGCTAGGGTGGGACAGCCAACACCGGGCCAAGCCTTCACCCCCCATGACAATTCCCATGCCCTGTTCCTCTTAACTTGTTAAACAGTCTTTACTCCTGCCCTCCAAGGACAGCTCAACACAGCATAAGCAAAGCAGCAAAAAAGGCAGCTTGTCTGAAGTTTGGTGAAGGAAAACCACATGACCCATTTGATAAATATCAGTCTAGGAATTAACCTGAATAACACTAATGCTTTACAATCTAGTCCTGGATCTGCACATCCATGGGTGCCTCCCATCCCCAACAAAGGCATCGCAGATCAAGCAGTCCTGGCCAGCCTCAAATCCGTCATTAAAATTATTTGCAAAGATTGATTCAGAGTGGATGGAGGCATCAACAGATATTGTGGAATTGTAATAGTTGTTCTGCTTAGCAAACACTGCAACAATGAGAGGAAAGGGCAAGAGTCAAGAAGAAGTAGACACTGGGAAGTGGAAAACCCATCTCCTTTCTAGAGGAAGTATCAGCAGCTCACAAGTTGTAAATCAGACCTCTTTCCTGTCAGGGCCAAAACACCTGAAGTTTCCAGGCTGAATATCTGAGCACTGAAAATAAAGAGCACAGGGAATGCCAACACCTACAGTGCTAATCCTGGGAGGAGTCTCTTACAACACCAGCTTCCAATACACGCTTGCCCCCCAGCATATACTAGCTTCAAAGCAACTGTGCTATCACATCAAGAGTGGCTGCAGACACAATTTTAGAAATAGAAATCACAACCTGCAGGATAAAGGTGGCCTGAGGACTGAGGTGCAGAGGTAATTACTTTGAAGACTTGACCTCCTAAAGTCTAGTCTATAATAAAATATTTTGGCAAGGGCTTCAGTCTTTGACTACAGCCCTGTGTACATCTTTCTTCAAACATCCTTAGAGCATCCATCAAGCCAGCCACACCAAGTTCAACACACAAACAAGTTTGGTTTGGAGGCTGAGAAACCTGAGTCTTTCTGCTTAACAGAGCAAGTATTAGTCAGAAGACTAGGAAGATTGATGAAAGAATAAACACATTTCTGCTATATCAGTAACATTTTGATAATGCTCAGCTCACAAAGGAAGAGAGTGCTGCAATAAAGGGTGTTATATGGCAGAGTAAGCAGGGCTGGGCTTCACCTGAGGACCTCTACCAACCAGGATCTTGACACAAAATGTTCCAGCTGAAAAGATCCAAATGCCATAGTACAAGGCACACTCTACATCTAGGCTATACAGAGGAAAAAAATGTATCTAAACAACATCCTATGATTAAAATAATCAATTACATGACTTAATTTCAAATTGAGAAAAAAAAAATCTGAAATAGTCCCTCAAAGAGGCAATGTTAAGAGTGCATCTGGACAACCAACAAGAACTAATAAAAATGCTACCCTTAAAGCTCTCTATTTCAATTCATTTTAGATGTTGTCATCCTGTTAGCCAACAGTCAGTAGGCACAAAACATGTGTTAAGACACCAAGTTCACTCATACACATTTCTTCATGAAAAAAACAGTAAAGGAAGAGTGTGTATGAAACACATGGAAGAGTGAGCAATACTAAAGTTTAAACTGCCACACCTCAGAGAGACTGATTCTGGAACTCAGTATGGCGCACCAACTTTCTAATTCTTCCCACAATTGATTTAACAGAAATAAAGTAACATTCTCCTAGCAGCCTCCTACATATGTATATTCTACATGTTTAGCACAAAACTAAGTGTTTACCAAGGAGTTTTCCTAAACAGAGAGACTTGGTCATCTTCCATCAACTGACACCTTGCACTCACATGCACCCTCCTCATTCTAAAATTATCCTGTGTAGGCAGTATCTAGGACTAATTGATGTTTGGGGCCTGGTTATGAATTGCAAAAACTTTCTGATGTGCCCTGATCCAAGACAGCTGCTCCAGTTGTTGGCAAATACTTGGAGCTATGTCATTTGCTGACCACAGAGCTGACAACTCAACCCAAGGTGCTCCATGTACCTCCAGCCAACATGGTGCCTGCAGGATTTACTAAGTATGACTCAGCATTAGTAGAAATGAAACATGAAAATATTTTGAATTTCTGGATTTGAGTAAGTTTTCAGAAATAGAGCCACCACTTCTGAAGAAGCAATATTATTACTGAAACTAGCAGTTTCAGTACCAGGTGCACAAGAGCCACTGGAGCCATGAACTTACTAAGAGAATCTGGAAAGAGATTTAAAACTTCAGGTTCACATAGATGTGGTCATTTTACACAACAATTTTAAAAACAAGTGCTTTCTCTGTAAATGTCATCCAGTCCAGAGTTCACCTTAATGTTACACCCATGACAAGGATTTTGGAGGTCCCAAGCTCACAGGGGTAATTTACATTGATACTGAGCTTACTGGAAATCTAATCACTGTTTCAGTGCCTCACCACCCTTGAAGCAAAGAATTTCTTCCTAAGGTCTAATCTAAATCTATCCTCTTTCAGTTTGCAGCCATTCCCCCTTGTCCTATCACTACATACCCTTACAAAAAGTGCCTCTCCATCTTTCTTGTAGCCCACAATAAGGCCTCCTGGATTCTTCTCTTCTCCAGGCAGAATAATCCCAATTCGTTCAACTTTTCCCCACAGGACAGATGTTTCAGCCTTCTGATCATTTTGGTGGCCTCCTCCTCTGGACCCTTTTTAACAGATCCATGTCCTTCCTATGTTTGGGGCCCTGGAGCTGGATGTGGCACTCCAGATGGGCTGTTACGTGGCTGGAGTAGAGTGGGTGTAATCCTTGACCTTGACCTGCTGGTCACAGTAGTTTATGTTTGAGTTTACATTAACTAAGAGGAGTTTCACAGGTCTAATTTGCAACAGTTTGCAAATCAGTCATGGATCCCTGAATAGTACTTTTAAATTATGCTAAACTTAAAATTTTTGTAATATGTAACAAATGAGCAAGGAAAAGTAACATTTGTTACAACTTCTGAATACAAATTTACAGAGTACTTTATGAGGCATAATCCTTGAATTACTCAGGTACAACCATTTACCAAAGAGTTTTAGTCATCTTGAAAAACTGAGGCTGGAAAAAAACCCCTGCAAAACCTACAACAGCACTTAAGGCTTCCTGGTCATTAATTTTCCCTCAGACATATGACTATCTGAAATAGTTCAAGAACAGCACGTGGCTGCTTCTAGCAGGCAGACCCTCTAACAAGGCATTTGCCACAGACATACCAAAGGACCTCTTATACTGCAGAAGGCAAAGAAAGGAACACAAGCTTTTATTTCCCAGGGCCAATCACCCTCAATTTCCTGCCACCAGGGACTTTTTCCCATGGAAAGAGAGATGTGAGCAATAAGGACGAGAGCTCTTTTGGCACCACAACGGGGAAGCTCAATGAACAAGACATAACAGATGATGGAGAGAACAAAATCCTCTTACGGTGATAGAATAGAANGGGGGGGGGGAGAAAGAAAGAGATACAGGAGAAAATACTGTAAAATGTTGGGATAAAAGTTTTGCACTAGAGTGTTTGAATTAAACATTAGCTAAACCACATTTGGCAGTCTCAGCTGTCTGCTGTCTGAGCCACACAGTAAGCAAGGCAAGGCAGTGTTTCAGCCCACTGGCAAGAAGCTCTGCAAATTTTGTATATGTCCCGCTCACCTTCCTGCCTCCTCCTCCCAAGCTCATAACCCCTACCCAGTATTAGTACACTCAAAAGTACTTAACAGAGCCATTCTGTAACAAAAACAAAGGCAGGGAGCCTTTCTTGCACAAAAACTTCTGACTGACAGTTTGCTGGCCATAGCCAGTTCCAGTGATAGCCAAGCCCAGTACAACAGGCTCTAGGCAGCATCCCATTTATGCCTCCCTGTAATGTGAGGACCTTAAGCATTTGTCATCACAATTCAGTGCTGTAGTTTCAAGAAGCTAGTAGCATTTTAGATGGTCACAGTGACTTAAAACCTTATGGTCACTGTGACTTAAAACAGTATTGTTTTGAGTTCAAATAACTTACGCTATTTGAGAACAAAAAACTATTTTGTCCTAGTTTGAAAGAGGCCAGTAAATTCACCTTTTTATTCCTAGTAAAAATCACACTGTCAGGTACCCAGCACCCCAGGAGTACCTGCCTTGGGCAGTTCAACTCCATGGTTGCTCCTAGTTTGGCAGCTCATGTGCTGTCACTGCACCAACACAGCACCAGCCAAGCCCTGTACCTGGAGCAGGTTGAGCTGGTAATGCTCTGAGGCAGGCTCACTGTTCCCTGAGCTGTCCTCACTGCAAAAGGACAGGAGCTCAGAGCTCCGGCAGGAAGCTGCAAAATGCAGGGAAAAGATACATGTACAGATATCAGAACAACAATTCTCAAAGCTACAAGAGAATGGAGTTTCCCACCCCAAGTCTCCACTCCCAATATCAACTTGAAGGTATCCAATGTAACAGTTTATAAAATATGCAGAAGAAACTATGTCAACTATAACTATGTGAACAGAGCTAATTCAGTAGGCTACAAAATAAAAAATGGCTTTACAGCACCAAACACCAATTACAGGTGTTCTGTTACGATATTTTTTTTAGCTACGGGTCTATTGTTGTGCTGGAAGTTGTTTATCTTTGGATGAAAAATTTAATGCTCTGATGAAAATAGCTTTCTATAGACTTCTTCTGTCAAAAAGTACAATTGCAAGCAACTAGCATGTATCTCAGAGTAATAAAACCAGATGGCCTGAACCTTTTCCTGTGTCTCCAGTTAAGGGCATTCAGTCCATTCCCTGAACATTTGCTCCAAGAAAGGGCTCTAGACAAAGGCAGACACTGCAAGACAAAAAACCTACCACAGCTGTGAACTTGGAGGCCAAATTCACATGAGACAGTAGACTAATACACTTAATTAAAGTATGAGGGTCTCCAATATGCCATTTTCCAAATGTTTCCAATATTGAACTACTCTCTCCCTTCCTTAAAAAAAATGGCTGTATCTCTCCTAATCTAGTTATTTCATTGTCAAAGCATACAGGCTCATATTATCAAACAAAAATACAAATGCATCTTCCGGCCAGCAGATAGATTATTATCCACTCTCACAAATTGTGTGACGAACAGGATCTCCAGGGCCACTGCTCTGGACTAGGTCTCATTGCCAGACACTGCGCAAACAGGGAAAGCAAACACACACCATTAGCATGGGAGTGTTGACAACAGACATCCAGTAAAAAACATCCTGATGCAAAATTAAAAATGTTTGCTAAACCAGTCTTTCCCCTGAGCTTTCTCATAGAGCCTCATTCCTGTGCATTTACTTTCCCGAGTCCTCCTCCTCCTCCCATTTCCTTGAAAAAGGTCTTATTTCAGTCTTACACGTCTGCTACCACAAGGCCAGCCACATCCATTTACAGATACTGAGCACTATTGCAATACATGGACCTTGGGGCTATCATACAAGGGGACAGTGATGCAACAGCAACCACATTCCAGGCTCCTGGAGCCAAGTGTCAAAACCACTTCATTTCAGCCAGACACTGTAGGGCTCCTCAGACGTGTCTCAAGATACTTTAATCTCCACAAAGTTTAGAAATGTCTCATTTAGCCACAGACACAAGATGACTTTGGCATTGACCAAGTGACTACATGCACTGCCAGACAGTTTAACATTCAATGCTTATAGGTATACACATCCTACACTCTGCTTTTTAAACCTCAAGCATTCTACAGTACCATCAAGTGAGACTTTAGCAGAGGTAAACATTAAAAGACACTAAGTAGTTCTGACATTACCTCATTCTATGATGACACTAGAGCATGGACATCTCTTTTCTAGTAAGGTCCTTTAACCCTGAGCAGAAAAGCAACATGTTTCATTTTTTCTTCATGATAATTGTTCAGTGTTTTTGGAAGAACAAGGAGACAAAGTAATGGAGTTGAAGCAGATGAAAGCCCAGACATTTTCAGTTAGCTGCAAGTGTTGCCATCTTTGATTACATGGATGGAATGCAATGTATCAGCTTATTACTCAACCACTTCCACCAACATTTAACTGCTGGTCTCACTGTCTCCAGCAATACCTGGAGTAATTGCTTAATAAAATTGTAACTGTTTATCTTTGCATGCTTTGCCAGCTGGTCAGTTCAAGGCGCAACAGGGCTTCCCAAGATTCAGGTGCTCTAAAAACGCTGTTAAAATTCTAGCTCCTTTCTATGACCATAAACTTTTAGGTCAACTTAAACAATCGACCTTAACACTCTTCACTCACTTTTTTTTTTTTTTTAAACACTCTTTACTCATACGCTCTATTTACTAACAAACCCGCAGTCTAGGTTCTCAAAAAAGTCACAAGTCTAACAAAGCACTCAGATTAATGGACCCTGAGGAGGCAGTGAACACCAATTACAAGCTCTTTCTTTCACTTACAGGCCATGCTATCTCCACATGCTTAGTCCAAACACATTAGCGTGGCCAGACTTCAAGGCAGCTTTCAGGAGGTTACACTGGTATCTCCTCCACTTGGAAGGTTTGCTTAGTTTCCTTATGTTTACAGCAGGAATGACATTTTTCATGTGGGCTTAAAAAAGCCCAAAACCAACCAACCAAAAAACCACCATTTTTTGAGGGCTTGAGGCATTCAAAATAATATTGCGCATTCAAATAAGCTTTCCTTCGCCAGAGATTAGATCATGAGAAAACAAATAATAAAGTATCAATGATTCCTTTGCCACCTTTATCCATTCACTATTTTCTTAAATAAAGAACTTGTCATTTGAATTCTATGTGTTTTGACAGTTACCTTTTGCTCTGTTCATGTCATTGGAATTACTTCAACCTGTTTGCTTTTTATTAGTAATATACTTTAATAATACTAAATAAAAGTTTACCATATGGATTCCATTTCCTTACATTTTACCTACTGTGACCTCAGTTCAATTTAACACAAGCAGACTGTAAATGAAATAATGAGAAGGACAGTTTAATCTTGCCAGGCTAGTAAAATGCACTAGGCAACTATGAAAGACAGAAAAATGCTAGTGTCTATAGTGTGCCTTGGTATCAACCCTGTAATTAGATTTAGCTGGAAGAGAAACGCAAGTCTTCTGCCTACAGATGCCATCAAATTTATTTCTAGTATTAGGCAGTTTATATTTAATTTTTCTGTGAATAGAATTGCAGGTATATCAATAAGTCAAATGTATACACACACCTACATAAAAGGACAAGTAACTTGTGGGTAGCAAAACATTGTGATGATCATACAAAGAGAAAAAAATCTAATTCAAAAGGCATTCATCCCTATGCAAGCAGTTGGAATCAAGAGCCACAAGTTAACAGGAAAGGTGACTGTGCCTGCAGCCTTCTGCAGAACCCCAAAGGCAGCTTTCATTCTGTGTAATCACACCACACCACTGCCTGCGGCCACAACCCCACCCATCAACAATAGTGGCAAGGCAGAAAGCCACTGTAGAAGTGGAGTGGAAGAACAGGAAAGTGGGGCTGGAGACCATCAGTATGTAGGGCAGGGCACAGACAGAACTCACTACAGTGGCAGCGCAAAACCCAGATTCAGGCTTGTCCGCCCAACATGTGTTCACACACGTTGTTACCCACACCTCTGTGGCACTCCTCTTAGCCATCTGCATAGCCAAACCTCTGACCTGGCAACAGTAAGATTGCCCTAATTGTGTTGTTTAAGACATCTCAGCCAACACACAGGACCAGAATAAAGCACAAGGCTCACTGTGGCAAAGAGGGACCCCAGGGACTGAGGAAGGTAGGCATGTTTGACAAGAGCTACTGACGCTTCACCAAAGGCAAACTACTTGAAGTTCACAATGAAGAGCATAACACAAAGGTTTTCTGCTTCTGTTGGTAACTCCTTGGTAGAAATTCAAAAGACTGATAGCCATTTAAACAGTAGCCAATTAAGGTAATGCCCTGCAAATGCTGCACAGGATTTTTGGCTAAGTCAGGACCTGATCGATTTCTGTTTCAGTCTTGAAAATGCCAGAAAACTTATCTGCATTACAACTTGAGGCCAGAACAGTGATTCATAAATACATTTGTAGCAAACCTCTACTACCCAGGGGCTGGTTGGGGAAGGCCTACACTTAAATGCAATAAAAGAGGAAGACAAGAACAGAGATGGGGGAAGTGAAAAGAGAGGGGAAGGGATGAGCAACTCGGACCTCCTGAAAGAAGTTTGGGAGGAAAGAGTTACCAAATGGATTCAATACTCAGGTCATCAGAGAGCTGAAACCAAAAAGCTTCCTATCACTGCACTCTCAGTACAGTAACCAACTTAAAGAAATGTGGTAAGGTGTAGCTCAAAGAACAGAAAAGAAGGATGACAAGCAGGAAATCTGGAATAAAAGAGAATCTGGGGGGGAAATCTGTGTCTAGGTCACTAAGCAACTCAGATTGTAGAGCTGTAGGAGTCTCAGTCTGAACCAAGAGACTCCAGAGGACAGAAACACCTGTCTAGGAAAACTATAAGCAAGAGCACCACTTAACCACTGAGTAAATTGGAAATCACCATGAGAAAGACCGCAGTGTGGAAACCCTCAGCCTTGACATCTGGTCTTTATTCTTCCTTTGACAATTCATCATCTTCTGCTTCTTTCACAGCCAGTCTGTTGCAGAGTCCTTCTACCAAGGTCTGAATAAACCATCTGCTTCACTTTTTCCACATTCTGAAAGGAACTCCAGAAAACACCTGAAATGTTGCAGCATATTTTTCCTTCAAAATACAAATATAAGCATGTGAATATGCCACAAGGTTTGCAGCTTTCAACTGCAAGAACACATCTGCCTCTGCCTGCCTGGGTTTTCATTCCTCAATAATTATTACAGTCACAATATCTTCAAAGTTTGTAATTCAAATTCTTTGATTTATAGGCACAGTGTTTTTTTGTTTTGTTTTTTTTATCTTAGTGGGGAGAAAAAACCTTAACCATTAGGGATAATAGAACTGAAAATTTTGTCTGCACCTACAGACCCAGAGAATAAGATTGAACAATTCTAATATGAAAATGGCTTCTTATTAACAAGAACATAAAGAAATGTTGTATGTTGCACAGATATGGTAAGTTTAGGTGATGAGCAGGACCCTTGGGCACCCAGAGGCAGAGACAGAACAGAGACATGGCAGTTCCTGTCCTCCCTGCAGCATTCCTGGCTCCTCTGGGAAGGCAGCTGAGCTGCTTGTTGAACAAGTCCCAAAACTGCTGTGCATTCAGTAGCTGTTTCTACAGCTGATATGGCCCAGTACAGGCAGGAACCACAAAATAAAGGGTGGAAGCACAATATCAGTCTCACAAGCTAGAATCTCACTCCAAAACCTCTTGGCTCTGTTGACTGCGCTGATCCACACAGAGGCAGAAAGGCACAGAGGATGGAAATGCACCTCCTTTGCTCCTGCTTTATCTCATGGGTGAGATGATAAATTCCCACAGGAAGAAGGCAAACACAGCATACCTGTGCAGGTACCCAGCTCAGAGGCAGTGCCAGGCCAGCAATGACCTCAGTTACCACTGGAGACCTGCTTGGCTGCCTTCACTATGCAATAAGCAAGTGCTTGCAAAAGTACTGGAGCTGATACTGCTGGCTCCAGGGTTAACCTCTTCCTGGCACTCCCTGGTAGGTCACTTCAGGAGCACACTCTGCAGCCAGGCATTGCTTGCAGGGCACTGGTCCTTAATTCTCATTCACATACATACCCAGTAATGTGAATTAATTTTTCTTTCATCATCAGGATTTAGAACCATAGGAGAGAATAAAATCACAAAACGTTTGAGCTTCAAATAACAGACCTTTGAGCAAGGTTTGAAAAGAGCAGACAAATCCTGACCTTTTAAGTGAGTACATCCAGTATATATTTACTGAAACTCAAAACTGCTCTGACAATGACACATCTGCCATTGCATATATCACTGCAAAATCATCAGATACAGAGTGAGCTAGATGTTCCTCCTAACTTATCAATAAACCAAGTACTTTCATTTCCAGGACAAGTCTCTGACAGCTGCACTCAAAAGATAAATTTTTGCCCAAACCATACACTCCCAAGTTTCTAAGTATAAATAATTGTTCTACTAAATTTCCTCTAACCTGAAAGAAACATTGTCAATAGCATCCCAAATAACTTAATTTTGCAGGTAGTTTGCTTATGTCTACCCTATAACTCAAAGTAATTTCTGGGTTAATGGAGCAAGCACTGACCTCAGGACAGCCTTCTCGCCACCTTAAGCACTTTTTCTCAAATGAGAGTATCACAGTGACAATGCTAAATATTAATTCTGTATAAAATATCAGGAGCATATCAGAAATATTACGTCAACACCCCAAAACAAGTATTTTTGCTTGAAACAGCAATATTAAGACCACTAAAATAAAGGAAACATAGCTAGCATTCAATCACTGTCATGGCAACAACAGTACAAACAATATACATAGACTTAACGCCAAACTAAGTTAGGTCTTTGCAATTTTTGAAGTCTTTTTCCAAAAAAAAAGAAATTTGCATGCATAAAGACCAGACACAGAATTTTAGAACCTGCAAGAGGGAGTGGCGCAGTGTAAAAATATAGCTACTCCACCAGCAGTATCTTGCCCAGGTGAGTTTCCACCATTCCTATTCTGTACAGTAACTGTTTCTGGGGAGACCCACTGTCACAGCAAGTCTCGTTCATCAGAAGCATCCCTCCTCTTCCCGGCCTCCACACTAAAATCTGAGAAGCATGAGCACATGTGAAACACCTTCTACCTACTTTGTAACAGTTTTCATGCAAATGGTCAACTTTCAAGGAAGTCTATAGTGGAAGAAATGATATTAATAAAACTTGATCGCAAATAAAATTTTCATCTGAAATGTGCCCAAGAAGCTAGTGGAGACAACTTCTGCTACTGCTATAGGAATCCACATATCTCAACTGCTCCTTTCTTCATCCTTCTGGGGAGTCCAGATAGGCCTGTCAATGGGCAGTATTTGCAGCCTGGACAGAAGCAGCCTACCAGTCAGCACCTTCTTTCAGGAAGAAGAATACAAATGAACATTACAGAAATCCACCTCTGTTTTTATCAGAAACTTCTGCAAACATTTATGAAGCTACTTAATTTCGTGTAAGTGTGGCAACAAGAAACCAAACCCAACCCTCTCCCCCCCACCAAAAAAAAAGAGGAAACTACTGAGTGTTATTGCCATGGTTCAGTGTTATAGGAAACACCAGCCTTTGTTTTGCCTGTTACTAACCACAGTACTAAGAAATTTGATTCGTTTTGTTCTAGGACAGCTCATATCCGTGTCATCTTCAGCAAAACCATGTGGTCTTACTTCTCATTTTCTGTGTGTAGATATAAGTTGGAGCACAAGGGGCTGATTTTACAAGCAGTAAAAAACCTATGTATTTTCTGGATTATTCTAACCCATTGGTTACACATCACTGCCATAGTCACAGGTGATATAAATTAGCAGGCAGTCACATCCAATCCTTGAAGCTAAGCTGTCCATCCACCTTCAGTAATCAGCTACCATGCAGCCTTGAATGCCAAGCCAAGCCTGGTTCATCTCCCAGCCTCCACTAAATCATAGTGAAGAAATCTGTGCTCTGCTGTGGCCTGAAAAGCAGTATTCAAAACAACTTCTCAGCTCAGATGCAGTGAAATCACATTTACTGTGTGCCTGGTTTTAAAACAGCTGACCATTTTTCCTTGGTCAAAGCCCTGGCCCAGATTCCTCTACACATAATCCCTGCTCTGCCCAGCACTCCTTCATATTCCTTTTCAGTTACACCACAACATACCCATGCTGATATTTCAATGATTATTTATTCTGCTATACTGTATTGGGAACATTCGGAATTTTAGAACTGTTTACCACTGAACAGAGACCATCCAGTCTTGGTAACTCGGGTAAATCAGTTGGTCTTTAAAAAACTAAAAATCCCAGAAATAAGCAGCACATACCCCAAGCTACATCTCATCCCCACAGCTCTGAGGCCTTGCAAGTCAAGAGCAATTTTACCAGCTACAAAAAAAGGTTGAAAAAGCATTTTGAATCTCACTTTCCTCAAAAAAAAGGCATTTATTTTTTTCTTTCTTGTTTGAGTAGTCTAGAATTCAGACAGTTTCTTCACATTTTCTTACCACTGTAGCATTGCCTGGCAAACACTGCCATGCCTTTACTGACACAGATTTGTGAAATCACAGCACTAAAGACAAGATTACCTCAAAACTATTTCTGCACTTCAAAACTCCTGGGGCAACAGAGAGCTGAAAGCAGCCCTAGCCCTGTCAGGCAGAGAGGGCACAAGGGTGTCAGCAGCACCACAGCAGAGACAGATGAGGACACCAGGGCAATGCACGTGATGCTCCTTCCTGGGTGCCCCAGTCCACCCTTGAGTTCTACCTGCACGTTTTCCTGCCCCACCACAGGCACACTTTACAGATTTCTGTGTGCAGCAGTAGCACAACTTGACCTGCCATTCTTCCAGGTGCTTGTGCTCATCCCTACTCCAGCTACTGCGTCACGCTGGCAGACCTGCCTGTGGGCTCATGCTGCAAACCAGACTGGGGACCTAATCCAACCAAAAATAATTCCACAGGTGGAGTCAAGGTCACTTCTTGCACCAGCAGAGTTGACTGAAAGCACACTCAAACCCACAGTTTCAGGATGTGGTTGCAGAGCAATTTTAGCACCTCTCAATTCTGGCTGCAACAGTCCCACCTGGCCAGAAAGTCCCCCTGCCTCGGCCAGCAGGTGAAGCTGTGAGACCTGCAGTCATGCCCTACAGAGACCAGAGGTGATTGCAAATCCAGCAATGAAAATCAGCTCTGCTAAGAGAGATTAGCTTCTTGATAGATTGGGTATCCATGCTGACAAGAGGTTAAGTTGTCTTCAGCAGCATGACAGAGCAGCTGAAGACAAGTTCAGGCTGCTGAAACCTCACCAGCTGCAGCAGTCTGCAGCAAAGCAGGAGATGGGATCCCAATGCAAAATAACACCAGTTTAAAGCAACATCCTATCAAAGATGTTGATCATAGACACAGGATCATGTTCTCAACAAATCTGTGTCCTTGATTAGTTCAAGTTTTTTTGGTTTTTTTCCTTGTTACTAATCACTTCAACCAGAGTAGCCCCAGTACTCATCTGTGCTTCCTCAAAACATCTTTGAAACAACACCCTTAAAACATAAGTGAAACATTTACTGCCCTATAGTTGGACCCTACAACCCTGTGGAAAAGCAGTTGCCTTAATGAAGCACACTTCTGTACAGAGTTTGGGCATTTCCCATTCCAGCTGCCCCGGATTAGTCTGTGCTCTCCTCCCAGAAGAGGAAGCTCCAATCCCACAAATATAACCAGTTTACAGAGCAGTTTTATAAATCAAGCACAAATGCAGGAGGTTATTCTTCATTTCAGGAGGAACAGACAGTAGAGGATTGATAGCCTGCATGACTACAAATTCCTCTTCACACTTTGAAACATTGTAGGAGTTGGTTTAAACACCTTTGCTAGATGCCACGGAAGTTTTTACTGCGCTTTCAAAGAAGCAGGTCAGAGTCCACAAGAGAGGACTGGCAGAGACCACATCCTTCATCACTCACTTTAGCAGAAGCCACGGACTGCTTGAACTGCTTAGTCTGATACATGCAGGCCAAAATAAGCACCTGAGGTGAGGACAGTAGTTTCTAACAACTGTGGAGCCTGGCTGACAGACAGGGCAGGACCACACCTGGAGGCAGAAAGTCCTTGTGGGCTGGCAGTAGTTTGCCAGCAGCTGTGAGTCAGGGCACTGAAGTGTTCCTTGAATCTGATTCCTGAAGAATTTATAGCTGGACGACCTCAACTTGGGCAATAAGTGATAACAAAGAACTGACATGATTCCTCTGGAAAAGTATTTCTTGCTAGTGCATATTCATTTGAATGAAACAGTAATTTAACACTGAAATCAGCCACCAACACAGGTTCTTAATGGCTGCTTATGTGCTTACACATTTCAAAAGGTATTCAGAAGCTAAATGTTTCACTGTGCAGAGTTTATAGGAACATCATTTGGTTCAGTAGCCCATTCCCTCCCTCTCCTACCACCTTACCAAGGCCACTAGCCACCAGAGAACATACTGCAGATGCTGCCTGCCCCACCAGCCCTTCACCACCATGGACCAGGACACTCTTGTCCTGTGCCACAGCAACTGGCAAAACTCAAATGGAGTAGTGCCAGGGCAACATGTTGGTCTCCAGCACAATCCTATCCCTGTGTCAGATGTTCAGCATCCCCCTTCTCCTCCCAGCAGTGAAAACAAACCAGTGTGTGTTCAGCAAACCTCTTAAAAGCCCAGCTGGCACCAGTCTGAAGGGGACATTGCTGTTTCCTGAAGGTGAACCCAAGTGCCAAGGTGCAGGACGTGCTGACCCATGAATGAGCTGTGCAGGACACTGCTCTTGTCCCACTCCTGTCAAGGATTAGCAAATGAGGTGCGTACAGCAGGCATCCCTCCTCAGGATGGGGGGCACCTGGCCCCTGGCCCCCAGTCATGGTCCCCAGGCCAGGAATGGGCACAACTCCTCCCCTGTCCAGTACCTGCACTTTCATTCCACAACATGCAGTAGTTCAAGGATACCAGTTCCAAAAAAACAACGAAACAACCTGAACAAGTGAAGCAAATACGGCAGGTTAATCATTTCCTGCAAGGAGCAAGCACAAGGGAGCACACTTGCTTATCATCGCACTGAAATATGACCCACCAGCCCTGCCTGTCACTGACAGGCTTTTTTTTTTCCTGCCTTACATGTAGGGTCATTCCTAGTAAAACATAGTCAGCTTGAATCAGCAACAGTATCAAGCAAACTTCGAGCTAGAAAAATTATGCGACTGAAACCCCACTTAATATAAGAGGCAAGCTAAAAATCTGCATGCTTCCTGTTCCCTGCCTCAAGTATCAGACTTGATGTAGCACACTCACATGTGCTATAAATCCTGTTTCCAGCGCAGTATTAATATTTCCTGTTTCAACAGCATTCAAATAGCTTTAAGCATGCTGTAACATAGCTCTGTCCTTTCTTTAGCAGCAGACCTCATGGGAGATGAACCTGCTTTGTACAGAAAGCACACAGAGAACCACTCCTACCAAGTGAATTATGTGCACTTGGTTAAACAAAGCAGTTAAACTTTTTGAGTTCTCATTCAGCAGTTTAATCATTAGCAACCTACAAAAGAGTGGAAGAGATAAACAGTGTATTTGGTTGCCAAATAACACCCATCTATAAAAAAGGAGAAAACTGTTCTCATAAGTCACAAGGGCTACAAGAAAGCATACACCCAAAAGAATACATATGCATAGGATAGGATACAGCAAAGCTTTTTTTTTTTTAAAGCTTAAAAAAATCTTTAAAAAAACCCAACAAAATCCCATCTGTTTTCACTTAGGAAAATCCTATAGAACTTTTACCAAAAGACTTTTCCCCCTTTTTAAATTGAAAAACAGCCATTTGTTTCACTGCGCTTACAAGACATGCAGACAAATTTATTGGTTTTTTTGTTGAAACCTTTTTGAAAAGCCACTGGCTTGCTAACTTTCACATCCTGCTGGGCAAAGAAGCAAGGTGTAGCTTCATAGAGAGGCGTAGGCTGTGTTTCACTTCAGGTTTGCCCTGCCTGTCTCCACAGGCAGAGCAGCACTCCCTCATGAAGCTTCATGCTGCTTATGTGTCTCATCTCCAAATTCCTAGCACCAAACAGTAGCGATTCTGGGAGCCAGCACCAGAGCTACAAGCAATGCCCTCATCACTGGGTACCAAAGTCAGTTTTCCAGTTTTCCCCTGCGTTAACCCACCATCCATGCCCACTGAAACTAGTTTTCTGGGCTCAGCAGCAGACGTGAAGACTCATCTGTATCTCCAAAAGAAGCATCTGCTGATCTTGGAGCACCTAGTGTTTCTTCTACTCAGTAGACAGGGACTCAGGGCATATTCAGCTACTCTGAGCATGGAAGTGCCTAAAATCCTTTTCAAATCCAGACACTCATGGCCTCACTCTCTGTAGCTTCATTATATTCCTGGAAGTGCAGTGAAGACATTCAGACAGTTCAGAAAAACTTAAACATTTGTTTCTGCACACAGTTTTCAGGGAAAACTAGATATAAAGGAACTGAGAGTATCAGGAAATGAGCATTCTCAAAGATACACCATTATCTGATTTGCTGTCTTCCCATGTTCAAGACTTCATGTTTAATCTGTGAGGTGCATCTGAGATCTATACTTTTTTCGTCTTCATAATCCACAGCATGAAGCATTTTTGCTGTAAAAATGGCTCATACCTCTAGCTGTAATATAAGTCCCCATTCTCAGCAGTTCTGTGAACCTCTGCTCCTTATTGTGCTGGGATTGAGAAACAAACCAGGCAACAGCTGTAGCCAGACTGGAAACCACTGCGTAAATTCAGTTGCAGTGTGCCTGTTAACATGGTTTCGGCTGTAAAAGCTACTTCCTTGTAAGTTTATGTTCTCACTTGAGTTGTTCCTGGAGATAAACATCTGTCTGAAGGGCTCAGCAGAGCACCAACAGAAATCTCTTCTGCATCTCTTTTAAGCTATCAACAGCAGGCAGAGTTGGAGGCACCTTTCAACAAGTGGTCCCCGAAGCCACAAAACTTTGGCCCTAATAGACTAAGGGATTTTGCTCTGAGCTCTGATTGTCCCATGAACCATGCTCATCCTGAACTAGCATCTACCCAGAAATGGACTGCCTTGTTTGATTTCATTCATCTATTTCCTGACTTTAAATATGACAATGATCAGCCCTAAGATGCTTTTTTTCTATACATTCTTCTTGTTAATACGTCAGCAAAACTTGTAATGTTCAACTGCTTTTAAATTAAGGATATGTCTTCCCAGTTACTCACTTTGTGCTACCAGGTTTTATACTCAGGGAGAGTTGTTTTCCCCAGTTGTATCCGTCAGTCTATAAAATGCAGCCAAAATTTGCATACGTCTTCTTCTCTAGTTATCAAAATGAAATGCTACTGATAATCATTCACTGTTTTATATAGTACATTGCGGAAAATCATGATAGTAAAATGCTAGCATTCTTCAAAGTAGTACACAAACTCTGCTAGGAGCTTGAAGCCAAAGTCAAAAGTCCAAGTCAAGTTAAATGTTTAAAACAGTTCTAGGTCACTAAAGCAAGAAGTCTTAGAAATTTGATAGCCTATCTTGGACAACTTATTAACTGTTTAGGAAATCCAGCATAGATGTGGTGTTTTCAACAAAGGGAACTGTTTGCCAGTAATCCAAAGTGCAGTTTTAGTTATGTAGAGAACCTTCAGCTTATGATGGGCTTTCATACAAGCTCAGATAAGACTAGTGTAGGCTTTCTAGTGAGGAAGCCTTTTTTTTTTAAGGTGCTGGGTCTCTCCGCTTCTCAAAATGGCAGCCAAATGCAGTACAGATAAAGCACACGTATTTCTCTAGACACAGGCTAAAAAACCAAACACGCATCCTACTTGTCAATACAGACAAGGCTATGGCTTGTTCTTTAAAGTAGGGAGTTTTTTGGTGGTGTTTTTTTTTAATATTGCCATGAGCTTGGCATATTTAAGAAGCCTTTGCTTAATCTCTTGAAAGGAATGTAATTTTAAATGTTTCTGCAGCAAAAATTTCACCCTAAAATAAGTGGATGAAGTGTGGTACAGCAGCCACAGCCTCTGACTCAGGGAAGGACAGAACAACTACTGGATCCTGAGCAAGCAGATATTATTGGTCAGAGGTGAGGTGCCAGAAGAAAGGACAAATGTACTCACATCCACTCCCATACCTGGGGCAGGGAGACCTAACACCAGGGGTGGCTACAACTCAGAGCATGAACTTCTCCATGGTAACCAGAAAAAAAGTGCTCTCAAACCACCATAGCAAAGCATAAGCACGAAGAGGATAGACCATCACTTCAAAACTATATTTAGCATCCTTAACATGGCCATTCTTTCCCATAATAATTGAGGCCTACGATCCTTAAAATACTCTGAGCAGCTCTGGCAATAATGTAAATCATCCTCAGCACCCAAGGCAGGAACAAGGCTCAAAGGATGAGCCCTTTGCTTTAAGTCAAAGCCTCATCATTGGCTGTACCAGAAGTCATGACACACTGACTTCTACCTGTCCAGACCCACATATTCTGAGACCAACCAGGCCAGATCTGCACAGGCAAGTCCCTGCTGCTGGAGTCTTGATGGACATACAACAAACATTCTTCTGCATCGCAGGCAAGTGGACACTGTCCAAACTGAGGCTGGAGCACATGCAGCACACTGGGACATTTCCCAAGTACATGTGCAATGGCACAAGCAGCTTGGAGGACTGCCTTCACAAGCAAAATATTCACCTTTGCTAACACAGTTGCATGGGCACTCAGACTATGCCTGTAGTAACCAGTGAACACACACCTTCACAAGGATCTCATTCACCTACCGGGTAAAATGAAAAATGAAACCTACAGGCAGGTGCCACAAACTGCCCCAACAGAGGGCATCAATAGTGGGAACCAGTCACCAATAAGGGGAAATGCTGAGAAGAGCACGGCATTCTCCAAGCTGAAGGTCTTACTGCCAAGCACTTTTTCTACCTGCCCTAGGTGGAATCAAGGTGGCCCCTAACACTGTTAAGTTGTTTTGCGTTTCTTTCTAAAAGAAGGTTTCAGAACCGGTTTTAAACAAAGCTGCTATGATAAGAACTGGGAAGTTGGTCATTAGACCACAGAATGCCAAGGCTGTTGTGAACTTTGCAAATCATTTGCGCATTCCCGTTTTCCAATGCCTGAAGTATCAGAGGCATTACTTGTAGGAATGGCACAGCCACAGCTTTCTCTGCCCCACAGGAGCCTGGAAAAGCACAGGAGGGTGCAGGATCCCAGCACGGCACAGCACGGGCAGAAGGAGGTAAGGTGCTGCAGAGGTTTTTCTTAAATATACGTTTGGGCAGTAAATACACCTCCTCTGAAAAGGTAGCGCTGGTACTTGCACAGTCTCTCCCCTCAACCCAGCTACTTAAGAGTTGCAAAGTTCTAAGACAAAGTTATAAAACTAGAAAGCAAAGGTTTAATTTCATAATCAGAAATTCCGAAGTGATAATCCAAAGGTTACAAAGTTACAACCTGAAACTACAGTCATAACTCAAGTTACGAAGTAACAACCCAAACCCATACCTGTAACACCAAATTACAACGCTAAAACCCGAAGCTCTAATCTAAAACTCCCGAGCTGCAATGCGGAATTACAGCTCTAATCCATTC
>VWZQ01005444.1:161421-178733 GCA_013397015.1 Myiagra hebetior | reverse complement strand
TCAAAACCCAGCCGGAGCTGGCTGCGAGCTAACCTAAAAGGAGCCGGACCGCTGCCGCAGAGTCTGCTGGGCGGGTTTTATTCCGCCTTCAACTCGCCCTTTCCGTGTTAAACCGAGAAAGCAGGCAAGGGAGCGGAACGAACGCAAACGAAATCCCTCAGAAAAGGTCCCGAACCGCCCCCCAGGAGCGCACTCACAGCCGTAGCGGGGCCGCTGCAGGGACGGCNCAAAACAACAACAAAACACCACTCCAAAAAACGGGAGAAAAGCCCACCAGAAAACCAAAAAATAAAGCACAAAGAAACAAAATCCACCCCCCCTCCCCAAACCTAGCAAAACAAGAAAATAACCAAAAAAGTAAGCAAAACTAACAACAAAGGTGAAACAAACCCCCTGAAAAAGGGGGGGGGTTTCTAGTCCAAAACAGTAATAGAAGAGTACAAAAAAGGTCCTAAACCCAAAAATCAAAAAGAAGAAATCCTTCCCTCCCAAATGCAGAAAAAACCCCCAAACCAGCAATCAATGCAAATTCTCTAGTAAAAAGGGAAACAAACCACCCCAAACCACCAAACAATTTAAATAAACCAAATTCCACAGTGTAGAAGGCTGAAGAACCTCCCCTACGGTGTTTTGGCAGAGGGGACTGTGAAGAGAGGTGAAGAACCAAGCCCAAGACTCCCTCCTGTAGTTTTTGCTCTTTTGAAAAATTCTCACTCCCCACAAGCAGTGTTTTCGCCAGGCCAAAAACTCACCACCACGATCTGCAGGGAACCTTTGGAGTTGGGTGTACTTGTGTGGACCTACCCCATGTTGGTGCCCCTTTCTAAGGGGTTTTGTGAGGCACAGTCCTCCATTTAAGACTTCTCTGCAGGGTGTCCTTGTCTGAGAGGGTTTGATTTTGGACAGCTGAGCAGCAAAACCATGAATCAATGATTCATGTTTTGTTGCCACAAGCTCCCAGGTCAACCATGAAATGCACCTGAAGATGGTCAGAGGCAGAGGTTTTTCCACCGGAGGTCTATTACAGGGCAGGATCCTACCCTCTTGACAGTCTCAAAGCCCCTAACATGAAGTTTTCTGGAAGACAGGATGAAGCAGTCTTTGTGCACAGCTGCAGCCTGCCTGTGGGACACAATGCACCTGAGCATGCTTGTTTTTTAATGACAGGTAGCGGGTGACTCTTAATGTGTATTTGCAGGTTGTCTGGAAGATTGCAGTCATTTCTTTTTCAAAATAAAACAGTACTGTATCTATAGAGTCTCCTCTGTGATTTTCCACAGGTTTGATAATGTCTGTAGTTTGTTTGTGAGGACTTTGCTTTGCTCATTCCCTTTTTACTCATCTCTGGCTGTTCTAGGCACAGCTCACTGAGGTGGGAAAAAACACTCCTGATAAGACATGGATTATTCAGGAAGAAAAGACTGACAGGGTACAGGAGAAAAACAACACCCAAGAGCAAACTCTGTTATTTTTCTTGAGGTCCTTTTGATTTCATCTGTTCTCTTTTCCTCCATCCCTAGAGATCAGGGAGGATGACTTACAGCAGAGGTGTGTGATGCGAGCACCAGCAGAGCTGCAGTCTGCACTTGGCTTTCTGAATGCTTTCTTGAGCTTTAAACAAACACCTATTGACTTGCTTCTTCTCTTATAAAAGAAAGTAGGTGATCAAACCAAACATGGAAAAGAATAAATTGGCTTCCACAATTTAAAGAGTTTATTAAAAACGTTTCATTTTCTTTAAATGACCATTTCTACAACCTTTTACACTGTTACACAGCCTAAGTGAAGAATGTCCTGTGAAACACTTTATTCATCTATTTTATCCTTTAGTCAAAGTAAGATACTTGAAAGTTTTCTTAAAAATATGTTTTCTGATTAAAATCAAGGGGTCTTTTCCCCCTGAAAAGTTTATGCTTGACATAACTGCATCATGTTTCAAATAACAACACTTCTCTCTGAGGTGTGCTTGGCCTGCTCTGCAGGGTGTAGATGTGGTGTCACACAATTACAGAGGGGTCTCTCTCCTGAAGGAACAATCTCCCAAAGCCCCAGAGGGTGTCTGTGTGATATTTCCAGTCTCTGGTGAGTTTTCTTATTCCCTTGTTTGCTGGAAAAACAAGGGTGTGGGCAGACATGGTGTCACACACATGTACATCGACACCTCTGCTGAGAAAATGTTCATCCCTCTCTCAGCCTCTGTGCCTGCAATGTGTCCCCTCCCTCCTCCTCCTCATGGGTCTCCTTGCTCCAAGTTGGGACCAGATTTTTGTCACCATGTGGGGACTCAACTAGTTGTCCCAGACTGAAAAATAACTTTTTTCTCTTAGTAGGGTTATTTCTTAGGCCAGCAGTTTGTTCGTTGCTTTCATGCAGCTGCCTCTTGAGTGCAAGTGCCAGCTTAGAGCTGGGGGCAGACCAGGGTAAGAAATGAAACGCCAGCACAGGGAGAAGTGAGAATGTTTTTTTGGCAGCAGTAACCTCTGTAATGCTTGCAGAACAACAGGCATGACAGAAACCAACTGCTCTCAGTGGGAACTGAGACAGGTAAAAGAATATTGGAGTAACAAGCAGCAGCCACACAGGTCTGCTCATGACATTCTGCATTAGGTTTTTTAATCCCTGTTTTCTGAATTTAGAGGCAAATTCCATCAGCTGTTAATGGTATGAAGGTTTAAGCACCTCTGGCAGAAACCAGGCAGAGAAGTTGCAGCCTGCCCCTGCAAACTGCTGGGTGCTCTGTGTTGGGGGGGAGCAGGCCCTCTGCACCTCCCTCCTCCCCTTCCTCTTCCAAAGTCCTACTGCAGCTGTGACTGGCTGGAAAGGTTCCCCGCAAGAAAGGCTGTGCATTCTCCCTCTTTCTTATGGGAACCTGAGTGCAGTAAAAGATGTAAAGCCATTCATGGATTTTAGGCAGCCTACACCAGAGCTGACACTATGGATACTATATTCTTTGAGTATATGCAAACACTCCATTTCTATACGTTACAAAGAAGCATGCACTAAAGAAATCAGTGTAGTCAGCTATCTAGAGTAAATGTTTGAATGTGAACATTTCCTGTTCATACTCTGGGTCCTTTAATGGAGCTTAAGATCAATGTCCTCTCCTTATTATCAAGGACACCATACGTGTTTCCCACTGCATTCATACTAACAATCCAGCTCCAACTTCCACACCTGCCTGTGAGGGACACTGTGCCCCAGTAGGGACAGAATGTGAGACCCAGCTAGGAACGAACAGTCCACATTTAAATACAACAACTGTGCATTCAAAAACAGAGCTGGACTGCTCCTGATCTAAGAGGGAAATAAACTGAAAGAAGGGAGGGATGAAAATGTACCCTTCCTACATATCATTGCCTGTAGTTGGATTAAAAAACTGCAGAGGCCTCTGCTACTTCATGTTTCCTGACAGTCTTGTTGTGTACAGAGGGATTTTATATGGTGAAGGATATTGATATTTGAAATTCTTGGATGGCTTATGTAGCAATGACGCAGGTAATTAGAGACACTAGGCTTTTTGTTGGAATCAGAGGCTTTAATGTCACTTTTTCTGTGACAATACCTGAATTTATTAAGTCATATGCCTTGGCTGGCTGCATTTATCCTACAGAAAGGAAAACTGCATTAGTTAACTTAAAAGAGGTTTTGTTTGGTGGCTTTGATTTGGTTAGGTTGGTTTTTGCTTTTCCCTATTAGTTATTGCAGAGGAAGTCCACATCCTTTTTATTTTTGCAGGTGAGAAAGCCTGGGCTGGAGAGATCGCCCTGGCAAGTGGGAGCGGGGAGCTGCTCCTTGGGCGGGTCGGCCTGAATCTCTGCTGCACAATACGGAAGAAGATTAGCTCCAGGCAGGCTCCCAGCTACCGCCAAGGACCTTTTCAATTGTTTCCGTCTTACAGATAATTAAAGGCTGACAAGCTTAAGCTGGACGTGCCACACGGGTGCTTGTGCAGACCCAACAGCAGTGTGTCGTAACCAAAAACGTCTTGCTGCCCTTTGTGCTCCCAGTGCTGCCAGAAGGTCTTACCCTGGCTAGTGGAATGGACTCCCAGTGCCTCAGGATGGTGGGAGGGCTTCCTCAGCCCTGTTGGATATTGGAGGTGGCCAAAGGGATGGTGGCAGAGCTGGTGTCCCCGTGAGCTGACAACGATGCTAGTGGGAACACCAGGTGAACCTAGACTAATAATTTTGCATAAATTGCAGAGAAAAGGCCACAACTTTATGAATTTTTATGAATTAAACCCAAAGGTCAAGAGGCACTCAAGGCTATGTTAGGGAGCACAAAATCAGGAAGTGTCCCCAGCACAGGTGTCTTTACGGTCTGCTGTGGGTCTTGCAAGCAGCTGCCTCCACAGGGAAAGGGATCAGCTCTGGGAACTGTGCTGGGTTACTGCCTCCCCCTCAGCACAGTATTCATCTTATGCATTATTTATTATCATGAGGTAAGTAAACAATTAAGTCATCACACAATTAGCCACAGGGATCCTGGAGAAAATACAGACTGTGTCAGTGGGGAGACTGAGAGTGCCCGGCTCAGAAGAAGCAAGTGAGAGATATCACTTACCTCTGTTCCCTTCCGTGTGTGCCTAGAGGGAAAAGGCAATGGTGCAACTCAGCCCTCACTTCCCTCCTTCTCTTCTCAGCTCTTTTCAATAAGTGAGGGCCTGCGGTCACAGCAGAAACCTTAATTAAGAAGGTATATTAAGCTCAAGCTAGACTGGAGCTATGTCAGTCGAAGGATCCTGAAGAAATGTGACATTTTACAAATTCAAAATATCATGGCAAAATGAATGGCAGGTCAAATGCAGATCTGTAACAAAAGAACTGAAGTACCTTTCTCTCTCAGCACCATTGAGGAAGTGATTTTAAACTCTGAGCTGTCCTGTCATATGGTTGGAGGCAACACTAAACACCAAACTTCAAAGTTTAGAGGTTCAGATTTTGTAACGATTGCTAGGGTGAGACAAGGTAGTTGGAAATATGCCTAACAGAACTCTATTTGTCACCAATATAAATAAAAGAAACCAAATTATATTGTTATTTAATAAAATTGAAAACTCAGTTTTAAAAGCAAAAGAAACAGTCTGTGGGATGGAGGAGAAACAAATGTATGAGTAACTTCGACAAAACCTGTAGAGAAAGAAACCAGAAAATGTGTATTAAAATGCATGTTAAAGGGTAAAGTGTTACATTAGATGTGTGTAAAAGGATGTATTTGTATAGCACTGTATGTCACAAGAAAAAGAAAATGGTTAGCAAAATTACTTCAGTGACAGAAATCTCTGTTCTTTCTGCCACTTGCAAATCTCATGTTGTTTGTCTTGAAGCTTCAGCTGCCGAAGTAAGAAGGTGCTTAAGCACCCACACTTCAACTGTTCTGAGGAAAACAGCCTTTTTAGAACTTATGTTTTGAGGGAAAACTAGCAAATACAGTCCTGGAAATAGGAATAGCTGTATATCCTCCAGCATTTTTGTCAGAAAAACTTCGTGATTTCCAATTTAGTAGTAAATCCAAGGATTTTTATTTCAAAGACTGACATACTGGAGAAAGCAATACTGTGATTCTTCAGTGACTCTTCTCAGGCCCCAGATTGCACATTACAAACTGGAGAAACATTGCTCATGCTGACATGGTTGTGCTCACAGGGCTGTCTGTAGGGTCACACCATTATCTCAGTCATGGGACTAAGCTGACTTAATGTTCCTTGTTGCTGCCCAAAAGCTGTGGTTTTTCAGAAGCCAGCTCAGCTCCCAAAAAGCTGCTTAAGTGTAAAAGAGGCTGGAGTGATGTGCCCTGTGCTGAAAGTGAGAAGTAGTAACGGAGTGGAAATACCAGGGTATACCATAGCTTGTTGTGTCTGTTTCTAATTGCTTAAATGTCATGCATCTAACATTACTTAAGGTGCATTTTGAAGGTGTACTTTTGTATGCCCTTTCCTATCAGGTGAGGCTCCGTCTGCTTTCCCCATCTGGGCAAGACTTTGTTAAATCTTGTCTGTCAAGGTACCTAAGAAACCAGTTTCTCTGCTTGAACAGGTTTTTTTAAAAAAGGAGTATTTGTTCAAAATGTCTTGGACAAATGCCCTGGTTCCTGCAAAAGTGGCATGAGTTTAGCAAGACAGAGATGGAAATCTTTCTGCCAGCACCCTGCCAGAAAAGAGCTTTCTCCATTTGCCTTTTGGAATAAATATTTATTCATTTAACAGAGTACTTCGGAGTGGAGTGACCCTCCTTGTCTAGACATAATGAATAACCATAAAAAAGAATTCAGAACTGTTTGAAAGCAGGGAACATCTGTGGCCGGCTGCAGCTCACAGATTCAGGGAAAAAGCATTCTTTATTGAGCTGGATGTAGCAAAAGTAAAATCTTGATTGTTTCCTCACGTTATCCACAAGCTGTAAGTGGTCTGCCTGTGGCAGTGTTTCTTTTGGGGGGTGATTTTTATGGGTTTTGGAGTGGCATTTTTTTGGTTTTGTAACACAGCATCTGTGTGCTTCTTTGTGATTGCATGTGCTTAGCAATGTTTCCACTCCACTAAAAGTCTATGCATTATTCACTCATTAATGTTTTATTTATTTATTACTCTCGAGGCACAGCATTAGGAGCTTTGCATTTACAGCATACTGAGTGACAGCTAAGGCAACCCTACAACTATTTCTTGCCTGCCAACAGTTGCCCCACAGATAAAGCTCAGGCTGAACTCCCATGGATTTCCACTAGACTAATTCTGGTCTTCTTACTTCCATCACTTTTCCACTGGCACAGCTCCAGCCTTTTGAAAAGCTCCTCATTATTCACATTAGTGTAAAAAAATTAAGAACGTGTCTAAAAGACTGACAAATTCAGGCTCCAGGAGGCTCGGCCAGGAGAGCTAATCCCAGCATCCAGGAGCCTTCACAGGGAACAAAGTGTCAGCAGCCTCCTCTTATTTAAATCAAAATGGCTTCAGTTTGAATTTCACTCCTAGAAATATCTTGGTTGTTTTCCAAAGGGAAAACAGGTATTACTCAAATAACCAGATCCTGCATCAGTCGTATCTGTAGCATTAAAATGAGCATGTGAAAAATAAGCAGTAAAAAATTAATTAGCAGCTTGTGTGGGTCGGGGAGCACTGGTATCTTGGCACTGGCTCATTGGGTTAAGGCAGCACTACTTGCAGAGAGCTCCAAAGCTGCCTCCACTCAAGACTTGTTCCACCAAAACACATCAGAGATGAGCTAATCCTTGGTTAAGGACGCTGCTCACCCATATCACAAGGTGTGTGGTGCCACGGCAAGGGAAGGATCTGCCTGCTGCTGAGCAGTGACAGCTGGAACTCTGGGAGCTTTACTAATAAGGTCTTTCCTGTCCTTTTCATTAGTTATTTTTTCTGCTCCACCTGTAGGTCGGTTTGGCAATTGCACTGTTTCAATGTGGACCAGGTTATTTTCCATAACCAGTTTACTGACAGTAAAATGTGCTCCCCAGACGCAGTCAGTGTTAATGCTTTGACAGAGGAAAGATCCTGTGTCGCCATGAAAAGGTAGTTTCCCTTGGTTTCAATATTCGTGTAACAATAACAATGCAAAGTAAAATATTTAATTGCAGATGACATCTAAAACAGATGTGTGCTCTCACCCATCTGTTTTTTCTGTTGGTTTATGATCAGTCAATAGTTCTGATGTGCTTTTGGCATGCAAAGTCCAGAGTTTTACCCTGGAAACTGGGTGCCATTCGACCCCATATCCCTGTCTTCAAGAGTTAATATTCTATATATCACAAAACACAGTATGGCAGCCCTACCAAAGACACAGAGTTCACATTAACAGTGTAATACCTATATTACTCTAACTCAAAAGCACATCAACATATTAGTGTGCCTTTGTTCTACGTCAACATCTTTACTAACAGCTGTGACCATATTTTTTTTTTAATTTAAATTTTAAACCCTCTGATTTTAGCTAAAGACTAAAGGGACAAAGTCAATCTTCTCCTGCATACTGATACTTGGACTGATAGGCAATTACTCTCTAGGAGCCTGAACTTACTTTTCATATAATTATACTGAGCACTATAAAAACAGTTATTTCTGTAACTGTAACTGAGCATGAGGGATGGGGAAACGTATTCATAGACAACATTTCTTAAAGGGTCCAGACTTGTTGGATGGGAAATAAACCTGGGAAAAAAGACCCTCACTGGTACGTAATCCTACATACCAGGTGGAATGCCTTTTAGATAGTTGCTTCTAACACCAACGCTGCAATGCTCGTGGTAGGCAGAACTTGGAGTTTGCAAGGGAGTCCTTGGCGAGTGTATGCAAGGACAGCCAGCCAAAGATAAATGATGAAGCAAATACAAGAGTCCACTAGTGGCTTCACTGCCAGAACTCCTGAGAAGGTCGATTACTCTTAGTTTGATCTGATTTCACATTCCTACTCTCTGTAAAGTCCAGTATAACTGCAAAGCAAGTGATGTTTTTCTTTGATGTAGTCAGGAACACCCTGAAAGTCCTGGGGTTAAGTTGTCTACAGTCTGTGTGGGCACAGAATATAATTAAACGCATTATAAACAAGCTGTTGTGAAATTCCCAATTCAGGTCTATTGTAATTATTGGCAAAAAACTGTTGTTCTGCAATAATTGAACTCTGCATTATCATGAAACCTTTTAATTTAAAAGTGCTATTTGCCTGGGGGAGCATAAAGATCAGATCTGTAGCATAGACTGTATTTGGTCAGAATTCAGCTAAATTATCTGGATATCTGAGCAACATTTTAAGGTTTTACAGCAGGCATTTCACACTTCATTCTTGCAGCTAAGATTTCTTACCTACTTTTTCAGCCCAGAACAGTGTGTTCGAGGAATACTTCGACAGCTTGTCATTCTGTGACTAGAAGTGCCACAGTCTGGCTTTTCTGAAGGATAGTGGAACATTCTCAAGAGCTGATAAGGCTGACACTAGTTTGTCTTTCTATTTTCACAGCTGGAAACATTGCCTGGATTGAATAGCATAGGCATTTCCAAATGTAGTTCAGTCAGCCATTTTTTCTTCCTAAGCTATTAAGTACATACAACTTTAGTCTGCTATAGTAATGCAAAATCTTTACTGAACACCTAATAAGACTGGTGAGGTTCACTCTGAGAGCCACAAGTAACATGGTGTGAAACGCATCTGCAGAAAGAATGCATTAACTTGTATACTGTGAAAGTTTACATATGGTGACACCAGAAAATGTACTGAATGGTAGGACTTCCAGTTCAGCTTAATATTTTCAGGAAAGTCTATGAAGAACTCTCAGCCAATATTTCTTATCTCTGTTGCCAGGGTAAAGTGCTATTCAAAAGTTCCAGAGATGACTAAATTGGATGGCGAGGAGTTTGGGCTAGATACTGATGTCACCTAATATACAACCTGTGTAACTTTACAATTGCTATGGGTGAAATACAAATCATAGCCTAGCTGGCATCCTAGTGGAAAGCAAGGCATATGGAGGATTCACAAGGCCTATTTTAACGTTTGTTCTCAGGGACATACCAGGCTGGATACCACAAAATGCCTCCCCTTCTTATATTTGCATCCTCGGTCTCTATGCACTCATCTCACACAATAGGTAAATGGACACACACAAATAGAGTGCTGTGAATTAAGTGTCACTATTTTGATAGCATGGCTTTGCCAGCCAGGAGTATATGTGTGTATACATATGTATGCTTCCAAAATTCATTTGGAGGAATACTGTCCTACAAGTGAAGTATTCTTCATTCTTTGCAGGGTGATGTCCTCCAATGCAATATTCCCTGCGACTGAAGGTTTTCTGGAGAGCAGGTGGTGTTTCTGAAAGCTAGCTGTGAAGCATATCTTCTAACCTCGGCCCACACTCCCTTCTTGGATTGTTGTCTTACCTTCTGCGTAAAACTACAGAAGGTAAGAGTGGTATTCCTTCCCAAAATGAGATGAGAAGTCAAATCTCCACTAGAGAATGAGACCAGTGTACCCTGCAAACGCAGGTAGATGAGGATGTACATCTAAGGACACTTAAAACATGAATTAGTACTTCCATTGGTTGAACTTAATAAATACAGAAAATTATTTTCTGTACTGTACCACAAAAAGACCTAGTTGCTGAAGGACAGTCACAAAATCATACATGTCCTTTGTAACTGGGTTTTGCAGGCAGTAGTCTTGCATGAGCTGAAAAATGTTTCAATTCACATGTAGCTTAACTTTTCCCTGTTGATGACACAGCTGAAGACTCATGTTTTGTTTAGTCCATCATCTGTTTAAAATAACCTATATTTGGAAATGTTTCCAATTTAGCCATGAAAATGTCAGAATATAAATAACTCTGCATTTTTTGTTATTTTAGAGCTACCACATTTGATCTGTTGATGCTTTTTGGATGTCCCAAAAGCACAAACGCAATGAACTTAACATAGTTGCAGTTCTGCTTCAGGTTTTGGGGTTTCTGGGTTGGTTCTGATTGTGTGTGTGGTGTTTTGGGAATTTTTTTTTGTTAATATGTGTTTGTTTGGTTTTATTGTTGGTGGTGGGCTTTTTCCAGTGAATACTAAGTTCTTATGGAACCATAGTTTATTGTATAAATTTCCTCTGGCCTTTCAGATTCATGGAACACTATACTTTGCTGCAGTATGTTTTTCACATTGAGTTAGACTAGACCCTTTGGTTGATAATGTACTCCTACAATGCAGTTATGCCCTGAAAGGCCAGGTGTCTATATTGTATAGTTAAGTACCACAAAAATATGAATCTCAGATGGTTGACTGAAAAACCTTGCCTCTTACAACCATAGTTACTTTTACTCTATCTTTTTTTACAGGCATTTAAACTTATTTAACTTTATTAACTTGTTCCATGTTTACTTTTACTACATGTTCAACTTCTATTACAGGCACTAAAGATGAGTTGCATAGAGAACCTTTGTAAAATAACTAGCGAAGGTAAAACAACTGTTTTTTTTGTATAGTGGGTAGTGTAGTATCTTACGAATAGAGAATAATCGTATTCTGGCTATCATCACACCCGGTATGTATTCATTGCAGAGAACATATCTTTATTTTAATATAGCAGAGCAAAAAATCATCCCCATTTATTAATCTGATGTACACTAAATAACTTTGCATTTGTTACACAGATGATAAATATTTTGCAGATAAATTTATAAACACTTCCACATTTTATAGATTTATACTGTACACAGTCATCCCACACAGAGCATGCCCTTTCACAAATATACAGACAGCTTCCCTCAGAGGACTTAATCAAAACACTTGGTCAAACATTTTGGAAGCTGGCAATTTGACACAGAGGAGGATACTGAAAAAATGAGTTCACAATTGTACCAGCTGGACTTGAAATGAAAAATTCAGAACTCAAAAAGAGAGAATTTATCAAGGCACACACATGCAAACACATATATACAATAGTGATGACTGTAACCTGCTTTCCAGGCGCACACAGCAGTAAAGGAAACAAAGAAAGAAAGAAAGAAACAGAGAAGTCAGGACCATTGCCAAGATCTTGATGCAGATTAGCAGATCTGAAGTCAAATTCCCATGTTCAGATGGCAATTCAACTTTAAAGTATCTTGTTACCCGTATATACAATATGTACATGTTACCTTGCATTGAGATATGTAGATTGTCAGAAATGGTTATGATTTTATTGACAACATATGCCCACTAACATACCTGTGTGTTTGTACACTGAAGACTATTTGAAAAATTGTACGCCCAGTTGGCCCAGAGCAGCTGGAAATTTGAGCAGAAGTTTAGAAGTAGAAACTGGGAACAGAAAATAATCACAAAAAAATAGGAAAGAATATATGTTTTCCTTCTGTTGCTTAGCATTAGAAAATGCTCTCAGGTTTTTAAGATCAGTAACCTGACAATGCCAATAAATTGCAGTGAAAGCAAAAACCTAACAAATATTTAAGAAAATCAGTAACCTTGCAACACCACTAAGTTGAAGCAAAGGCCAAGAGCTCTACTTCCTGTAGCTCATCCTTGATACTTGACTTCTGCACATATGTCATTACACGGCAATGGAAACTGCCCACTTAAACAGCCATCTAATTTTATACAGTATATTCCTACATATATTTGATGCCAGGTGTGAGATACAATTTAGTTGTCACAGTGTTGTGCAGCTGAAGGTAATACAGCATTTTTCCAAAAGGTTTAATTGGGGTTTTAATACAATAATAGAAAATGTTTAAAATAAGTTGCCAGTTGATTCAGTTGGCTTGCAACATTGCTATAAAAATCCTTTTAATGTTTGTGAAACATCACATTCATAGGAAAAGCCAGGCTAAAATTATTCATGTTAAAAAAAGGGCTGAAAGAACACATTTCTCTCACAATAGCAATTCCACCATGGCAGTATACACAGTCACAGACTTCATATTTTTGAAAGACAAAACTGGCATCCTGATCCTAAAAAATTGCTGCGCTGACTTAAACAGGGATCTGTTTACACACACAAAGCTTCCTTCGGTAACACATTGTAGGATCCTAAACCACTTGGAGGACAATAAATGCAGGCAGACACTAGCAGCTTGGGGCATTTTAAAAATTCTTTTATATGAGTTAGCTTTCCTACTGCTAGCTTTCCTGGTGCTAATTTCATGCCTGCTCTCAATTTTTGTTGCAAATGTCAATAAAACCTTTCATTTTTTTTTTTACTGAGGCACTAAAGAAATCATTCACAATATCAGTATGGATTGGTAGCAGGAGGAAACAGGAAAGCATTAAAAAGTTTATCCAAAAGAGATGATGGGAGGTGGTATTTTTTAAGTAGCTCTTCAGATTTCCTCCTTTTTCTTCCAAGCTATTGGTTTTAATAAATTTTTACACATTTCCATATAAAAGGTAGTATTATCTACTGCTACTATAGACCTGAATGACAATTTTCTACTTAAAACTGCCTGTTGGTGACCACAACTGGAAACTATATGTCATGGTTTCACTCACTGAGTGTTTTCCCCTTGGGAAGATCCCCTCGTTTCCAAAAGAACTATCATGTAAGCCTTGCTACCCTTTCTTAGTCTCCTCCCACAGGCTTGGTATGCAGTGGTATTTAGTTTATCAACTCATAGAAGACATGGGGATAAAAAAAGAATAGCGAGCTGCTTGGGTTGGTTGGTTTGTTTGTTTTAATCTTATTATAGAGCTGGCTTTCCTATAGCAAATATACATTCCTTCCTGCGGAAGGAATACGCCCTTTCTTCTGCTTTCTTACTTCTGTAGCATGAATGCATGTCCCCAACCAGAGGAAGAATACTGCAAAGAGTGAACATCCTGCAAAGAGCAAAGAAGAAATGTAGCAGATGCCAAAGCTTTTGGAAGAGCTCTTTCCACTGTCACTGGTCTGTGGGTATATGCTGATATTTTCACCCTGGATTCGCTTGATTTATAGTATCCATGACTTTATATGGCACTAATTACTGTAGAAGATCTTCAGGGGTGTTAATCATTAATTGAAAAACACCCTGGCAATGGCTCTGTTTCAGGCTGGTCAAAAATTGCTCGTAAGAACAGTAGCAAAAAACTCTTTAACCACATCACTAGAACAACAGCAGCCATATATGCAGAAAGAATTAAAAACATACAATACAGAAAATCACAGACATTTTCTCATACATTACACAGAAGTTAGCATGTTGATATCCCCATGGACCATTTTGAAGGCCTTTTGGTTGAATAAGACAAAATTCATAGCTTTTAGGATTTTATGTATCTGAGAGTGCTGTGTCTCCTACTCACTGGAACACCAGTGCCTTTGAATGATGTGCTGCTTTGCTGTTTGGCACAGTGTGATGGGGCACTAGGGTGGGTTGGGCAGGCAGGGAAAGGCAACAGCTAAGTCAAAGCTCATTTTTCAGACCATTTTAGGAATTCCTTTCCAATGACTGGAAGCTAAAGGCCAGTTGAGATGACTCTTGGCATCCCAACAATTTCGCACATGAATAAGTGAAGGTTTCTGCACAAGAAATGGAGCAGGATGTTATTTGTGTTCAAAGCATAATGCACAATGAAGACAGCAGAGAAAGAGATGAGAACATGGTTTGTAAATTTAACATCCACCTGTGTTATAGAGAGGTGAGTGTGTACACATGTGAGTATATTCACCCACATATGTTTACACATGTGTTCACTTCTAACTGTGTAATATTTCTTTACAATTTACAATATTGTATAGCTTCAGGCTAGGATTTGAAGAAAACATCTGAAAAAATAAAAAATAATAGAAGCCTACATATTGAGTTATTCGTCTTCATAGTTTTCCTTTAATTTTATTCCACTTCATTACTTTTCCCAACCTTCTTCTTTTGAAGGACCACATTTTAACTGGGTAAGACAGACCTATGTAAGATTCACAAATTATTTTTATCACATAGCCAGTGGGGGATGGGCATACACATGGTCATCCAAGGCAGACATTAAGAGGATAGAAGGCATGTCTTATAGATAAGGTTACATGCAGAATTCTACAAGAGAAATGCTAGCTGACAACTCTAGCTCTTGACAACAAATGGAACTGGAACAACACATATGACACTGGACTCTTGCAGAGTACTGTGCTTGCGGTGAGGTGTGAGCGCTGCCCTTCAGCATTAAGCAGTTTCAGCTTGCTTGGTCATGACTGCTGGTGAAAACTGAATGGCAAGTGGTAGATGTCCAAAATTAGAAAATAGAAAGCTGAGCAAAAAACCAGATCCTTAGGATCCAAGTGAAATGAGCTTAGGTGGCTAGCTGTGCAGAGAGTGCTGAAAGTGCCTGCCAGCTCTTTTTCTCTCTCACTTTCTCTCTCACTTGTAGACTGATGCGTCTGGCTACAACTCAGATGTGTTGATGGCCAGAGTAGGGGCAAGGTTTCTACAAATCACCTTGGTTATGTGGCATTAAAGTGTATAATCATGAATACCCTGGGTGGAAAGAACAATACGTTTGTGTCAGGTCATCCTCACCCAAATAATTTTGTTGTTAAGCAATCTCCAATCTTTGGTTATCGGACTGTGTACTGGTCCAAAGCAAGCAATATGTTCTAGACCTTTGTCAAAGAGAATAGATTGTTTACCCTAGAAAGCACTGTACTTTTCCCTAAGTGTTTTGGTCCTATTAAATGTGTATGTTGTGGGAGGAGACTGCTGAAAATTACTGCTTTGTTCATTTTGAGCTGCACAGGATGTATTCAAAGGCCCAGAACTCCACATTACAGGCCAGCATCTTTGTAGATAATTCAACAAAAATAAGAAAAGTAAATCAATCAGGCCCAATTTATCTTTTTTCTGCTTTTGACATGCTAAGTCACTACATTAAAAAACAGGTCCTGAATGTTGATGAAGCTCTATATAACAATCTTGTACATCTAGAGTGGGACTAAATGTTGAAGGATCCTTCCTTTGCAGGAAGAAATAGGAAATTTACCTCTACAAAATATAAAAACGCAGATAATAACAGTAAATCCAAATGTATTTTGCAACACTTATTGTAATTATTAGAAGAATGCAAATGAGGCTGATAGCAGCACATGGACTGGTTGTAGACTGTGTGGGCTTAAATGAAGTTAAGAGAGATCTGCAAGTATCATTATAAATTGATGCTTTCCATTTAATTCAGGTTTTGAACTGAGTTCCAGATTTTCTGGTTAACATGTCTCTTCTAACTCCACATCATTGCCTGTTCCCTGTCCTACCTAGAAAGTACAAGCAAAAGTCTGTATTTTCATGCTGTGTTTCCTCAACTAGCAGCATTTGAAAGTACTATTGCAGGAAAATACCTAATATTTTACAGTAAGTTTAATGAACAAGGAGGCAGGAAATACAGAAAAGCAGTCTCTCAGAAGTGTTTTCTTCTGGAATATGATTACTGAACATGTGTTTTCTTTCAAAACACCAGAGGAAGTGGAGCATTTCTGTTTTCACTTCTTGTGTCTTTGACCCCCTGAGTGCAAGGATTCATTTTTTAACGTTGTGATTGAAATTTCAATTGCATTTCCAGGTTATTAAACAGGAAACATGGCTTGTAGGTTGTATTAACGTGATATCATCTTGTTTAGGTAAAGGGTGCAACTGGATGTAAACATCTTTCTCTGGCTAATGAAGATTAATTTAAAACTCAAAAAGGGCAAGAAAGTTAAAGCCTAGCACATGGAGGTTGTCCATCTGAGGGACTGAGGACTATATTACATTGCTGAGAATTGGTATCCACAGTTGTGCCTCAAGAGCAGTTACAGAAAGATAAGGCTCCACAGTGGTAGAAAAAAGAAAAAAAGAATACACGATATAATTTCCTCTAAATGGAGCTGAGCTAGGTGCACAGACAAGAAGACTCCCTCAAATCTGTACTCTCATCAGGAGGCCAATAGGGGCCATTCTGAGAGGAGACCCCTCCTTGTATTAGGCCAGCCTTCTTGATCTGTAGGGAAGTGTGGAGTCTAGATGTCTCGAAAGGTGAGATTCACAGAAGGACTTCTAAGGTTGCTTTCCATATTGTTTTAAAAAGTTATAACCAAATTGCAAAAGATACGTAACAAAACTTCTTACTGAATGTTACTGGGAAGTCAGAAGCAAGGTGAGAGAGTTTTGGATCTTTGGCTTTCTTTTATGTTTGTCACCTAGTAAGAAGGTCCCCTAGTAAGAAGAGTAATTTGGGATGGAATGAATGGAATGGCAGGAAAAAAAGCAAGCAGAGCTTGAGTTAGCAACCTTGACTTTGACCCATATTCACAAGATGATAAAGGAAGAGACTACTGGAGCCATCAGAAAGGAGGGCTAACTTTTTTCAGCAGCGCCCAGCTTTTGTAGTACACAACTCTGTAAGGGAATTGGTTAAAATCAAGCTTAGAGGGAGAAGGTTTCCCAGTATGTCATTCATTATCAATCGTGTACAGCACTCCACTGTGAACACCTATTCCTAGTTCCCTCCCTAGGAGCCTGTACTCAACAACCAGGGCAATGGTTGCCAAAGGTTGTAGCACATGCTTCCAACCAACAGGGTGCTAGCATGGGTATAACCAATCTGGTTAAAACATACTAACAGGATGAGTAAGATGCTTTCAAGAAATTGGAGTCTGCTAAGTCAAGTTCTACTATTAGACAACCTGTAAGAAGTAAAACTAGTTCAAATAAAATTTCCTTGCCAAAAATGAAAACATGTGGTCTCTTTTGTGGACAGCCTCCAGATTTCAAAATTGTTAACCCTCGTGGTTAACAGCATTCTAAATGTTGTGAGTCCTTTGTGTTTTCAGGGGCCATTGTACTTTTTGTCGTTGCTGCTGTTGGGATGAACTTTTCAGCTGCATAGAAAATTC
>VWZQ01005444.1:110249-161346 GCA_013397015.1 Myiagra hebetior | reverse complement strand
TTAGCAGTCAGTTAGTTCTGTGACCAAAGCAGACAAATAAGCAGTTTTGATTAAATATGTTTTATAACTGATACACAAATGCTATCAAGTTTGCTTCTCTCTGGTGTATTAGGAATCTGACCAGGCCATTGAGCAATTCTTTGTATGACATATAAGTAAATAGACATAGAAAGGAAGTGCAGGTCCTTCTGTCCAGTATTTATTACCTGTGATTGCTTTGGAGGCTGCAAGAANCTACAGATTTCTGTTCCAGTCTGTGGATTTCACCTATCTTACCAAGTTATTTATAGCATGAAATTGCATTCACTTTTTTGTCTTTATGAGATAAATCTTTATTGTGCTCAAGCAAAAACTATTGACTATTCAAACAACTTTGATGCTGGCTTGCACACGATCTCAAATCTGTTGAGCCAACTAGCTCACCATCCTAGGAAATTCTAATTTTAAATTTTGTTTTATATGTTGGAATTGTTCTTGGGTTTTCTCTCTGTTCATCTCTTTTATTTAGTCATTCTTCCAATTCCTATCCACTATTCTTTTTTATTTTTTCTACCTTAGAATATTTTAATTCTGGACAATGCAATATCCCTGTAATCCCATTTTTAAAAATCTCTATTAATTCCTGTTGTTGCTATATTCTATTTCATCCAGACTTAATCACAGACTTCTGACATAGTCAGGATTTACAATAAGACCAACATTGAAATCAACATAGTTTTACATGTCATGAGATTTTAGAGTGTTAAACTTGAATCATAGCCCTCAAAAGCTGAATCTCATTTTTCTGTGACCCATTTCCTTCAAGCTGGTCAGATGCTATGAAGTGTTGTATCTGAGTGTTATGGGAATTACATGCACAGATGGACAGAATATACTACTGCAAGAGGACAGTGCATAGCAACACAAAGCACTATTTTACCATTGTTGTTGATGTTGACTCCAAATATGTACAGAGGCTTCAGATTTCAAAAAAACTTCTGCAGTACATGCAAGGAGTTAAACATGTGCTACTAAGGAGTGGCACAGAGAAACAGGGCTCAAATATAATACTAATTGTAGAAAACAGCCTTAAAATAATATTAAGGCTATGACTAGCGGACAAAAGCCACAGATGCAAAACTAAGGCCAGAATTTTGTTCTTAACCTAGAACTTTGTGAAAAAATAATTCTTTCTCATTTATTAGATCAGAAATTTAAGAGACATGTCTAAGTCAGATTTAAACATAAAATCTTTCACCTCACGTATCTTGATCTTTACATTCCAAAATAAACACACTTCCTTACTATAGCACATTTAAATTATCAATACCAAAATAATGCCCCCTAGTTTTCCATACTCCTGCTCTTTTAATTCTGACACTTTTCTCATTTCATAGCAGAAAACAATATCTTGGGCTAACATTTTTTGTGCTACAATGTGTAGCAGAGGCATTTGTCAGTAACTGAAAATGTCACTTCCAGAATCAGATTAAACAGTGAACTATAAATGTGTTGAGTGATCTTATGTAGACTTTTCCTGACTCTTTTAATATGATGTAGATGATGACTGATAAAGAATGCAGTGCTAGATATTACTACCCAGATCTAAGTTCACGTTTAAGAGCAAGAGAAGAACTAATAAAAAAAAACCTCTAGCTTACTAAACTATGACCTTATCTGAAAGGTTGGTTCCTCAGCAATGGTTCATCTACCTACTAAATACTGTCAGACGTAATTAGAAGAAAATACTGAATAAACTTTTCCATATGCTTTACAGCAAATTTGTTATTTGACACTTGAAATTGCAGATAGTTCATCAGCTGATACAAGTTTCTTAGCTCCTCTGAAAGCAATGCCAGTTTCTGTCATCAGAGGATCTGCCTCTTTTCTTATAAATATGTTTTTAACTGTATCTGTATTAAATTTTTAATGCTGATCCCATAACCTCTTGCATTAGCAGTGGGGAACTTTACAGTAATCAGAACTACCCACAGCATAGAAGGAATGTATTTACTACCATTTTCTCTCCGTCTATGCACTTGGTCTAATAAAAACATTACCATTCCCCCGCAGCCTTGCTATGGCTTATTTCTTAATGGCCTTTCAAACAGACATTTGAAAATATTAAATGCATAGACATCTCTGGAACTATTAAAAATTAGCTGAGAAAATGGTTATATTAAGAAATGTAGAAACTATGAAAAAAATTAAGTTGTTTGCATATGTAAAATCCAAATAAACCTCTGAAAGTATCTTAGTTATCATATAGTTCAACGGCCTGATTCTTCCTTTATTCATACTTACAACAGTAAAACAATTTGCATTCATTCACTCCTGGAATGAGAAAAATTCACTGTTTTAAATGGAAAAAATATTTCAGATGCCACAAGTGAGAATGAAACAAAATTTTTCTGGAGGATCAGCAGCAAAAAGTGAAAAAGTTAATTTTATCATTCTCTCTGCTGCATACCCTTATGGACTTTTAAATTCCCTGCAGTAGCTGTTGCCTTCTCCTCAGCCAGTATGGGGTGTGGTTGGTAATCTTTACTTAGACTGAATCTGCCTAAAAATGTTTCCCAAGAGTCAATGTCACTAGTTTTTACCACCTAAGCACAGCTGCAGAAAGTCACTGTTCACAGTAGTGATGCAGTCAGTAGTTTCCTGATAAATGCTGCATGCATTGATACATTAACATTCCCTGCACCAATACTGATAAGTAACTGACTTGCACGTTTGTACTGCTACAAAAGCACACAATGCCATGGCCAAATCTAGCATGTGTTTTTGAAATAATCTGACTTCTTGCATTTTAAGTATTTAATAATCAGTATGGTTTTTACCTTCTCGGATGTGTCACCAAAACTGTTTTAAGAGGTAGCTTTGCACTTTGAAGTGAAATGGGTTTGAATAGCAAAGTATGCAAGCAAATATAACTGAAATTTAAAACTTTCATACAGAGGTTTTTAAATCTCTGCTACTCCAAAATAACTTTTGAGTTTGCTTTCTGACATTTGAGCACTCTACTGTGTGTTGAGAATCTGAAGCCTTTGCACCATTAGTCAGGAGAGTTGACATTTGTACAAAGAAGGAAATAAATAGTAAATGTTTTTTGCCGTTACATCAACACCTGGGTTCTTGTATCAGGAAGCCGAAGTCCTACCAGACCTCCACATACTAGAACAGTAGAAGCAAGGAGAATAGGGATTGCTTTGGTGATACCAACAAGGGAACCGAATATTAGGTTTCCAAGTACAGCTGCTGCTTTGCATAGTGCATTCAAAAAGCCAAAGCCTGTTGCCCTAGAAGAGAAAACAGAAGAAAGTTAAAATACTGGTGAAAGAATAAAGGCTTTGAGGCATCCTCAGTGGGAAAAAAGTCAGTACAGCCCCAATATCTCAAACAAAATTCATGCCAATAAGGATTTTGTGCTTATATTCTGTGCTATTCTTTATAATGAGAAATTAAAGCTCAGCTGCTACAGTATTTCATTGAGGCAATTCATTCTTCTTCCTCAGGGATCAAAATGTGAAATGAATGACTGAACTAGAGTTTGAACCTCTAAAGCTGAACATGGAATTTGCAAATGTAAATTCAGTGAGACTTAAATTGCTACATTAGGAGAGTGGATAGGGCAAGTAGCTCTTGAAAGAGAACTTCATCATCTGTGAAAGTCATCAGAATGAAAGGATGATCATCTTAGAGTACTGAATAAAAATGAATTTCTTACAGGTGGTACATGTGTTGAACCAGTGCTTTTTCAAAAGGCTAATGAGACCTCCAATATTAATGAGTGTTCATCTCTTAGAGGTGAAGAAGATAGGGCATATAAAATCATGTTGGGTGAAAGAGACATCTGAGAAACTTTGGACAAAGGACAAAAGTAAACAGATTGCCAGCAGAAAGAAAGTATGACACAGATAATTCAGGTGGAGTCTGGCATTTCAGTGATGTGATTTTAGTAGTCTGCAGCATTTTAATTATTTTGTAACCTTTGCATAGATGTATTATGCAAACTGCTATAATTTAAATTGTGTTTTGACATGACTGTATGATTCATAGATGCAGGAATAAATTTGCCCGACCTAAAGTTTCCTAACAAAGATATCTGTATAATGGCAGAATCTGCAACTTCCCTCAAATCCCTTAGAAACTAAAGAGAGAAGGTCTAGAAGGAGCTCAGACTGTGTTTGTTGGGATAAAATTTAAAAAAAAATCAAGAAGTTAGTTGTTCTGATTTTCAGAACAAAATATGTCTTGCTTGCACTGCAATTACAAGACCTAGTCTAAATGACAGTAATTAAGAGAAATGCTAGTGATCTAAGCAACTTAAAAAGAACTCTATTTATTCTACTGAAGTACCTGTGAGGGAAAGGAAGAAATCCTATGCTCAGATGAGACCTAGATACGTCTCTTACACATTCAAAGTCTTTATTTACTTGTTTTATCTGTATTTGATGGCACCCACAGTACTTTTACAAAATACGTAGTTCTAAGGAAACTTATACACGCACATCCTGGAGGTAACAGTTTTGAAAATGACATGGTCTGCCCTCTGGCAGTCCATACCCCTGAGGGCTGCCAGAGAGCACACTGCTGAGAGCAGCAGATGAGGAAATTTTGGGACATGTTGCCTGTGATGATTTCTGACAGAGAAACATTTGCAGCAGCTCCTCAAAAATACCTTCCTCAGAGGAGAAATGACCAAGTTAAAACATGCCCATTCTAAGCATGACCTTTGGATGAATGGGTCTGAAGGAGGAGCATGAAATACACTGAAGGAAGCATAGAAGAGCTGTCCTACAGAGGTGAACTTCCAAAGCCTATAAGAAAACATGAAAATCTCTACTATGGAAACATTTGTGCTACAGGGATAGATAAAGCCCAGAAAATCTGGAGGAAGACGACCCAGAATTGGGGGGTAGCTACTGAGAGGGAAGGAGCTCCAGACTGACAAATCTTGTAGGGTTCACAAAATCACAGAAGAGGTAAGGTTCAAAGGGGCCACCGTGAGTCACCTGGTCCAACCCAGTTCAAACGGGGTCACCATAGCCCAGCAGGTCTGCCCCCAGCCTGTACTGTTTGTTCTTCCCCAGGTGCAGGACCCTGCATCTGCCTTTGCTGAATTTCAGATGGTTCTTCTGCCCATCTCTCCAACCTGTCAGGTTCCTTCTGGAGGGCTGCACAAGGCATGCAGGTAGGAGGGAGATTCATGAAAAGGAAAGGACTTTGTTAAAACAGACTGTATTGCAAGCACGTAGAAAGAGGTTAAAGACAACACAACTGGACTGGAAAACTGAATTTACGTGACAAGATAACAAGAGATTGCAGCTATTCTGAGGAACTCGAGGGAAGAAGGAAAGGAAAGAGTCAGAATGGTTCTAATGTCAGCCTCTCTTATGCACAGAGAGTATTCCTAAAGTTACGGTGATGATTGGCTGTGATCAGTGTCTGCAGACATAAATGTGATTTTCTCAGTTGCCAATGCTGATGTAAAATCAAACGTAACTCCAAACAACATTAATAGAAAAAAAACATGGAGAAATTAGACACATAGTCGTCAATAGCCTCAGTACATTTAGAAATACTGTAACTCCCCAAAGAATACATAGATCCATCTAAACCAAATTTGGATAAATACAAGCAAGAAATCTTTGGAAAAGCAATAGCACAAAACATATGGGGATGTTTTACTTATGTTTAGTTTTGTTTTGTCCTACCTTATAAAGGTAAGCTGCTTCACAGATGTTAGTTGTTTATATCAACTAGTTATGACAGTGGCCTGAATATAATTTTCTGAGCAATTTGAACCATTTCTTTTCATGTTCTGGTCTCTACAGATGCCACTATGCTTTAGATCTATTCTAGGTTATATACCTAATATTACCTTATTGTGTTTAGAAGTAATTTTATAATACATGCAATATCTCTTCTGTCTGAACAAAATTAAGGTTTTTTTTTTTGCACTGAAAAACCAGTTCTGTTTGTAAATGGACTTACAGAATTTTGCTAATTGTAAGGGGTCATTATTAGTCTAATCCCATCAGTGTTATCAAATTATAAATGAATAAAAGTAAGAAAAAATAAGCTCATTTTATTGCCCTTAGCTGTCCTGATAATTAAAAAATGAACAACCCAGAAGAAGTTCAATCTTTTAATCTTTAAGCAGATTTCAGGCATGTCCTTTTGCCTAAAATAAGCACATAATTGGCATGAACAATAGGATTTTTGCAGGCTTAAGTAAATTGTTGTTATGACCTGTACCTGAAAAGCATTGTCACTGTTTAAACTTATGCCTTCATATCCTTCAGTTTTAATACTGTGTTTAAATGTGTTTGTACTTACAGTCAGAACAAGGTGTTCAAACCATTGTTGAGCTCTAGGGGTAGCAAGTTTGAACTGCTTGTTTTTTTAAACATCCTTCTTAGCACAGTGTTTGCGATTCAAACCCTTTAAAGTCTGTATTAATGCATGCTTTTATGGTTAATTCTCCTGAATCTAGGGTAATAAATAGGAAATAAATATGCTGCAAATCACACACATATATGACTATAGTCTTTTGCAGCATTAGTAGAGTCTCTGCTACATTGTTTGAAGAAAGTGCAAGACTGTCTGAAAATCAAAGTTATGTGATGCATTATCTCAACATCATGAAAAAATTAAGTGAAAAATTACAAGGGAATAGGGCCATTTATATAGATATACCAATTTTCTTTATGTTGATTAGTTATTGGACAAACATTTGAATAAAAATGCCATTTTGACTTCATAAGTAATCCTCATTACACATCAAGGGAGATCAGTAGTAAGTAGCAAGAAACCTTTGTTCAGCTAGAGAGTTCACTTAAGTCCTTCAGGCACATCAGTAAGAAAATGCTGATAAATCAGTTTGGGACTGTCTTTAAAAAAACCCCAGATACAGATTTTAGTATTGATAGGAGAAAAATACAGAAGTCTTTTATAAAAATGTCAGGATGAAGAGAAAGCTGGATGTTACTGAAAAAGAATTTTCCCCAATGTATTTTACTTCTGCTGCTGAGAAAGCTGTGACAAAGAAAAATACTTAGCTTCCTTTCATCCAAGGTCCACATAAAAATGGCAAGAGTCCAAACAGTTAAAAATAGAGGGATTATCCAAGCCTTTAGATTAAAAGAGCTTGTTTCCTGATTGCCACATATGTTCCTTCTTAGACCAGGTGCTTATATTCCTACATAAAATACTTCAGATCTACTTTTCCACTGCTGATAGAGTGATATCTAAAAACTTCATTGTCCTGCAGCAGATTGCAACTATATGTGTGGCACAAATATTTGTTATCTTTCTTGCCAGAGCTAGTTACGAAAACTAGCAAGTTACAACAAGCACTTTGAATAACACTTTTGTTAGAATTGATAATATGTAAAGTATTAAACCAGAGTTTCTGAATGGAGTTTCCTAATGTTCTATGGACAATTTTGTAATGTCCAGATGTTTTAAATTTTCTCTTAAAAAATTAGCACAAAAATACATATCATAGGCTGATCCACTATAGTGCTTAGCGTGCAAGTAAAATTATGGAATTTGCTTTCCTTCCTTGGATACTGCCCAAGGCATAGGTTTAGCGTGTCATGCCTTAAAAACTTTAATATGAAATTTCAGCAAAATGCAGTTGAACCATATCCACAGGATGGCAGTAGAAAATAGCTCTGAGGAAATCTACTGTAAGTCAATTACTGCTATTATGACTCAAAAGAACAGAAAGGTTCTCTTCTGACAGCCACATCAATACACATTCGGACATAAGATACTGTGTGATTAATATTTATTGCTCCGGGCATAGATCCTCAGTGTTCAAGAAGAAGTGAAAAAATTAAATATCATGAACTGAAGACAGGAGACTTTTTTCTTAATTATGGCCAAACCCTTATGAACTTATTTCAGAGGCATTAAAAGAAGACAAAACAGGATGACTTAATTTTATACCTCACCTTGAATTCTAAGTATTCCTGGACAAGATTCAAACCCAGATGTCTGGCAGCCATAGTAAAATGATGAATTGTTGGTTATCTGATGCAATCAGATTTATTCGCTATGTGGGAGATGATCTATTTCTATTCCACTTTCTATTTAGGTTTTGGTCATTTGTTGTATCATCTCCCTCATGAAAATCTTAGCTTTTAAAGCTGGTGCTTCCCAAGTTCACAAGAAGATACTTACCATTTATGTAAAAGTAAAAATTGCATTTTGAAGTAATAAAAATGTCTTCATGTTCCTTCTTCAGAGAACTTTAACTCTCTTCTATCCGTATTTATATTACAGGCAGAGCTGAGAAACTGTGTAGTGTTATTGCAGGCCCCTTGGGCACACACATTACAACGCAAGCCATAATTACCTCATCACACAATATTTTTTTTCTGCATCACTCTGCCAAAGCAGAGAACAAAGAGGGCTTGAGGGTAAAATATAAATGTAGTGAAGAAAAGTTAGTTTCCCTCAACTGCTGCAGAAGTTGGAAGGCGCACTGTGAATAAAACTGGGGACTGCTACATGGGAAAAAACAGTTTCATGGTTAAGGCAGTGGTGTGCTGTCAGAAGAAAGGATAAAATCCTTACTCCTATCACAGAATTTGCATATGATGCGAGCAAGTCACATAAAGCTAACTGAATTGTCTTTAAATATGCATTTCATATTTTCTAGGTGCTCAGCTTAGTGCCTTCAGGTTTGTGGTGCTGGAGAGCTAATCACCTAAAGCTGTATTGAAATTACACTTTCAGTCCATTCCTTCTTCTAAAACACCCAGTGGCTGAAACTGTTGGTGTCACACAGTTCAGTCTACAGATGTCCTCTCCTGATGGACAGCAGAGTCCGTTAAGAAGATAAGGTGAAAGACAAGAGAAAAAACAAGAGAAAATACAAGTTCTTTAGATTCTGGAGTTGTATTAATTTACTTGCTTATTGGAAATCTACTGTTTTATATCTGGACATCATGAGTGTCTTTTAAAATTGTGTATTGAAAAGTTTAAAAAATGGTATTACATCAAAATATTATTTACTACTTCATACATGTCATCTAGAAGACAGAAACCCCCTTACGACCAGCATTAGTAACATCATTTTCCATTTTAACGCTACTTCATCATCTACCTGAGAACCATTTGAAATCTATACATCCTCTAACATTACAAACCAGCTGAGGTTTTATGAAGAAAGTGAAAGTAAAAGCTAACCTAAAATAGTATAAAATTTGAAAGTACTCATCAAGAAAGTAAGACAAGCTATGTAGTTACCTCGATTCCAGGGATCAGTAAACTAAAATGTAAATATGAAGGTGAGTGTGAATTCATACAGAATCCAAATCTGTCAAGATTTTGAAGCAACCATAACTGATGAAGAAGAAACTGAAATGTGTGTCCTGTATCACACAGACTGCACATTGACAAACTTTTCACCACACTCCTACCTGGCAAAAAGCCAGTATGATCCCTAAATACCTAGAGAACGATTTATGAAACACCTTTTGTATTATACTGCACAACACCAGCACAGCCCCTGCAGTTCAGCAACTGGCTGGTCTCCAAGAGAAGGAAAAGGAGGGGCTTCCCAGTCCAGGCTCTTGTGCATGGTAGCATGAACTGGCCTCCTTCCATCCACTTTTCTTTGAGCCCAACCTCCAGCTACTCCTTGCTGCACATTTGTGGTCATTTCACTGATAGGGAGTAAGAAAATAGTATTTTAAACTGACAGAATGAGCAAAGATTTTGTGCTTAGATTCTCTTTACAGGAGTTTCAGGAAGCCAGTTTCAGGACCAGATTCACTCTGGATGCGGGTTTGTAGCAAGAGAGAGCATCATCTTAAGTGCAAAGGATTTCATCTGCAAAAACAGATCAGGAAGTTTTGTGCTCCATATATGCCGAGAAAGGCTGTTCAGCCCTACAGTCACTTGCAGAACCTGGAAATTCCCAGCAAACTGTGGTAACCCGTGCCTGGCTATGGGGATCAGATGAGTCTGAGAAGGAAAGACAGGACTATCAGAGGTAGGCAATGCTGGTTGTTAAACTGCAGCTAGTATTGATAAAAAAATTTATCAGAGAAAAATTCTGGTAAGAAAGTTATTTGAGTCCCTGAAGGTATTAATTTTCAAAAAGTTCTACAAAACATGAAGTAGCTTTGCTCCAGTCTAAAAAAATAATCTAGAATTGATTTTTTACTTATAACCAAGCTGGCAAAAACTAGCAGTCATGGTTCCATCACTATCAGAAGTTCTGGGAAAGAATCTCATCTACAGCATATATCACCAGTGTCTTTCCAGGCAGAGGTAGATTCACCTATCAGCCTTTTTGTATTTGTAATACAAAGAGAAAAGATTTTTCACTGATCTGTTGTAAAAAAAGACTCCCAAAACTCAGCTTCAAGTAAGTTTCTGTTTCCAGAGAGTTATTCCTGCATACAACGGATTTTTACATAGAGAAAAGATGAGCAAGAAATTGCTATAATCCCGAAGCTAGCAGAAACTACTTAAAGCAACCATTAAAGCACAACAACAAAAGATGCCTTAATGTCTGTATAGATATACATAGATAGATATCAGTTACATTCTTTTTATCATTCCTAGTAAAGATTTTCTTTTTCCATTAACAAAAATGGCTTTTTCCAATTATTTTTCTTTATTTCATTTTAGGAAAACATATGTGGCTGCTACATTCAGGAATACCCCAAAGATGGTCTTTTCTACAGGATATTTATTAGAATTATATCATAGTGTTTTGGATGGTGCAATAATTCTTGCCAGAAGAGCAATTTCCTGAGGTGTAATAAAAATACTAGCACTTAATATTAAAGCTTAGTGCTTGCAACTCATAAATAGCCTGGTATCACTATTCAATATAATTACAGCTGTGGACAACAATTTCTTCTCTGAAGAAGCATATCATTTTAAAACGGCAATGAAAGCAAAACAGAGAAACCAGTCTACACTTTTCCATATCTCTTCATAGACAGCACTAAAGACAGTGGAATCCCTTTCCAAAAAAAATTACATTTGCCAGCAAGGCATCATGCATTTATAAAATGGAAATATTTTTCACTGCATTTCAAAATTCCGGTGAATGACATAACAATTAGTACTGCAACAGGAGAAAGGAGACAGTGTCCTTTGTTAGAAATCTGGGCAATTTTACATAATATTTTTTTTAGGGAGTTGAGAGGGGAGCAGCATCCCAGGCTATTTGAGATAGTTTTTACATTTTTGCATTCCCCATACAACAGAATATGACTCAACAATTCTTGCTTCAGTCCATTAAGTGACATAAGGTCAAGATTAGAAAGTGCCCTGTATCTGAAAAAAACCCAACCCATGTCATCTAGTGGCAATGCAGGACTTGAAAATTGTCCTCAAATTTCCTGCAAGATGCCTGAAGAGTCAAGAGCAGTGCCTGAGGTAATTTTTGCTCACTTAATGTACACTCCTAGTGGCCCTGCCTACAAATTCATAGCAGACTGATTAGCAGCTCAGGGTGGTTCAGAGAGTGATATTCGTCTTGATTCCCATCATTTCACAGCCAAGAGACAAATGCAGCTGTGTTGCTGGTTTGGACCAACTACTGCCTTCAAAGACAGTTGAACTGGGGGAAAGTCAGAGATAGTCCATTATTGTTTTCAGAAATACTACTCACTAGCTGTGTTTTAAACTAGAGTAGCAGTTATACCTTCTGTTTTAATATGAAACTACGTTTGTGGTATTTTCCTGATCAGCTGATATTCGATGCAAAATATATACTAAATCACTCCAAATCTCTCATTGTTACCCTTTGCTTTTCAAAAGACAAATTACTCATTTGGTCCTCTCAAACCACCACTACCTCTGTAAGGCTCATACATAACAAATTCTGTTTGCAATTTCTGCTGGTACTTGGTATGTGAGGTTAGGGGAGGTGCATCTGCACATACCTTCTGTCTGTAGGATACAGCTCCACAGTAATGACATCTAGAGAGTTCCATGCTGAGATGGTGAGGCCATTGTAGAGGCACAGCATACCTATCATCATGGATTCACTGGTCCCAAACCACAGGAAGAAACAGCTGATGCCAGAAAGAACCATGGAACCACCTAGGCACGAGGCAGGTGAAACAAACATAGTAAAGTTGTATTTAAAGAATAATCTTTGTTTTGTCTAATATTTCTATGCACAGAATATTGCTAAATAAATGACCCAAATATTTGAACTAAAAACCAGAGACCTCCTCTACTGATAAGGACAGTCAGAAAGAAAAATGCTGAAGGAAGGAGCACATAGGAAAAATATGACTCCTCAAATATCAGACTACATCACAAAGTATTAAGCTGGAAGCCTTTTTGAATTCTCAAAGCAAGATGCCTGCGGAAAACTATCCCCATTACTCTTTGTTTATCATCTTTTGAAATTACATGTTATATGTGTAACATATATTCATATACATACATATATGTAACATATTATTACTGTTACATTATATGTAACATATATTCATATACATACACATATTCATATACATACACATATTCATATACATATATATACATCATATGTATATTCATATGTTATAATAAAAACACTGTATTTATTTTATTGTATTTATGTATTCTCCTAGAAAATTAAGACAATGAACTACCACATAGTTATTTAAGTAAATTGAAAACAGATTTCTCGTTGTAGACAATCCACAGGAGACACCTTTCAGCTGTGTTCCTCTGCAAGATAGATAGCAGACAGAGAACAGCTGATACTTTCCAGGAGCTGCTCCTCTAGCTGACAGTCTCCTGTGCACACCTTGCTTTCCTTTCAGCTAGAGCAGAGATAAACCAATAGTCATCAGGCTCCAAAATCTCATTCCAAATGTCTAGGTAATGGTCTTGTAATATCTGCATGGAAGAGCAAGGACTGATAATGTGGCGTAGCAGAGGTGGCTACAGACCCCATTTTTCCTAGAGTTTCTAAACTGGGAGCTTTAGAAAACCATACTTATGATGCCACATAAATGACGTATCTGCAGAAAGAATATTTTTCCTTTCCCTGAGCCAAATTCCTTGAAAAGAGAACGTTACTTTTGACATTGTTCTCTGTAGCAAAGTGAAGCCCCTACCTAGCATTGTTAACCGTCCTATTCTATCCATCAGGAGAGCGGACACAATATTTCCTGGTAACACTGCCAAAGTTCCCAGGAAATTAACAAAGTAGATCCAGTAGGCACTGTAGTCATCATCAAAAGAAATCTGACATCCTGTCCTGATGTGAAAAAATGTGCAATTTATCAATTCACTGTCAACAAATTTATACTGCTCGAAATCTGTGGAAAGAAGAAAAAGAAACATTTCAGCTAACAGCCAACTCCATGTGTAACTTTTGATTAAAAACATTTCAAGTTCAAGCAACTTTAGTGACAATTTGGAGCTTCCACAGCTTTGCAAAAAGGGGACTAGTTACTGCCCTTAATTTTGATAGCTTTTCATCTTACTAGAAAAATTAGCAGAGTTCTTGAAAAGGACCAACTGAAGCCTTTAATTAGGAAGTTATATTACTGTATTTTACCCTGCTTGGACTATATTTGGTTAAGGCCTTTCAACACCAGCTGATCTTGCATAAAAAGCACTGGATATCCACGAGTTTCAATGACTCAGTCTTTCCTAGTATCAGGACTTCTATTTCCTGATGAGACTGTCACTCAGGCTCAGTTTGGTTTGATTTCCTTTAAGTGAAATATTACTGTGGAATTCAGTTTAAACTGATTTTTGTTTCTGAGAAGGCCTCATGGTCTTCAGCTTGTCCATGGATGAGTTACTCTTTGTAGTTAATTCTTCTGCCAATACCATTCCACAGAACTAGCCTTATATTTCTCTTTTTTCCCCATTCCTCTTGTCAGCTTTATAAATGTGAACCAAGAATACCTTCCTTGCACATGAAGATCATTGCTTGCTCTGAAACCTAGGTGTATTTATTATTATTTATTATGACTGCTGAAGTTGCAGGAAAGTGGGAAGAAGTGCCCAATCTTTCCAACAAGCCTAGTTGGCCGTGTTCTACTTCAGTTATGTTTTATTAAAGATATTAAACTGGGAAAAAAGAAGCCTTCTGTTTAAACATAGGAAAATATGGATTCATATTTTTGTCAAAATACTTAGGAGATTGGGAGAGATTATAGATTAGGTAGTTTGAATCCTAAACTCAGATTCTCTTGCCACAGCAAGCACAGTGAACAAAGTATTTCACCAGTCCCTTTTGGACTAAATAAAAATACAGTAGTTAAGGCTACCAGTAAATGTATTTTCTTCTCTCCAGACTGAATCTCTTTAGAGATGGTTGAAATCGAAGATAAAAAATAAATCATTTATTATTTGAATAAAATAAATAATTTATTATCTGAGTCAGTATTAGGCTTGCAGAATCTCTTGCATCATGAGATCCTTTCACTTCTCTGCTGTAACAAGCTGGTTGCTTCTTATATATCATTATTACTTATCAGAGGACTTCTTGTACGTCTTATTAGAAATACAGAATCTATAAATGTAAGATGAGAACATGCAGCAAATGGGCATTTGAGGCTTTTTCTCATACCTGTGTTGTAGAAGGTGGTATTAATGAAAGTACAGTTCCTGAAGTATGTGTTCAGTGAAGTAATGTCTTCAAACACACAGTTCTTAAAGAGTGAATCTTCAAAGGTTACTGATTTAAACTTCATCATAATAAACCTGCCCAATACAAAGAATTCCTGTCAGTCTACCTTCACAATTTAGAAATAGCAATAGATCAAGCTGATGCAGATATTTAGATCTACAAAATCTCAACCCCTGTAACAATGATTCCTTTGGTGCATTTTGCAAGTATGATTAATGATTAACTCATTGTAGAATACTATTACTCAGAAGAAGAATTAGTGAGACAAATAGCTGCACACAGCTACTGGCCCTAACTGGTAATATAATTTATTGAATAATATTTCTGTTGTTACTTGTCCTTAATCATCAATCAAAAACAGTGTCATGACAGTCATGGAACAGCCTTATAAAATCACAATTGCTGTAATTTGACATTACACCTGGAAACAGGGAGATCATGCTTCAGAAATTCAGCCCCTGGGAATAAACAAGCACTTGCTAATACAAACAAGCTGAAAAGAAAGAATTTTTCAAAGAATCCTGATTTGTCAGATGAATACACTGGCTACTCAGTTAGGCTCAAATGCAGATCATACTGGTCCAAGTTTAAAAATTGTTTTCACAAAATGGTTATAACACGAATAAAAAATGACATTGCCAGTTACACAGTTAGACATCTAACTGTGTGTCCTCTCTACTCCTGTGCCTAGGGATACAATTGAAATTACAATTACTATGTAAATAAAACTGGCATAAACAATTTGCCAATAGCTTTTTTTATTTCTGAACATCCTCCTTTGTACTGACTCTCGTTTAACACCTATGTGTTTTATCAAAATATTAATAGAAAACTCAGTGACAAAGTATATTACATACAGTAACATTCTACCTCAATGTCATTAGACTAAAACAACGCTGCAAGACTTTTTTGGTAAAATTCTACCAAATAACATGATTACACTAACAACAACAAGCACAACAAAGATATAGAAATAGATAATTATTTTTGTGATGTCATTTATTTCACATGAAGGTGTGGAAAAAAGACAGTTTTTCTGGAGTAGTTTGAAAGTGGCAATATTTTGAAAAGCAGTGCTTTAATTGTTATGTGTCAATAAAATCTGTTAAAATGGCAAAGTCTTCCAAACACTGACCTGGCTTTATTCTAATTAAACCTGGGTCACTAGCTAAGTATTTTTCTTATAAGAGTAATAGCAGGAATAGGAACACAAAAAATATGCTCTCTACAAAGGAGCAGGAATTAGACTCTCACAAATAAATCTGCTGTAACCACTTCTTTATGAGAAAAGAGAGGAAAAGCTAGTAGTATTTATCACAGTAAGTGACTTACTAACTAATGAATTCTTTTTTTGTATTGGTCAGAAGAATAGTGTTTTCAGTCCATTAGTTTTAGTTACTATATCATTTCTCATTTGTGACAGACTGATTAAAATCAGTCTGGAGTTCAGTGTCAACTCATTATCATTTTTCATACAGCACTTTCCATTCTAAAATGTAGAGTCATTCCAGAGGAGAACAAAGAAAATTTAGTGACTAGATTAGTCAGTTGAAACAGAAATGACAGACTACATGCTCTACATTCTCCTGATGCACTTTTTACCTTTGGACAAGAAGCATGTGACTACATTAAAACTGGTGTCATACTGATTTGAATTAAAACCCAACAGGAAAGCAGTGTATTAAAAAGTCAAGTGTTGATGGATATTCTCATTAAGAAAGAACATGAAGGAAACACTGAGACTGAGGGTGAGTAGGGTATTGAAACATTTATGAAGGAAGGATATCAAATGGGTTCATACCTCTCAGAAAATGTTCTGTGAATCTCAAATAACTGTCAGAGGTGTATTAAATTTGCACAACTGAGAGAGTAAATTACTGATTTAGCACAAATTAATGTTAGATTTAGTGTTTTACAAGAATATTATGTTTAAATTGATAGAACCTCAGTTGAGAGTGTGCTGTCAGTTACTGTCAGTTACTGTCAGTTACTGACAGTTCTGATTTTAGGAGAACATCTACATTCTGGAAAGGAGTAAAACTTGGATGATATGGCTAGGTTAAAACTTAAATAACTGCTATTTTTTCTTCAATACATAAAACTTTAACCACGTCAAAAATCAACTACTACTACTACTACTACTACTACTACTACTACTACTACTACTGCATCATCATCACAAAATAATCAATTTTATTCACTCACATAGAGATTTTCCTATGGAAATAGTAATTACTTATTATCATGACTTCCAGCAGACCATTCATATGGTTGTTCTGTATATTTCTTAACAGAAACCAGATACGTAAACCAGCTGTGTTTAATTTTCCCCTAAGTTATCTAGTTATTTGTGAAGTCCAGATAGAGCCTTAATATATTTGCCTTCAGCTAAAAAAAATCACAAAAGCCATTGCCAGAATGTTGTTTCCTATTTCAGAGCTGTTCATGCTTTTTATTGGTTTATGGTAATGTTTAGCTTTCATTTTTGTGTGATAAGATCCTAACCTCTCAGTGTTCAGCTTTTTCACAGAAGCGTCTTTCATCAATAAAAAAACAACCAGCAACAGAGATGAAAGCACATCTTTGCCCAGCCCCCTACAATATACTGCATATGTTGGATCTGAAGACCTTTGAATCGCACTGTGAAAGGAAGTAAAACTGACTTAGGCTTTTTGGTCTGTTTTTCAGGATGACAAGGAAGCTGGGTTTGCATGGTGCATCCTCACACAGGAACCACCAGGGCATGTACATTTCTCCCCATGCTCATGAGTCATAAGAAATTAGGCACAGAAATAAATATTCACTAAAAAGTAACAAAACCATCTATCATTACCTCATGGAAAAAAAAACTGGGTAATTAGGATGAGCTTTATAACATGCATCTGTTTATTCCAACTAAGCCAAGATATTAGGAAATCTCTAAACCTGTCATTGATGTATTCTCCATTGCTGTGAATCTGATTTTCCAGTGTGAAGTTGAAGACAAAATGTGAGACCTCCTCATTGCGGAAATGTTTCACTCGGGATGCATACTCGTCTGACTGCAGATGTTTAATGACATCAGGAAACCAGACAGATAAGCCATAGTAGCTGTGAAAACACAGAAAAATTTCAGGCGCTAATCTCACTCATTTAGAAATCTGTGTGAGGTGTGGACGAGCAGCCCTCTTGGCCACTTATGTGATGGAGCTGTTGCTCCATCAGAATAAAATGCTCTATAAAATAAAATTACTGAAAGATGTAGACGCTGAAGGCGTCAATTTACCAAGAAGTTATTCCTGATCAATCAGGTTTCAACCAAGAACAGACTAACTGACAAATATAACATTCTGTGGAAAGATCCTGAATAAAACAGATAACCATAGTGTCAGAAATTTACATGCAGATGATTTTTATGTCTGTAAAGACTATAAAAAATGGTTTAATCTCAACCACTCTTACCCAAATGACAGGGTGAACCATACAGCTGTAAGTTTGATTGTATTATCCTTCACTGGGTAGTTGAAGCATCTCATAAACGTCAACCAAATCTGTAAATCATTAGAAAACACACTTATATATGTCTTATTTGGACAACTTTCTTAAAGGCTAGAAAATTTTTGATTCTTGTTTCATTGCTTCTTCAGGGTATGAAAGACAGCAGATCAGCCCTGTGGCCACACTTCTTTTATTGCAGCCCAGGATGTGATTTGCTTTCTCAGCTGAAAGAAAATATTGTAGGCTCATGTCAGTTTTTTTGTAACCAGCGTAGACTGTGGACATTAATTCAACCTTACTCTGATCACCTCAAACCCTCCTAATCTCTAGCCAGCTTCATTTTACTTTCAAATAAACCAGGGATTTTCTCAGAAATATTTCCATCTCACTTCCCAGTATAATACAGGCTATATTATATAATTAAACAGGGATACAATCAGAGTTTGATCTATTGTAACCTACCATGGCTAGAAATTGATGCCTGAACTACATGAGGATAATGTGGGACTACCCCAAGGTCAGAGACAGTATAGTAGAGCTGACTGAGAATGGTGTTCTCATCTCTCTCCCTCNGGAAGGGAAGGGAAGGGAAGGGAAGGGAAGCCATCTGTTCTAAGAGGTCCCAACACCCATCACACAGTGTGGAAAGTGCTCTGACCCGCGGTCTCGTCTAGTGAGATAAAAAAGATGTGAGCCAACCAAGCTGCCACTCCTTAGAAGATGGTTTAGTAAAATGTAGAATCATACTATTTCAATCTTCAAGTGCTCCATTTTCGGTCAGTAACTGTAAAAGTAGGCAGTTCCTGGAATTTTTTCTTTTCCATGGGGAAAATATGCCTTTTCCTAACAAAGTAATTTTGTGACAAACCTTGGTTTGCAACGCTTCATCATAGTTCCAGGAGCTTAAAATAACAGATTTTTAATAGCTGTGAAAAAACAGTTTTGAACTTTAAAAAAATTAATTAATGAGGCTTTTTTCAATTTTCAATGCAAGGCTCAAAGATACTATGCAATTTTGGTTTTACAAAAAAAGTAACAAAAGGATAATGAGCACAGCCCCAGCAAGTTTGTATTAAAATCTAAAATAGCTCTAAAATATTTTTCTGGTAAAACATTTGACACACCTAAAAAATACATGCAGATACAATGCCTCATAAAGGCATTAATTTATGTAATACATTCATTAATTTATTCATGTGGAATATTGATCAACATTCTCAATACATAGTTATTTTGTGCTTTTTATGCATATCAGTATATAATTATTAGCTATCACTTCTGTGAGGACTGATGCAGCATTTTCCTCCTCTGAAGCTGGGATAAACCTCTGTGATTCACCTGCATTTTTTTTCTGGGTCAGGAAACTAAAACCTTACACCGGTTCCTGATTCCCTCAGTTGCATGGAATATGTAGCATTGCAGCCATCAACAGCAGGAGCTCAGCAAATCCATCTCATTTCTGCAAGTTAATTAAAAAGGAAGAAGGTAATTACAGAATGAACAGAGATGTTACTTACACCATACAGCTCTGTGCGGATTCTTACAAAACACCTCCTGTACCAAGTTCCAGTATCGCTCTCTATTTCTATAAGCTCATCTATCTGCTTTGGTGTTTTGATTCTGGTAACCTAGAAATAAAAACAGAAAAAAAACATTTGTATTTTCCAGAATCATGAAATGCCTATGGAGGAGTATTCATGGCATTTATTACACCCCGTCTACTAAAAATGAGCAGATACTCAACCTGTGTCTACACTAGAAATGCTTTAGATTTATAAAGGATTAGTAGCACATTGTAATGCCAAAGTTGTTATGCAGGCAACTGTTTCAGAAAAGCTCTAGATATGCAGGAAATACATCTCCTCTGGCTACAATAAACTGTTGCTGCCATATTCTTCTAGAGTGGTGTTCTATATACCTCAGATGCTACAAAGGATAGAACCTTAATTTAAACTACCAGTTAACCAAGTCCACAATTTGCCTTCAAATTGTTTCTGACTTGCTATCACAACATTTTTGGAAGTCTGTTGATTAAAGACACAGCAATGGAAAGAGAAGTATTCAAAATATAATGAATTAGTACTTGGACAAACTTTTTATTATTTTATTTTCTCTAGTGTTAAACAGAGAACTTAATGAAGAAAGAAGAAATTAGGTGAAATGATTTGGAACCACGCATATTGCTGTTATGAAAAATCCTCTACTTATCTAAAGTGAAATGAGATAAACAGACATCAAGGAAAAATACAGAATTACCAGTGACAGAGAATGTAATGCATCCTACAACGCTAATTTTTACTTTTATTCTGTTGTGTAGAAGAACAAGGATGTGTTACATGGTCTTTCCAGACACAGGACCTGACAAATTTATACTACTGTATGGTTTTGGTTTTATTTTCTGCTCTGATCCCAGCTTCATAGTTATATCACAAAAGGCATTGTATTCATCCACAGTTTATTTCAAAAGAAGACAAGCAGAGAACAGAAAGAAAATGAATAAAATGGGGAAAGGAACTGACACAGAAGGAAGGAGAGAGTAAGAGACTGGGTGTTTGATGTTTGGCTGCGGTTTCTGAAGCCAGCCACAGCTTGTGTTTCTTCTTAACACAATGGGGACACCCCCTGCCCCCACCTCCAGTGTATCACACTGAATTACAGGACATCAGGGAATAGCAATATTGATGATAAAGCTCTAGTTTTGAGCCCACTGCTTTTACAGATGTATATCGTTTGAGAAGCAACAGCAGCCTCATCCCATGAACAAGAACATGGAAAACCCACTGAGCAGTTTGAGGTATAACTGCCCTAATTTCTGAAGTACTACAGCTCACTGTTTGGCCAGATCATGACTTTATCTAAAGCCTGTAGTCTTCTTGTCATGCCTCGTCCAATAATCCTGTCTGCATCATTCCATCAATCTCAAGCTTTTCTTAAACTGCTTTTACAAAACGTGTTATGCAAAAGACTGAGTCAAGTCCTCAAAAATTATCTGGTATGTCCTACATACAGAAATCCTTACATATCACTCCTCTGGGCAGAAAGGGGGTGTCTCTTGAATCTCACTCTTGCGGGCTCAGGGACAGCCTTTTCACCATACTGGGCACCTGACTCAGTTGGAATTGTGGAGACTGGGGGAAACGTGTATCCTAGGACCACTGTATGTGACTGGGGACAAATGTTCCCTGGCCTTGGTGGTTCTTTAACATATGAAAAAGTCCTATTGAGTCAGGATAATAGTCCATCTGGACCATGCAAATTCAGCATGTCAGTATATGAAGAATGAAATAAAACAACAAACCCAGAAAAGAAAACCTATTTTAATGAAAATGAAGCTTCCGTTTAAAAGCAATGGTTGGAAATATGTAACGTTTTAAATTTTAAAAAATCAAGAATTGTTGCAAAGAAAAGTATTTGCAGGAAAAAGAAATAATACATGGCAATGGAGGAGTAGAGAAAATTTTGGTTTTAAGGATGCAAAGTTTGGGGTTTTTTTAACATATTTAAACCAAGAGATCTAATGAATATATATTTTAAAAATCCAGGAAGATAATAATGCATATACATAAGCATTTAACTTGGGTAGTTCCATGATTGAAAATATTATCAATTTATGACCATCTCTGTTAGTGTCACTGCTTTCAGGAGAAATTCTCCATAGTATGAAGAGCCACCCACTCAATTAATTCAGGAACCAGAATACTCCATTTTGGATTAACTCTAAATCCAACTGCTTGTCAGTTGATGCCATCTCTCTCTAAAGGCTTGAAGATAATCCCCTCAATATAAGCAAAAAGAATAAATGTAACTTGTGAAAAAAAGCTTCTAGAAAAAGATTGAACCAATACAATACAGGAAAATGCATTAAAAAAAAAATCACACTGTAGAAAAAACTATAGTAGCAATGGACAAAAAGTTACATCATCCTTAGAGTCACAAAACATACTATCAAAGTGTGTCTGATGCAACTAACAACATGAAGTGGAGCAAAATAGTATAGCATAAGTCATGGAATGGCATTGGATGAGCAGAGGAGAAGTACAGAAAGCTTAGGAGAAGTATGTGAATTAATTACTGAGACAAAATGTCACAATATCAAGGACTAATTTAGAAAAAAAAAGATTAAAAGGATATGTCAAAAAATTATGCATAAGTTCTTTGCTTTCTGGGTTTTATGAGATGAAGTGCTGATGTTGTACAATAAGAACAGAATGATGCATTTTCTAATCATATTAATGGTAGCTAAAAATAGGGACGTCTATATATGTCTAACCTTGACACACAGCACAGTATTTCTAATCTCGACTTGATATATGGAGTTGAGTTTTCCTAATGCTCAAGGCAGAAACTGGCAAAATTAATGGCTGATCAATTTACAAAAATAACTGTAGATAAAGTGGTTGAGTGTCACTTCTTACCAACCATAGAGACAAAGACTTGTTAGATCACAGGAGCTGGAAACAACAAGCATGTGCTTTGTTTTCTTCTCCACAGCTGCTTTAGGACGTGATTACAATTACGTCAAAGTGACGTGAGAGGCTTATCCTTCCTCTCGCATTTTCTCCCAGCATATTTCTGTCTTATTCCTTGTGCCCAAACCAATACTAAAGGGGGACAGGTCAGTGCTGTGACTGACTGTGAAATCAGTCAATGAGTATCAATAGTGGCAAAAAAAAAAAACCAAACCCTGGGGTAACCAGGAGCAGACATGTTCTGTCTGAAAGCAGCTTGGATCAGCAAGAGCCAGTTGGGAAATTACACCATAGCTGTATGGTGTTAGGCAAATCCCTTTACTCATAAATTAAATCAGAAAATAAAATATTAGATTAGGTGGGACTAGGGGTAGGTCACCAGTGTACCGATAAATGTGGATTTAACATGGTAAGTGTGCTAACCAGCCTTCTTTCAAGACAAATATAGGAATTCTTGTGCTTCTTTGTGGAAAATTTAAATGGAAGCAATGGAAACTACATCCAAGGCAAAAAAATGCAAGTCTCAATGACACAAAGTTATGTGGTCAGATGGTCATTCCTCAAGACTGCCTGCAAATGCAGAACCTTTAAGAGGATTTCTTAATTGAGTTATACGTGCATTATAGTAAGAAGAAAGCTTCTAGAAGAGGAAAAACATCCCACACATGGCTCTGAGGAAGCAGAGTGCACATACTGCCACAGCACTACACAAGCTGGAGAGGCTGACTGTATTTCAAAGCAAGAAAGTGCTGTTTGATTCCACCATATCCAGGAAGACAAGATTGCTATGTATAGTCTTCATAAATGAGGAAGATGCCATTTAAAATTCCATTTTTGAATTGGCAATTTCTCCTCCAGTAGAAACAATCCATCAATACTTTGAATAAGGCTATATTATTAGGCCCTAACAAAATGAATTTGAGCTTCCAAGAAATTTTGAGAATATTAAATGTTTGAAATTACTATTTCACAGAAGTGAAAATGTCGTTTTTAAAATCATTATTTTACCTGATAAAAATGGGAAAAAATTCCAAATCCTAACAGCACACAGCTAACTAATTTGGACTTCTATGTGTTCTATGTGGACATCTACTGTTATTACTAAGGGTGAAAACTTAATAAATATAACACAGACAGACTCTATTAAGTATCTTGGTACACCAGATAAAATTATCATGCTGTGGGTTCATACACCCATGAATATCCTGGCCAAAGGCTGATATCTTAATAGACACCGTATATATAACAAGTTCAGTAGGAATTCGCAATACTTTATATTTAGGTATTTAGAGTGCAAAAAATTGGCTTAGTCATTTAGAGTATTAATATTGATTGCTTAAGACCTCCAGACCTCACCAGTCAGCAGGCTTGCTGATGTGATAGGTGATCAGCTTTTAAAGCAATACTCACAGTGAAGACCTTCTCGGGCTGACCACGAGCACGCATGTTTGTATCATGAATTTGCTTGAGTATCATCCAAGCTTCATCATGTTTTCCAACCTAAATATTAGAGCAAAACATTTAAGTGCAACACACGTAGAAATTAAGTTACTCACTATAGTCCCTGAACCATATAAATGCCTGTTTGGTAGAGGTCATGATATAAAACAGAAATAATTTTGACTGGAATGTAGAAACCATTTGGAAATTTATACCTCCAGCAGGAACCGTGGGCTTTCCGGCATAAAGGTGAGGGCAACCACAGAAGAGACACAGGGCAGTGCACAGACAATCACAAACACTCGCCAGCTGTGGAACTGGTAGGCAGAGCCCATGCTGAAACTCCATCCTGTGGAAGCAGAAATTCACAAAATGTAGACAAATAAGGAGTATTATATGAGCTATCCTATATATGCTGCCTCTTGGAGATGCAAAATGATACCTATATTTAAATGAAGCCTGACTGATGTATTTCCACAAATACTGATCATCTAAAAAATTTTACACTATGACTTCTAGCCTCTTGCACCTGTCTAGTCAAGCTGGAAAATGGCTGAGTTATGGATGAAAGACTTTCTTATGCAGGGATGAAGGAGCTTCTTTCAATTCTCTTAGCAAAATCTTATTAGTTATGTGAACCAAGCAGTGACACCATCACCATGCACAAGAATACATATACAAAGAAACAGTTTTCTATGAACAATGGAAGTAGAGAGACTTAAAATTCTACACCCATATTATATATTTTATGGAATTGCATAGCTTTCCTTAATACTATCTATTTCTACAAAACTGATTTCAACACTCTTAATAAGAATCACCTTTGTGAAACTGGAGGGCGTGTAGCTCAGCTTTTTAATAAAATACCTGTTTGGTTGGTGTATTATGACTGGACTATTGAAATGTTATAATTGTAAGAAAACTAAGAATTTATCTTAAGAGAAAAGTATTATTTGGGTAACTACCTGGCCTTTTCTTCTGGCTTCAGCACAGCAGAAATTTCCAAGTAAAATTTTCAAGAATAACTTATTAAAAGATGACTGGAAGATAAGAATAATGGTACAGGACAGAAGACGTTACTGGAAGAAAATGAAATCTTGGGTAATGAAAGAAGAGATGTACTGGATTAATCTGATATATTATTTGCTACCTGATTTTTCTAGGCAAAAGACATAGTAAATTAAATCTGTCTGAATGTCAGTAAGCAACTGGAAGAACATCTGACCAAATGGCCTATTAAATAGCTCTCCAAATGAGGTATTTATCTGAGAAATGTAAAGCATGTTTCGGAATTTAAAGATTCTATGCTGTGGATCATAAACACATTATTGGGAAAAAATTTCTTTCTCATATTAAAGTATTTACATACTACCACATGAAAAATACTGCCAATCCATAATTAATTTTTATTCTTTATCAATCGTTTGGTGAAACATCTTGATCAGCAGATGTGAGAATGTGTTTATTTCTGGTGTCCTATGAATTTCCTATGTTTCTGAAATTACATCAGTTTGCTCTACAGCCTAATTTACCACTGCCACCTTTACCCCAGGGAGAAAGGTTAAAATCAGTAAGAGTATTGACAATGATCTTGGAATCCCACATTGTTTTTTTCAAGAAAGACTCCATATGGACATACTTTACTGCTCCAAATGTCGCTCCAACTAAACAAGGATGTCTAAAAATTAATTAAATTTTATTCCAAAATAAAACCTGGAATTAAAATTTAAGAATAGACATGTAAACAAAGCAAAACCAAAGACATAAAAGTGTATTAGAATTCACTCTTCATTGATTTTTGGAAAATATTAGTATTTGATTTTATGGAATTTCAAATAATAAATAATATGGGTGTATTTTACATCTAAATTGTGATGGAAAGGAAATAAGTAAGGAAATGTTTACAGTGTGCTGATTAGGCAATTAGAAACCACACCTGTGTTTTTTATATTGTAAACACATTTTATTCTAATCATTAGAATCATATTCTTCATTAAGTAATTTAAAATACAGAACAAAATCACCTGACGCAGAATTTGCTTTTTTTTTTTTTTTTTTTGTGAAGTTAAACTTTGGTCTGATCAGTGAGTTGATCTGACTCTCCGGGCAGCTGTGCAACTGCTAGTCCTGCAGGGAAGGCAGCACAGGATGGGAGTTTTCATCTTTCAGAACGTTCAGTATCTGTCAAGGTACCAGCTTTTGTTGTTGTTAGAAACTGTTCCAGAAATACACAAAGCCACTGGTATAGTTAGGCAATCTGCTTTTCATTGCTCTAGTTCATGTTTTATGGGATTGTTCTGTACAAAGGGCAGTTCTGCAGTAAATGAAATCAACCTGGCTTTATACCTGTTATAAAGCAACAGCAACATCTTGTGCTCTGTAGCTAGTCCGGGAAAATGCTGTTGGTAATTTATTTTTCAGTTGTCATTTATTAATATAAGTGAACAGTACTACACTTAATTAAAAGCAATAAATGCACATCCTGCTGTCATTGTGACAACCTACAAAACATCTTTTTTTACTCCTCAAAATACCTGAGGGACATGTCAAGTGAAATGTTCATTATAGTTTTTATTGCCTTTATTCCATCTTTTTCTCTCCATACTGTATTAGCTGCTGCAATTTATCTTGCGACTCAATATATCTGCTGAATTAATGATAGAGGGGAATGTCAGGATTACAAAAAGCAATTTGTAGAAAAAAAAACCCCAGCTGCGACAGAGCTTTCTGGAGGTTGCTCCTCCCATCTATTCCAGCACCAGTGCTAGATCAGCAAAACAAACATATTTCAAATGCAGAGCAAGTTTGGATTTATTATTATATTTAACACATCCTTTTTCCCCAGGTCATGAGCTAATCTGGAAAATGGAGCCATTAGAGCGGCGCTGAATTTAGCTCACAAAGTGGCTTTAATTTCTTTTGTACGTAAGTCTTGAAACCAAATGAAATTGTGTTCTTGGCTGTAACTCAATCTCCTTCTCCCCTGATTTATGGCACAACAGCAAAGGCACAGCAGCCCTACATGGCTGCATTCAGTGCACTGCTCAGCAGCCTGGAGCCGACCTTCACCCTTGCTCCCTGGCTATGCTGTATTTGAGAGCCATTAATCTTGAGAACAGGGGTAAGTCCCAATGTTTAATGAATAGCAAAACATTTGGCCCAAATGCATCTTGGAAATAATGTACTGCAGAGCAACCCAAAACCTGTCATGGCTGAATCTGAAGCTGCTGCAGGAACCTTTGTGCTAAATACCACCCTCCTGCTTTCCTGGCTGCTGGAAAAGGCCAAGTGAATCACAGACATGGCAATTACTGATTACAGAAACACAGGAGCACACAGCAGAGCAAAATCAAAATGTACAAGATGCTGATCTCTATCCAGTCACCAATTTATGGGTTGAACTCAATGTCAACAAAATCCTGTCTCACAAAACAGCATACCATCAGCTCCATAATATTAATGTATGAAATGGATATTGTAAAATTCTTGCTCCAAAGGAGAGAAAAGAACATTTGTCATAGACTTCCTGAATATATATAGAGGGGAAACTATCCACATTAAGATGAATTTCATAAATGTGTAATACCTGATAAACAGCAAGTATTTTCAAGCACAAGGATATGTTACTACAGTAGATATGTTACTAGAGAGTAGATTTATGGGGATGATTTGCTTAACTTTCCACAATAAGGGCTACAACAAACATGATAGATCTCTACAAATTCATACGTTACCCTAAAGCCCAATGTGGGCAATGAAAAACACAGGTGCCCAGAGGCTCTGTACAAGTACTGGCTGGCAAGGAGATGGTTTATATATACCAGAGGAATAAACTTATGAACACCTTTCTAAGACACTAATGTTGACCAAGAAAATCCAATCAAATATTGTGATTTTATGGCATGGTTAGCTAAAGAGTGAGCATTTTGACAATTTTTGTTAGTCATTCAGTATGAATAAGAGGAACTAGTTTCATGGCAGTGTCATAAATTGTCAAAAAACAAGTTTTCATAGATTTCTGTCTTTTAGTAGATCAAAGGAGGGAGTAGATGCAGAAAGATACTTTAAAATTAAGGATGGGAGAGAAAGAGAACCAAAGAATTCACAGTAATTCATAGACTTCATAGATTCTTCCAAAGAATAATTTATATTATTTTATAGCTTTTCTTATTTCTGTTTTACCACACAACCTTTGGTCATAAGTCAGCTTTCTAGCCTTCATTCTCAATGTTTTTGTTTGAAATATTTACAGTAACTAACAAGCAGGATTGCTTTAAATTGTCACTTGGTGGCACTGTAACCGTACTCAAAACAAATAAAGCTTAAAACTATTGCAGGGAGACTTTTACTATCACATGCTGTTGTTTTGTTGAGTATTTCCCAAGTCTAAGCTAAAGCAAAATTATAATAAGTACTGGAAATATTTCGAAGCTTGCATCACTTAAATACCTTATTATTGCACTTATAATTTTTCTGCCCTGGCATTACCAAGTTTAACTGACAGTGTTATCTAGGATTTGAGCCCCTATATTGTAGTGCTATATATTACAATAATGGTGAAACATTGCTGAAACTGAAAAAAAAGAAAAGTTCAGGTAAATTATGTAGCTGAGGAAGCTGTTAGACATTTTTACAGAACTGGATGAAAAACATTATTTTAAACCATTGCAGAAATAGTGTTTCCAGGATTCTTCTCTGTTGTATTACTGTGAAATTCCAGTAGCACAAAGTAGAACACTTGTCTTTTCTGTGATTAAATTATTAATATCACATGGGAAAAGCAGTATTATTTTTAGCCTGTATAGATAATTAGATACTCTACAAACCTAGTCTCAGCAGGTCAGCTGCTGGTAATTTCTGAAGAAGGAATTTGGAAATGAAATAGCTGAAGTGTGGCAGGCCATGATGTAGGCAACTTAACAAAGGAGTGTGGCTCTCTAGCTAAATGCAATTAGCCCTTGATGATCACCAGTTCAGTGGGAGAAGAAAGTAATAGTGTTCAACAGATGTATTTTGCAAAAACATTAGACTCAGAGTTGATCTCCTGGCACTTAAAACTGTGATGAGAAGGAACAAAGAATTTTCTAAAGACACATTTCCTCTGCCACAGTGGAGGGGGTTTGTAAGCACAGACACATGTCACTCCTCTGTGCTGGCATTGATATTTATCTGAAGACCTTAGAAAATCAGGTCTTCAGTCACTCCAGTGGCAGTATCTTCTATTCAGACAATCCCCAGGACAGCTGAAAGAAGAACTGATCTTGCATAGAAAATAATTTCCTCTCAAATACTGTCAAACACACTCTGGCACAGCACTGTAGTTTTACTTTTCATTAAGGAGGAAGTTTGTGTATCCTCATATTTCAGACAATGGTATGGTATGATACGTGCCCAAAATTTGAGGTTCAGTAGTGACAAGTCAGACTTTCACATAATTTTATATATGCTCTGCAGAATACTGACAGAGCTGTAGGTTTGTTTCCTTGACATGGAAATGCTAATGTATGAGGCCTGATAGGAAAAAAAGAATCCATAAAAATTATTTTAAATCAGAATATTTAGAAATGCTGGCATGGAGGTAGAGGCGGGGGAAAGGTAAGGGAAATTTGTAAGTCATTGTGTGCATGGTTTGAAATGGTCTATCTGAAATCTGTCTTACATTTGGCCTGATGTATGGCTGTATTGAGATGCTGGGTGCACAGTAGCTGATGCAGTCAAGAAGTTAACATTTAAAATGAAGAAGAGATGAACAGACTTAATCATTTAAGAAAATTAAAGCAGTATCCCTAATAGGAGAACTGCAAGTATCCAATAGTCTGATCATGTTATCTATGGAATCTTGGCAGATGCTAGAAGTAGCAAAGGATGTCTAATTACTATTTATGATTATGAAATCAGAATCTCTCTTGCCTCCCTAGAAGATAAATATTAAAACCTGTAGGGTCTTGAAAACCAGTAGGCTGCTGCCACTACTGGGCCTAATGGGAATGGCATGCCTGTATCTTGAACAAAAGAAGTTATTCTTGCACTTCAGTCTTCTTTACTGGGAAGGATACTAAGCCAACCAAATAAAACAGACCCATGAATATGATAAAATCACTCATTATCTATTCATATTCTATTATATATTCATATATTCATATAAGGGCAGAAGAGAAGCTATACAGAACCAGAGAGTGAGGACTTGTAAACTAAACTGACCATTATAAATTTTCTGCATATTCACCCTACATTCTCTCCTTCAGGGGACTGTCTCAACTATTTAGAAGTTATAACTGTTCCAATAGTTATAACAAATAGTGGCAAAAGAGTAAAGTGCATTCACAAGAAGCAACTTATAGCATTTTCAGAATTGTTTTTGCCTCTTCAGCCCTTACTATATGACTGAGAAAGATACAATAACAAGAGCATTCACCTACAGCTCACAGAGATGGACACATTCCATTTTAACTAATGTTAGGCAGTGCTAAAATATATTATCATCTCTATATATAAATAGCAGGTTAAAAACAAACAGAAAGGTCTTGTCTTAGCAGAGTTTGCAGGAAACATTCTGTCTTGAATGGTAGTTGTAAGAATTAGCTGACATCAAAACAGTTGGCAGGAGATGAAGATTCCTCTGCCTCTTAAGTTACCTTGCACAGAGGCATGCATGTTTGTTTATTCGCTTTAGTTCGTCTCCAAGCCACCACTCTCCATAACATCATCCAATTATATGGCAAGTTTTTGGCAATCTGTAGTGTTTTATTGTGGTTTTCTGTGTATTTATATGACGCATCTCTATGTATAAAACAGGAACAGTAATACTTATACAGGTTAAGCCTTAACTCAAGGCTGTAAGACCTCAGCAACACTGAAGAGGTGTAAAAACAAGATATTAATCAGAGCCAAAATAGAGATAGTTTCAGAGGAGATCATACTGATAAAATCCATAAAGAAAGACATTGACATGAAATGCAAAGCCATTACCCCATAAGGGGCACAGGGGAAGGTAGACATCAGTTTTGTACAAAACCTTCTGCATGGTTTCTTGATATACCTGCACCTCATTCCTAAGAGATTTAGGGTTGTTATCCGATTCCCTTTTGACCCAGGGGAGGTGCTTGGCTGATGTGTGATTGTCATACAGAACTTAGTGAGCCTTTCCTAGATTGATCCCAACTTCAACTATGCATTGCACCCATCAATATGACTCTTCATGAAAATAAGGGCTAAGAGTAAAGCATTCCACGTGGACGAAAGGAACAAAGAATGCCACTGATGAGGAGTGGAGATAGGTTTGCAATGCTCCACTTCTGTTTGTTTAACTTTGGCCACTGAGAATTTTCCATTCTCAAGCAAGGGAGAAATAATGGAAATGCACTTTGCTAAGATGTCCTGCTGGTGTAATGTCTCCACCATCCCGCAGGATACAATTTTGTTCCTTAGGAACTCTGAACACAATTGGAATGCAACTATCTTATAGGACTGGAAGCCTGCCAAAAAAGCACTTCCACATAATATTGCAACATCATGACTTAAATCACCATTAAGGGTTTTGCCACTGTCCTGTCATTTCACCAACTTCAGACACCAGGAATTGAGCCTGAGTAACTTCAACATGGCTTTATTCTGAAGGCAAATGTCATTATAATCCTTGATATGCGGCTATATCCTCACTCATTACAGTCCTTGGTTAATGAGAACAGATTTTGAAAGCTTCCTAGGGCATATCTCTGATTTTCTGCTTAGACGTTGAATCAGTGTTTCTAAAATATTCTACTTTGTGCATTCTCAAAATAACTTTCTTCCTCTCTACCCCATAGTTTATAAAATGCAAATCAGTGGAAAATCTCTCCTGAAATTTAAGTTGATTGCATACTCCTGAAATTTAAAAGGAGAAGTACCATGTAGCTATTGAAATTAAGTAAATATGCATATTACAGGCTAGAATGTTCTGAATTTCCCTTCTTTGTACTCATGGCCCTTGCTCAGAGAAAACTGCCCAAGACTGCTAGAAATGAGTGTAGAAAAACACAGGTCAATTTTTGTCCAGGGTTCAGATGCATAACATGGGAAGAGCTGTGACATGTAATCAAAAGCTCAAATGTTTAATTTTCCTTTAACTACCTGCTTTTGTCACATTTCTGCGTGTAAATTAGATTTGGAAAATTTTCTACTTGTAGTTAAAGATCTGTTATAAAGCTACATCCTATGGCACCATTCTCAGTCCTATGGAGGCCAATACTTCTTGATACTACTCTGTCATATATACGTTTTCAATCTGGCCTTTGCAATGTCATTGACTTAGGAAAAAAAAATAGTGCTAGGATGCAATAGGTGAGTGGTTTATATCCTTCCTGAATTTAATGACCACTAGAAACTTTTCAAATGGATTTGGAGGATATTAGGTGGCTAACCAAGGCCTTTGGAAGAAAGATTTATTTGTCTTAAATTTTTTGTGGCTATACAGTCTAGACGCATTTTATGAAAACCCTGCTATCAAAAACCACAGCATTTTCTTAGCTTGACAACGAGATAAAGAGTGAGCATAAAAACCAAAATGTATTTTTCCAATACAAACAAGATCTATTCAATAACTTCTTAAAGTTTACAATAGAGACTTAACAACTGTAAAGATGATGTTTTAAGTATTTAGATACAAACAAATAAATAAATACAAATGAATAGGCCACTAAGGGTTAATATGTAGCTGAAAATCTCATTAAAAGGACTGTGGTGCATAATTGATCTGACTGTTTGGCTGACTGAGTCAGTGGCCCCAGAGATTTATGTACTCATGCATTTCTGCAAAGTCCTGGCTTGAGTCTGACTCTGTGCAGCTGTTCAATGAAGGCACTTCACAATCTGCAAAACAGAGAGCAAAATCTATCAGCCACAACACTGACAACAGCACAGTTTAGAGGCTTGTCAGTCTAAGAAGAAAAGGTTATGTCAAGCTTTCCAGAGAAGATGGTTCAAATAGATGCACTTAATGTCTGAAGTGGGTTAGACAGCATGTTAAGAGATGCTGCTGTCAGGGCTTCAAAATATCATGGCCAATGTTGGCACCAAGACTGTGCAACCAAATGTCACTAAAATGTATTTCAAACTTCATATAAACTTCATTTGTATGTTACTTTCAATTTGCGCTTTTTACCTCCATTCCCCTACATGGAGAGGATGCAGTACTCTCCTACATGCTTAATAGTTTTCCACTACTTTATTTAAGAATTGAAAAATGGCTTTGCATTAATTTTGAGGCATCTTTTTGGACAGTGCTGCAGAGTACAATAAGAGTAAATCACTGAGAGCAGACAGAATCCACTTCTGTAAGAAGACAATGTAATATTGTCAAATACCCTGCGTAGTAGCCATTATGAACAAAGTCTATAAGGAAAAATATGTCTGCAACAAAAGCTTTTCATAATGTTGTCCTACCCATACACAAAATACAGATACAATGATACCTATGTATTCTTGTGTGGTGCCCTTCACTGTCTATCCATAGCTCTGAGATCAGAAATGGTGCTATAAATTGATGTGATGAGTTGTTGTAGACACTACTAAAAGCAGCAGTTAGATGTGGAAACTAATTGAAAATGTAAGTGTTTCTGTCCTGCTCCAGGACTCCCTGTGATTTATGTGCATCTGGACTAAGGATATTTAAATGATGGGCTCATGGAAAAGAAGGAAAGAGAAGCAATTAATCAAAAAGGACAATCAGTAAAAGGCACAATGAAACACTGCAGCTTATGAAAAGAAAATGGGGCCTTCTTATCTAGCTTAACTTAGAAACAAAACATTAATTGAAATGCTGGAACATTATTTGAAGAATACCAAGAGGACATGTCTTTTACCAGTGAAGCACATTTTACCTTTTGTGTGCTGCTGCAGTGTAACAACAGAACATCTCTGCAATTCAAGAAACTCTTTCAAAATTTAACTCTATTACATTTATTTGTTTGAAAGATGTTGCAAGAAAAACATCATTTTCAATGAGCATTTCAGTGCTGTGATTTGTCTTATTTCCTCTCTTTGCTATTTCATTTGCCTCTTGTTTTATCTTTTTTATTTTTTTTTAATTTTAAGCAAAAAGGAACAATATCCTATCACTGCAAGAGAGACAGATAGACTAAGCAGGTATTTTATGTGACCAAATGATTAGAGCCAATGTGCATTCTAGGAATTATCTTCTAATCTAACAGCAGTCAATTTAACAAACCTGGTCACATTTCTGGCCTTACTTTACATACTGTGGGGCCTTTCTGTACATACTGGGAACCATGGGTCAGAAGTCTTGAATTCAAACACTTCCAACAAAATATCTTTTTGCACTCTCAAATCAAGTACTAATGACTCTCAGTAATAGTCTGTCATAGTGGCAGTGGGGAAGTGGATTTTGCCTAGGAACAGGTAGTCACAGTGTTTGAAATGCAATTATAAAGGGGAGCAATGAAAATACAATATATTAAGAAAAGAGAGAATTATATTACATTCTTTCTTTTATATAGCTTCATGACCTCCTTGAAAGTCTAGAATCATAAAGGAATTGCCCCAATATTAAAAAAAAACCAACAAACCCCAAAACAAAAAAACCAACTCAAACAGCAAGGGAGGAACAGAGAGTGGTAGAAAGCACCAAAGTTGAGGAAACTTTGCCCTCACTATGAAATCTTAATGCTTATCATTGCTCATTTTATACTCTTTTCTGCTGGTATCTTTGTAAGGTGTAAAAACAGAGCTGTCTTGGAAATACTAAGCACACAAACACTGTAAGGGAGGTAAATCAGGTTTTTCCATATTTTTGCACACATTCCTCTCCTACAAGTACGAACAGAAAGAATCTAGTCAGATGTTGTATTCATACACTCCTGTAAGCATGGACATTTGAATAGACCTCAATGGAATTACTTTCACTAAAGTAGGCATGATTTTCAAAAGTGACATAAAATATTTTTCTTTGAGGAAAAGTGTGAACAAACTACCTGAAAAAAAAACCCCAATGTCATTTGCAATTGAATTTTTTAATTTTATTTTAAAGGCAACTGCACTGCAAATTGAAAAACTATATTTCAGTTGTATATGCAATCTACAGAGAGAATATATTATTAAAGTGAAAAGAAACTGCTACTGAAAGGAAAATCATCAAGTTCTTTAAAGCAGATAGCTTTACAAACCATAGAAATAATATGGAAGTACGGTTGACAAATGTATATTGTCATGTTATGTTCTAGAGGAAATTACTGTATTTTTGTATATGAACAATCACATGAGTTTTTGATCTGTTGTAGACCAATCACAAAATCGAAAGTGGGTTTTTAATGATTTAATATTGAAAATATTAACAAAGAAATCTTATCAGATTAGAATAGTATTTGTTTCTAGAAGTGAAAAACAAGGGTAATACCTGATGCTGCAGGTACTTCTGCTGGCCAGTCTGGACAGGTTTCTAAGGCAGCTTTATTAGCTTGGATGTAATTTTCCTTAAATTATGCTCAAGGCCAATTCATTGTGTGAAACTGAATTCTCATTAAGAGTAAGGCTGAGAAGTTGACATTTTTTACTGTCATAAGAATGACTGACTATTACTATGGTTTCTGCGGAAAATTATGTTTATGGCATTGAACAATGATGTTTATGGCAACAGGCTGTTCACCTGTCCATCCGTTCCTCTGCTAGCATTCTTCAAAGCTGTTAAGATACTTCAATCAAACATCACAGGAAGCAAAAGTCTCAAAGATAGTCACATTCTCCAAAGCCTTGTGGGTTATGCTGCCCAGGCAGAGAAGAGTTACTTAGAAATAGAAGGAAAAGTCAGGAGATACCGGTGGTCCCTCAGGGATGTTGGAGACTGCCTGGGGATGGGGACTGCACATAGCTACCCCATCCATTGGCTTTGGCACTGATCTGACCCAGGCTGAAATGAGCTGCCATCTCCCTGAGAGCAGCTAGGCCAGAACAGGGCTGTATTGCACCAGGGAGCATGGTGCGAGTGTGGACATCTGAATGTTTCTTATATAGCAGAGCTCTGGGGGAAAGAAAGAGGAACTGTAGAGACTATAGCAGAAAGGGATCTAGAAAAAGCAAGGACAAACTAAAAGCACTGCTATGGTGCCTTGTAAGTAACATAGGGGAAGAGGGGGCAGAAAGGATTTTGCCAGGATCAAAAGGTGATTGACAGAAACCCCAAGGAAACTGAGCCTCATATCTTCTTTGCTCACAAAACAATTTGCTAGATTTTTACTGAACCTCTCCATAAAAAAAAATTTTTCTTTCACCCTTAACCTAAAATGCCAAGGAAAAGGTTATATTTGAAGCTCACTAATGAACATCTTTAGTGTTCATTAAGCAGATGTGCTAAAAGCTACTTAAACTTCTAGGGCTTGCAAATATAAACATTGAAATGACCATATTAAACTCTGCATTAGAGCACAGAAAATAAACCTGATAAAGTGGTTTGTTTTGCTCTCCTAGCTAGATTTGCATAAGCAGTTCTTCTAAATTCTGCTGGATTCTGCCATTATTGTTGTTCCTAAAGATGAAGATTTTTTTAAAGTAAACATTCAGTGTAATCTAATTTAATAGGATTATTTCAAATGAAGAACAATTCACAAGTAGAAGTTGATAACTCAAGTTAACATTGAAACCGCCTTGTACACACTTTAATTAACTCAGATTAAAAAAAGTATAGATATAGCTTCATCTGCAGAATATCAGATTAATGTAAGTGCATTAAGTATTGGCAGAGGGGAAGCACAGCACACTGGGGATCACTTTGTCTCTTAGAGGAATGTAAAATGGATCAACAGATGTTGCATTATGTAGCAGATGCCTTTATGTCTGATCTATTCCTTTTATACAGCATTACACAGTCTCATAGCAAATACAGATTCAACCTTAACAAAGCTCTAACTTCTTCAAGTATCAAATGGTATTTTTCATTTTTTAAGGTTTATTCTGAAGACAGAAGACATATCAGAAAGGAAATAGAATGAGGCAAATTTGAAGATTTGTTCTCAGTGTTAAAATTTGGTTCACATGTTTCCTCCAAACCCAAAAAAGGACAATATATTGATTTCAAATTCTGCAGATTTCTTGGTGCATTCATGGGCTTTTTACAGCTGAGAAAAAAAAGCATGGTGCTCTTCCCCAGGCCATCTTCTTTGGTATTTCTCTTTGTACTGGGCAACTGATGAAATTCAGATATCTTCTGCAAAGAATAGAAACTACTGTATAATAGAAAATGGAGCCTTGGGTTCAGCTTTTTCCCAAACAGCTATTGCTATGACACGAATTTGTTCAGAACTACCATAAAAAGGAAGTTTTTTAGAGAAATGTTTGAGGCAAATAAGAAAACCAATATTAAGGTGTTCGAGTTTTGGTTGTTTTTTTTTAATTGAGAATCCAGAATTAAAAAAATTAAAGGAGAATCAACTTATAAATTCCTATTTCTACCAGTGCAGGTTTATTCGGCCAAGAAGCTTTCTGTCTTCCTTTCGGAGTTACCAGCCAGAGCAGTTTGATTGGCAGGCATTTTCATACATGTGCTGGGAATATGCAATGCTGCTTCTTTTCTATTCTTTTTCTATTATTTTTTAAATTCTAATTTTTTTCCTTTGTAGGCCTACCCCAACACATTGTGAAGGAACAGCATCTGTTTAATAGAACAGGGGTGAGGGAACTTTGAGGGGGCATCCAGTGCATCAATTTGCTCAAAATCAGAATCAACAATAGCCCCTGCAACAGGAATTTCAGTGCCTGATGTTTCACTACTTACATGGCAGTTTCATTCATATGCTTAACCAACACACCATCATAAAATCTTTTTCATTATCTGTACTACCTCCACCTGACAGAAACATCAGCTCAGTCTCTGTAAATCCATACTTACAGCTCCTACCACTCAAGAGGATCCAGGTCTACTCACCAGAAGTGCTGGAAGATGGATGCCTCCTAAGATCCTTCTGCTTTTATTGCACATCAAGTACTAGTACTTGCTATGCCCTAAGCCTGTAACCTACTGATAGTATAAAGCATTGGTGTAGGAATTTTTAATCCAATACCACTGCTGCCATGTGCCCTTCAGCCCAACAAAAACCCAGACAGAATAGGGGAATTAAAACATTTTATCATTTCGTTGCCACGCCACAATTTTAGTCCATCATGTTCTCAGTTAGATCTGCAGCAGGCTGGGAGGTTAATTCCTCCATTAACACTGCCTGATGCTGTACATGCTGTGTGTTGCACAGCGAGACAGTAGCTCTCTATCTCCTCATCTGCATAGCTGCTGCATGCAGCTTTGCTTACCACCTTGCCTGTTTTACTACAATACAGTTCATTATGGTTTCATGCAGAAGGGGATTTCATTGCAGTTTTGAAGATAGGTTTATCTTTTTTATCTTCTATTGGATGACACAAAAACAGAGCAAACATGACATGGGAAAGAAGACAAAAATTATTCTCAAGCCACCATCCAAAAAGGTGATAAAAGGATCATTTTTATTGCCACTAGCCCTAATTTCTTCAGATGAATTGAACTGCTTTACTGCAACAATTTTCTGCTACAAACTGAGAAATATTTTTCAGGCCAATTTGCAAGCCACTTCTTACTCAAAAGAGAAACAGATTGGTCCACTCTCATCACATTTGCACTCAGATGGAAATAGAAGCCATTATGGACTCCTGTGCTTACAAAAAGACTTATCTAGTTATGGAAAGTAGAATTAAGAGCTATCAACAGGTCTCCATTGGTCGCTCTAGTGAATTTAGTGTTGTTCTAAACTGTTAAGGACAGGCTGTAGTTTCATGTGTCCTTGACAACATCCAGTGAATGAAGATTCCGTGAATGTATCTGGCAGTTAATGTTCATAACATTATAGCAACTGTATTTAAAGCTTAACTTCTATCCTGTCTGAATTAAGTCACAGTTTCTGCCCTTTAAACTCATTTAATGTTATTGACAGGAGAAAAGTAATAGGAAAAAAACTTCAGAGAGAATAGAACTGAATATATTTTACAGACCAGGAAATGAATACAAAAATTTCCAGTAGGAGACATAATTAAATATTTTAAAAATAGAAGCTATTGTTAATATTTTAAATACAATGTTTTGTAAGTCAAGAGTGAATGCATTATTTGGACACTTCTATGTCTGTATTTTTAAGCTCTGTGTTACTGTAAAGAAGTTATACTCAAAAAAAAATATATTCGGGAAAAAATGGCTGTCTTAGTAGGACTCTAATGACTGAAGTAGATATGTAATTTGTGACTAGTGACTAGTTTACAATTTGTAACTGTGACAAGAATTTCATAAGAATTATTGAATTAATAATTTAAAATTTAGTAATTATTTTTAATTCCTATTCTCAGACTAAAACGAACTTGGTGTAAAAAAAAAGTAAGATAGCAATGTCTGGATTTTAAACTAGAATTTCTCAGTCTCAGGATTCTTTGTTATTTGAAAAATGAACATTTTTAAGACTATTGTAATGCACAGTTGATGCATTTGACAGTTTTTGAACTATCTTACCTTGAATCAGGATGCTAAAATTAAAATTGCACTTGAAAAAATATTTACAGAATGACTGTTATTCCTCCTATCCAGCCTGATATAAGCAGTGTAGAGAGGAATTTCTTTTTAGCAGTCTAATCTGGGACTTTTAAAATTTGTTGCAATTAGAAGCATTTCTCTGCAGATGTTCTTCACAGCCTGAGCTCGAGTTTAGGAGACCCTGAATAAGTCTACATGAACTTTCAGTTTTTAAACAACAGCCAACAGATATATAAATCAAAAACCCTGCTGTAGAGATTCTTGTCTTCCAGATGATACTGGCCTTTCCATATGTGGTCACTGTAGCACTGCATCACGCTAATCCCTCAATTAACAAGATGCTGATGTCAAGACAACAGTTATCAACACTTTATTTTGTATTTCAGAGCATTACTCCTGTTTCAGACTCTCCTGTGCTGCTTGAACAACAACAGAGATAAACTGTTGTATATAGAGAACAATCTTTGTTTTCTCCCAGAAAGATATAGCTAAATGTTCAACTGGAAAACTTACATACATAGCTTCACTGTCTGTCTTGGGCTAGATGATGCATACTTATGAATCTAGGACTCTTTTAAAGTGGTTTATGTAAGAAGGAGTACAAATGAAAGGAATACATTCGTAAAAGAGGCAAGAAAAGAATATTCAAAATTATTCTACTGTGTTGATCTGATACTTTTCCATTAATATAATTCCACTATGCTCAATGACAGTTTATTGCTTTTTTATGGCTGGAGCTTCACTACTGCTATTGAGTAACTTCTGAGTTCAGTTGAGAAAAACAAACACTGTCAATTCCTCAAGTGAGAAGCAGAGTACACAGAAATACCCGTGAACAATTATAAATGCTATTTAACAGTGGAAGGGTTGTTTATAATTATGTTTTGTTTTCTGATCAGTGAAGATAAGAATGATGAGGAGTACAGGAAGTGATTTGGAGGAAAATCTTTATCTCTGCTTAATTCTGGCAAAATAAATCTATAGAAACCATGTAGAAATTGTAAAAGAGAAAATACTGTAAGAGCATCCTCAAAAATGCATGTGATACAAATCGTGTAGACACCTTCATGGGTGTTTGTCTGACCTGGAATGTTTCCAGGAGGGGACAGCAATGTGTGACCACACTCCTCAAATGCTGGAGCAGGGTTTGCCCTGGGAGCCTTTGGCAACATCTGGGAGCTTGGCACAGCATTATGACAACAAAATAGTTTGCATGAGCTGGAGTGATTTCACATTTGTAGTAGTAAATAAGACTAGGTTTTAAACTTCAAACATAACAAAAAATTCTGTTTTAAAAGTAAAAACAATTTTAAGATCTCATCAAAATCCATAAATACGTTCTGTTTAATTTTTCCAAAATCTTGCATGAACTTACTTCTATTACTGTGAAAAAGGATTCTGTTGTTTATGGCTTGATTTTTTTGGCCTTCTTTTGATCATTATAACTTATGTTAATAAACTGCAAATATTGATTTGTACATCTAGCACTAAAGAATACTACATTTTGATTTTTTTTTTTTACTTTCTTTTGTCTTATGTTATTTAAAAAATATTTTTGCAGGTGGAAAAAATAACAGCAGCAGCAACAATAACAACAACAACAACAACAAAAGAGTGCAGCACTCTTTTATGTTGCTGATATTCTTCCACCCCTAAAGAAAGAAGAATTTTTTTCCCTGTAGTGACACTGCTTTTGTGTAAGTGTACTATTATCTATTAAAATATACTGCCATGTGATGTTTTAGAACCAGCTCAGTAAAGACTATAAAGCTGTTTATAACATCTACAATTAAATTAGACATCCTATGTAAATCAGTCTGTCATAATGTCTGCATTTTCCACTGAGAGATAAAGAAAATGAAAGTCCACAGGAAAGTAAAAAACTACTTGGCATCCAGAGCAATTTATTAATTGGGAAAAAAAATCCATATTGTGCCTTGTCAGCACAAATTCGTCTCTTTGTTTCCAGCAATTCAAAGTCAAAAGGCAAGGTTGAAGGTATAGACTCAGGTTGAGTGTACTAAACTCTAAAATTAATTTTAATGTAACTGTCTAGGTATTTGATTAGTCTGCATTATAATAATTTATTTCTGGACATTACCACTTGCTAAATGTTCCCGTCACTTTGGGCAAACCTCATGAAGTTGCCGTGTCTTTCACAATATAGCTGCAATAAACCTCATTGCTTGGCTAAAGAAGGCTGCTTTGGATGCCAGCTAACTCACTGTGCTGCTTTACTTCGCTTGAGAACTGCCAGGGAGAAGTGCTTGAGAAGCTGATTTTTAAGAACCCCTGAGCAGTCTCAGCAACCCTGGAGACCTGTGAGCACTTAACTGTTCTAAAAGGCAAGCCCAGGAGACAAAGAATTGAATCTGTACCTCCACATTATGTTTAACTATATCAGGGCAATTAAAGAGCTCTTTCACGAGGTAGCTTGTGTTTCATGTGTGTATAACTTCAGCCATTGCCCTCATACATCCCTACAGCATTTAAATGTACTCTGTTCTGTGTATCTGTTTTTACACCACTAAAAATATCTACTAAGAAACATTCAGTACAGATTTATTTCCAGACTAATTCCAGATTTCAGTGCTGCAAACATTAAGAAAATTCTTACTCCTCTTCTCAAGAATGTTTAATTCATAATCTATCACTGTGTCAAAAGGAGCACTAATTTGACATTCCAGAAATTTAAAATTTCTCTGATGCGAATCTCCACATCATCTATTTTCTCCAGATTTAACAATAACACCAATTACATTTTCATGTGTCCAGGTTTTCAGTAATTTAAAGAATATGACTAAATATGGCTATTGGTGAATTTTTGCATCTTGTAATAAATTATTTCTTATTTGATGTATAACCTATTCCCACTATATCCTGATGCCTGAGATGGCCATGTAAAAACAGAGACTAGATAAGAATAAGGGAATAAATGTAGGTATTTATTTGAAGAGCCTTCAAGGTATACCTTTGGCAGTCAAAAGGCTACACCCTGGGTCACCAGTTCTTCACACTTTTATACGTTTGGTCCATTTGAATATCAGGTTCTACTCTCCAATTACAACCCCAGTTAATGATGTAACGACTCCAAGTTTTCCGTCCTCTTCAAAGGCCTTAGTCTACATATTTTGGGACCTGGGACAATCTAGGTTTACTTGGAGAGGAAACCTAGAGCGGCTTGTTATGTCTAAGTAGCATGAGAGAACAGTAGCTAACAGGCCACAAGAAACTTCAGAGTTACACACTAGGCAGTACAGGATTTGAAAAATATAAAAGTTAAATCCTAAGGCATCAATCTTCTAAAAGGAATCAATTTCTTTTCAACAGTTAAGTTAGTAGTTTGAGAACAGACATGGAGACCCTTCTTTAAGCTGTACTTTAAGATCTTTACTTTCATACTAGAAGAACTCCAAATCACAAGGAGATTTTTCTTTCTTCTATGGCTTTTCTTACCATAATGAGGAATTATTGCCCAAGCCATTGCAGAAGCATAGATGCCACCAATCATCCAAAACATACAGAGCCAGCTCAGGTGTTCACCTCGTTTCTCCCGAGCAAGCACTTCCGAAAAATAGGAGAAGACCGTAGGCATAGCTCCACCGATCCTAAAAGGAGATATAGATTATGAATTAAGCAAGAAAGTAACAGCTAGATTGAGTTTGAACAGCAGCAGTCATCAAACACCTCAACTATAAGCAGCTTCTCTGGCAAGTGTTTTTTCTCAAATTGCAGCACATATTGGGGAACTCTAGAGAAAACTTTCGTCAGTTTGTGTGCGATTTTTTAAAAATATTTCCTTGAAAATTCTATGTACTATTTATTGCATTCAATGTTTCAAGGGAGTTGTCAATGTGTCAGTCACTGGAACAAAAACCAGCGCAATGTCTTGACTTTCACCATTACAAAATCATGGCAGCCTACTGACAAGTGTCAAAATACATTGCTTCTAATGGAAAAATATTAATCATTTTCCCAAAGACTAATAGGTATTTCTCTAAGTCTTACCTCCCACGATTCAGGTAACCAAGAAGTAACTAACAGGCAATGGGTTTTTTTACACACAATTAAGAACATATTTTATTTGGTTGCCCTACATGATTGGCTAAGCCCTTGCTGGCTTTTTACTTAATTTTTTATGAAAAGCATATGCACTCATATAATATTAATTTTTTCACATGGTAAAATAAACATTGTCTGAAGGTCAGCTGGACAAAAAAAAAAAAAGAGAAGATTCAACTTGGTTTTACAGAAATTAAAGTAACTCAAAATATGTATCACTTTTTGTACCAGTTTCCAAGTCACCTGTTACTGTACACCTGCTCACTACATATGCAAGCTGTCAAATGTTCTACAATGGGACAAGTCCTTGTGGATTTTATTTTTTCCAATGAAGAAAATACCTTCTCACATATTAGATTACATACTTCAAAGCAATATGGTTTGAAGTTTTAAGTGAATTTTAAAGATAAATGCATATTTATGATGTCATCTGGGAGTTGCTAAACTGGAAGCAAAGAGCAAACCTCGGAACAGTTTTAAACAAATATTAATAAGGAAAACATGAATACAGAAATGGTATTTCATGACTAAGAAAATTCCGTGCCATAGCCATACAGTTCATTTTAAGATGTCTTCATGTACTGTGATGAAGTACTGGATTGAGCTGTTATGTTTGTACAGGGGACTGCTGTTTTCTCGTTTCCTTTATACAGCTCTTCATAGAACCATAGAATGCTTAAGGTCGGAAGGGACCTGAAAGATCAGCTGGTTCCATCTCCCTCATATGGGCAGGTACAACTTCACTAGACCAGTTTCCTTACAACCCAATCCAATCTGGCCTTGAACACTGCCAAGGATGGCACAACATTGCTCGGCAACCTGATCCAGTCCCTGATGACCTTCACAGTAAAGAATTTTTTCTTAATATCTAACCTAAACTTGCCCTCTTTCAGTTTAAAGCCATTCCCCCTTGTCCTATCACTACATGCTCTTGTAAAAAGTCCCTCTCCATCTTTCTTACAGGATCTCTCCAGGTACTGGAGGGTCCAATCAGGACATCCTGAAGCCTTGTCTTTTCTGAAACACTGCTGGGCAATATTTGGCTTTACAATGAGCGCTTTGCATAGTTGAACCTGCTAGCTGTTACAGGCTCTGCTGGTAATGCAAATGTTTACACTTTGAGGAATTCTTGTTACATACACAGCTTACAAGGGCTGTATCCCTTTTCTTCTCAAGGGTGGAAACACTGAAAGCCCTCGCTAGCAAGCTGTTCTGTCACAGGCAACAAGAGACATTGTCCTGAAAGGGCATGGCAAAGAGTAGAACCACAACCCATTTTCCTTTCATGGGGAAGCCCTGCTCTCTCAGTGCTTTTATGGATTCAGGGCTCTCCAGTTCCCAAAGTATAAACAGATCACAGCTATGATGTCTTACCCTCCAGAGCTCAGACATAGCTTTGAATTGCACTCCCACAATGTTGTGTAAATAGAGTACTCACGGTTATAGTTAGAGTTTCTTTTCTAATGTCAAAAAATTTACTAGTAGAACCAGAAACAAGATCTTCCTCTTTCCTACCAAAGCTGGAAAGTGTTGATGATGAGTTACAGGTGCCCACTTTCAAGAGGACCTAATTTAATATGTTGCCCATGGCATCCATTGGGTGGATGTTTTAAGTTGAAAAAACCTACCCTGTCTTAATGTCACAAAATGTACACAGAACCTGACCAAAATTAGCAAAAAAGGCATCTCCCACCTGTCAGCAAGAACCAACTGTATCATGGATGATGGGAGGTAGATGCTGCTTTAGCAGTTAAAACTGATCCAGATGGGTTGGCATTTATGCTACATCCTAAAGGTTCTACAGAAGAAGCACTCTCTATACTGACCATATTAATTGGGTAACTTTTCTAGCAAACAGACCTTTAATACATGTAAAAGGAATTTTGGAGCCAGCAAATTAAAATGTTTATTTAGGATATGCAAATAAGCAGGGAAAAAATATTAGCTCTGAAAACTCACAGTTTTTCTGTTTCAATTGATTGGTTAATTTGGCATTTCCAGTACATCAACAGACTAAGAAACTCTTTAAAGTCCAGATACTATGTTCATATTGATTAAACAGCAAAAATAACCCGTCTACAGTTCAAAGGAGAAATACAGGACGTACTTCCATCATACAGACAACTGTAGCTGCTACGTAGAGTTGTAGGTCTTTGTTTCATAGTGATGGTGTAGTAAAGTGTGTTGTGCACTTTTTTGCACCTTAAACCTGTGAATGGAAAATTTCCTTCTCAACTGGTTAAACTCTTCCTTCTGGCCTCATGTAAGTGCAGACTGATACTGCTACAATCTTTTAGGACACCAGTACCTGTGAAGCTCTTCCTATATCACAAAGATAGAACAAGAACTAAAAAACTATTATGAAAAATTTAGAAAGACTAAGCAACAGCAAAACCGGAGGAGCAAGGAGATGGAGACGAAGCAACCTCCTGCAGAAGACTTTTCTTTTGCTCTTAATGCTGAACAATCTCAAAGTGGCAGTAACCATGTCTCCACTGCCTAAAACTTGCTCCTAAATGCAGAGCAAGTGACAGCAGGAAGCGAGAGTAGGAGAAGCTACAGCTCTTGTCACGTCTCACAATAATGAGAAAACTCCTTAAAAACTGAATGGACCTTGAGAACTCTTCTAAGCAGCAAAGAAATTTCTTTCTGACTCTTGCAGAAATTTTAGCCTGTGCTGGGTACTAAAGTCATTTATTATTTTAGAGCTAACATGGTGTCTGGTATACAGAACATCACTAGTAGAAGCACAAACTACCTCTCAAAGACTTGGGCAAGTGAAGACCAGAGCATCTTCAACTTCTTCCATCACTCTCCTGTGAGGATTTTTCAGATCCTTCAGCCGCTACTGATAATTACGAATTAACTTACCAAAAGTTCATATTAAAAAACATACCACCATATCACCCAACAGTTGCAAGGAAGAATGTACTTTATATTGTTTAAAAAGAATAAATCCTAGGCTAGATCCCATCTTCACTGGCACTCATATAAGCCCTTAATAATTCAGTGCCTCTAGGTGAGCCCTTCCATACTTTTATGGAAGGAACAGAATTTGTTTCTCAACATTCTTGTATTGTTTGAAGTTTGTAAGTTTGAAAGCAGACTGCCTCTTTGTTGCCCAGCAACATTTTGTGAAATGTATGGTGGCGTGCACAGGAGGGAAATTCAAGTAAAATTAAAAGCAGAGATGCTACTAATTTTTCAGTACAAATACTTCATCTTTTTTTTAAAGGGAAATGCAAATGCTATTTTCTCGCAGGATACAGTGTTAAGTCTGCTTCCGGCAATTAATTGGTATGATACAGTGGGCTGTTTGCTGTTACTGTGTTTGTAAATTATATGGCTCATCGTCAACTGTAGAAAACAATTTGATACATGAAACTATATTATTCTCTTGATATGTCTGTCTGTGCAGATGAAAAGCTTGTGAAAACTATGCTGACTTGAGAAGAACATTCATTCCAAAAATGGGAAGTATTTTAACTTTCGTAAATACAACTTATTCAAGAAAGGTGAAGTTTTACTTCTCATCTGTTATTCATTTCTGTTATCTCTTGAGTTATCCTAAACAAAGCAGTGGACACAAACATGCTATCCACAGATACCAGAAAGAAGTCCATGCGCTACTTCCTTAGGGGTCGCAAAAATATGTATCTTGTTAGCATATACAAAAACTAAAGTACTTGTTTTATATCTTTGCAGATAAATTGTGTGGCGTTTGAACATTTTTTTTAAAGATTTAAAACCGCGCTGATCTAAGCCTCTGGGATGCTGATCATGAGTGATACCTGTCTCCAGAATAACACATTCTCTAATGAGGCACGATCTATACCAACAGGAGGCAAAACTTCATTGAGCTTGGCCCAAGATCGTGAAATAAGTGCTCTTGCTCAATAAGGATCAAACTTTTCACCTGAAACAAAATGATGCCTGCATTCAGCCTTGGTTTTTTGTAAATATGTAGGAATATGTGCAGCAGGAACCTTTTGCTACTGCACATGTTATTTATGTGTCAGAGAATAGCATAAATGTCTACCAAAAGAATGACAAATGTTGATTTTTTCAGTTATTCATCTAATGTAATAAACTCCATCAGAAGTAGGCAGAGCAAGAGAGAAATTATATTTATGTATTTGTGTATACTCTCAATTCATGTTTGTTCTGTGAAATTTTGAGAAAGGTGAAACCAAAAGGAGATTTAAGTGATGCATCTTGAGAGTAGGATTCAGTGAAACAAACAATAAGCTAAGGTACATTTGCATTTTCTTTGTTACAAAAAAAGATGATAAACGTCTGCTAATCTACCTTCAGAGCTGTGATTTGTCACAACAGATTTTGGCAGCTGTACAGTGTGACAGCTGGGATGAAAACACGTCTGTGAGGCATTCAGAAACCTCTGGCTTCAGATAGAAGCTATTGTTTATTTGCTGATTTACTAGCCAAAGGGGCTTGAAATGCAAAAGCATACAAGGAATAGAGATAATTAGGAAAAAACCCCTTACAGAATACTAAATATACAAGGTGGGATGGTGTTCTTCTGAAATACCTTGTCTTCTCTTTCAAATTTGGACAACATCCAGACTAAAAATAGATAGTGTCTGTGTGAGACAGCATTTGCAAGTTGTCACCTTGTTATTTGCAATTTGTTAAACAGTGATACAGCTCAAAACACAGATTCAGAGATTTGGAAACAGCCCATCCAATTGCACACAACAGCTCTTCTTAACAGCCCTCTACCCCAGCACCATAAGTCTCATTGAAAAATATCCCTCTTTTTTTTTCCTTTCAGAACTGCCATCAGACTGGCAAAGCATCTAAGGGTGAACAAACAGATCAACGTTTTCCTTGAGAACTGCTGGATGAAGCCCTAGAAAACTGCATCACACTAAAGACTAAGGGTTGCTGATGATTGTACCCATTTTTAAATACAAGTGTTTCTTTGGACTATGAATACTAAAGAAGTTTCCTTGCAGGTACACAAGTGGCCTGTATGCTATTAATAGCAAGAGAGTCCTTGTAAAAAAGACTCACATGATTATTTACTGAACTCTACAATAGTCAGTTCTGATGAAAGATGAACTGACAAGTAAATAATTAATTCCCTGAATTTACCCAAGAGTATTTTTTAAAAAGTCAAGTTTAATGCATATTCAGGCATATAACAGCAAAGAATTTTCTAGATATGTCAGGTAAATTGCTTTCATATATGCCAGTATTGGTAATCACAAAAACATTGCTAATGAATTCTTTCTTTTGTAGATTTTCTTCTGCTTTTTCCTTCTTCTTTTCAAGTTTTTATTTGAAAGACAAATACCATGGTGAGTGTCTGCTATAAACCACCAAACCAGGAAGAAAAGGCAGGTGAAATAGTCTATAAGAACCTCAGAGAACTCTCACAATCATGGGCCATTGTTCTTGTAGGGAATTTCAGCCTACTGGATGCCTGCTGGAAAAGCAACAGAGTGGAGAGGAACCAGTGCAGGAGGTTCCTGGAATGTGTGGGAGATAATGCCCTGACACAGCTGGTCAGGATGTCAACAAGGGAGGGCACTCTGCAGGACCTGTTGTTTGTGAACAGAGAAGGAATGGTGGGTGATGTGATGTGATGGTTGGAGGCTCTCTGGGCTTCTGTGATCACAAAATGGCAGAGCTTTGCATTGTTGGAGAAGTAAGGAACAGTGGCAAGGTTCAAGGTACCATGAACTTGTGGAGGACAGAACTTGGGCCTGTTTAGAACCCTGGTTGAGAAAGTCTCTTGCGAGGCAGTCCTGGTGGGAAAATGAGCCTGGGAACACTGGACATTCTTCAGGAAAGAAATCCTACAAGTGCAGGACCAGGCTGTCGCCACATGCTGGAAGTTGGACCAACAGGGAAGAAGACCAGCCTGACTGAACAGAGAGCCAAACTTCAGAAAAAAGTAAGAGAGTTTATGATCTATGAAAGACTAGGCAGGCCACTCAGGAAAAGTACAGGGGTGTCATGAGGTTATGCAGGGAGAAAATCAGAAGGGCCAAAGCCCAACTGGAACTTTATCTACTGCTGTAAAAGGCAAAACAAATTTTCAAAATATATATTAACAACAAAGGCTGGCTTAGGAGAATATCCAGCCTTTTTTACATGAGGGGGGAAACATAGTGATAAAGGATGAAGAAAAGATTGGCATCTTCTTTGTCTCAATTTTTATTAGTCATACCAGTTGCTCTCAGGGTACCCAGCCTCCTGATCTGTAAGAGAGAGAGCAGCAGCAGAATGAAGCCCACATAATCCAAGCGGAAATGTTCAGTTACCCGCTACACCACCTAGACTTGCTCAGGTGTGTGAGACTGGATAGAATCCACCAAGGGTCCTGAGGGTGAAGGTGGAAGTGCTCACCAAGTCACTTTGCATCATTTACCAGCAGTACTAGCCAGCTGGGGAGGCCTCAGTTGACTGNGATGTGATGTGATGGTTGGAGGCTCTCTGGGCTTCTGTGATCACAAAATGGCAGAGCTTTGCATTGTTGGAGAAGTAAGGAACAGTGGCAAGGTTCAAGGTACCATGAACTTGTGGAGGACAGAACTTGGGCCTGTTTAGAACCCTGGTTGAGAAAGTCTCTTGCGAGGCAGTCCTGGTGGGAAAATGAGCCTGGGAACACTGGACATTCTTCAGGAAAGAAATCCTACAAGTGCAGGACCAGGCTGTCGCCACATGCTGGAAGTTGGACCAACAGGGAAGAAGACCAGCCTGACTGAACAGAGAGCCAAACTTCAGAAAAAAGTAAGAGAGTTTATGATCTATGAAAGACTAGGCAGGCCACTCAGGAAAAGTACAGGGGTGTCATGAGGTTATGCAGGGAGAAAATCAGAAGGGCCAAAGCCCAACTGGAACTTTATCTACTGCTGTAAAAGGCAAAACAAATTTTCAAAATATATATTAACAACAAAGGCTGGCTTAGGAGAATATCCAGCCTTTTTTACATGAGGGGGGAAACATAGTGATAAAGGATGAAGAAAAGATTGGCATCTTCTTTGTCTCAATTTTTATTAGTCATACCAGTTGCTCTCAGGGTACCCAGCCTCCTGATCTGTAAGAGAGAGAGCAGCAGCAGAATGAAGCCCACATAATCCAAGCGGAAATGTTCAGTTACCCGCTACACCACCTAGACTTGCTCAGGTGTGTGAGACTGGATAGAATCCACCAAGGGTCCTGAGGGTGAAGGTGGAAGTGCTCACCAAGTCACTTTGCATCATTTACCAGCAGTACTAGCCAGCTGGGGAGGCCTCAGTTGACTGGAGGCTGGGATGTGTGATGCCCATCTACACGGAGGGTCGGAAGGAGGATCTGGGAAACTACAGGCCTGACCTTGGTGCTGTGGAAGGTCATGAAGCAGATCAACCAGCATCTTCACATGGCACATATGGGACAACCAGGGGATCAGGCCCAGCCAGCATCTGTCTGGTTTGTGAAAAGCAGGTCCTGCTTGACTGACTTGATCTCCTTCTATAATAGGGTCACCTTTAAGGTCACCAC